>OZ023269.1:88190021-88547521 GCA_964006375.1 Tillus elongatus | reverse complement strand
AATTTGGTATCCGGTTAGCACCCGACAAAGGAACGCTTCGAATTGTTTTTGGGTAAGATCGCTTCAGGGGGTAGGGGATAAATAAGGGATGATTTGGTGAAAATTGAAATTTTTTCAATAAAACTCGAGTAATATAACCGTATATAACACTTCAAAAGTTTATAGGTACAGGAATACAAATATTTTCTTTGTGGTTAAGTCATGGGCCCTAAACTCATTCCATGAGAATGTCTTTCTAAAGAAAATAAATTATCACAGCTATGTGGAAGTTATTATTCAATTTGCAGCACTATTAAGGTTATATGTGCTCCTGAAACCAAGTCCTGAAAACGTTTTCCCAAACCACACTTATTAAATATTACCTGTTTTTCATTCGTAACCTAAAACCTCTCATTATAAACTCTGACTATTTAGTAGTTCTAATTCGGTAGAGGAGTGACTCTAAGAATCTGGGTCCGTGTATTATAACATCCAATGATATGCCTTAGAAAGTAAAATGCTTTTATGCTCCTACTTCAGAGGGGTGTAAAGCCGTTTGTGAATTATCATTTACTTATTACTTACTCTTTCAAAAAAAAAAGCACTTCTGTTAGTGATCACTGAATATAGTAGTGAAAACGGCAGTGTATCAAATAAAGCAGGATGTACATGTGTTTCATTAAATAACCTTGAAAATTAAGTCTATTAGTGATAAATTAAAAATTATATATATATTTATATTTATGTATATATCGAGATAATAATCCCACAGAATGTGTCAACTCCACTACAGAAATTCAATTATTATGCATAGAAACCTATATTCCTCATTCATCAAAACATGTCGATTCGAAATAAAAAAAAGCTTGCCGAAAAGCAGTAGTTACTGAAAATTCTGCCTACAAACTTTGGCCCAAAAAACCCTAGCAGCGAAATTCACACCACCTTTGCATCAGCAAGGACCCAAACAGACAATCGATCAAGCCAAAAATGATTTCCACTAATCAGTAAGTGACAAAGCCATCGCTTTTCCAAACAACACCCGACGTTTCTGGCTTATGACAAAATTATAGGTAGAAATTTCACCAGCAGCTCCTTTCCTCCCCTGGCATCAAATAATGGAGTATTCACCGTATATTCAGAAGAAAGGCAGATCTATTCGCCCGTGATTTGCTTCCAATTCAACGCTTGTTTTGCAGTAAAAGAGCCCACCAACTATCCCAGATGTAAAGTCTAAAATGGGAGAAATATTATTTAGGCATCGTACTGTTAAGCACATATTTGAAAATTTAGACATCAAAAAGGCATCAGGATCCGATGGAATCTCAGCAATAGTTCTTAAAATGTGTGCTCCTGGACTGACTCCAATTTTATGTCGCCTCCTTTCAAAGTCCTATAAAATGGAGGAGTTTCATCTTCCTAGTAACAAGCTGGAGTTCAGCCTGTCTCTAAAAGATGGGGACAGATCCGATGTACAGAGCCATCACTCAATTTCTATTCATCAGTTTTGTGATTGTCAATACAGCTTTTGTCAAAACCGGTCTACTGGCGATATTCTGACATACATCACTCTTTGGTGTTCTGCTTCTGAAAAAATTGGAGCTGGTCATGCAATTTCGTTGTACATTTCTAAAGCATTCGATCAGGTCTGGTAGGCGGCACTCTTCAATAAACTTTCATCATGCTGATTGCTTTTAAAACTATGCCTATGGTTATCTAGTTTTCTGAAGGGGCGCTTCTTCCATATTGTTGTCGATGGTGCTTTATCAGATGAATTAAAAATTAATGCGAGTGTTCCACAGAGTCCATTTCTGCTACCACACTTTTTCCTTTGCATATAAATGACCTTCTGTCAGCAACCAACAATCCAATCCACAGCTTCGCTGATGATAGTACTCTTCGTTTCTAGCTCATTATCATTGAGAGTTAAAGTAACCAACTTCCTAAATGATGACCCGTCTAAGATTCTCAGCCAGTGGTCTGCAAATTTGGTTATGTTAATGCCGGATAAACACAGAATTGCCTCTTCTCTAGGAAGGGTGACATGCAGGGCCCAGGCGTCCAGATGGCTGGCAAAATACTGCCCAAAAATCCACAATCTCTACATTAGGCATAACTTCTGCAGAGGATCTTTGCTGGCACCTACAAGCTTCAGCAGCAAAAAAGCTTAGGTGCCTGTTTTAGGTAAAAAGTTTGCTTTTATCACAGCAGCTTTTGATCCTGTATAAAGCACAGATACATCCACAGTTGGAATACTGATTGCATGTCTGGGGTGCTGCCCCCAAAACAAACTTGTCCCTCCTATATTCTATTCAGAAACGAGCTGTTCGCTTTATAGGAGATTTATTATATCACAGGCAATCTCACTTCTTTCGATCACAAAAGAAAGGTTTGAGATGTCTGCCCCTTCTATCGATATTACTACCGACGTTGCTTCTTAGAAATTGCTTCGTTGGTACCTCCGCTTGTAACCTTTAATCGGCCAACCCGTTTTAGTCAAAATACACATGCTTCTAGTGTCAAATTATCTACTTGTCGAACAGTTCGTTAAGAATCTTTGTTCTTTCCTAGACCATCTAAGCTTTGGAATTCCCTCCCAGCAGACATATTTCCGAAGACATATAACCTAACTATTTAAGAAGCGAGTAAACACCCATCTTGTGGCAGAACAATCAAGTTCATGATGTCGTGGGGACACATAACTAGCTTTACCTTTCATGAACTCTATCACAAAAGAGAAAAGCTTTAAATAAAACTTCATTTAGTGGGAAGTGAAGTTATTTTTGAAATTATGCTGATCATGAATAGATACAGCTGGAAAACACTTAAACAGCCCAATCTAAGTATTATTACTAAAATTATTGGGACTGAAATAAAATAAATTCCATTGCTTTTAATATGTTCTTTGTTAAATTAATTATAAAGTGTTCGAAATAGTTCAAATAAACTGGATTTATCTTCAAGCTGATACTCATCCTAAATATATTCAGTAGGAAGTTGTTCTATGATGTATAAATATATTGTTTATTTGTTACTTTGATAATACATTATTAATTTTTATACTTTACCTCTAAGCAAAAAATGGTTTGCCAATTAATACAATACCAAATTTTGCGAGAATTTGGTATAAATGAATCAAGTTTTCAGGTTACTTAATTTCAATTAAATAAAACTTTTATAAAATTAAAAAAATAACTCACAATAAACAAGAGTTCTTTTAAAACGAACCTAAAATATTTTTTACAATTTTTGTAATCAACTGAAAAATAGGTAAGACAACCTAGCGCTATCAAAGCCTAGACAGTTATATTATTGGAATTTAAAAAAAAATCACCAACTGATAGGATTCACAAACACATTTTTGATTATACAGGTAGGTAATCGTATTACTCATTGTTTTGGATTATATCTGGCCTGTTTTAAAGAACATACCACGTAAACATACAGTAGGCATTTTGCTGCAATATATATTTCTAATATCCCATTTTACATTATTTTAACATCCAATATAATTTTTACCTTGGTTACGTGTTATAGATTTTTCTGATAAGGAGGTATGCATTTTCTACTGCATATTTATAATAAATTATAGCAAGTACCAATAGATACATGACAGAAAAACAAACAAAAAACACATTTGACGTTGCTGAATGTTGAGTACATATTTGACGTGTTTGAACAATGTTATTTTAACTAATAAGATATTTTTTATGAATGACTGATATTTTGTTATAAATAAATTTTTTTCTTTAAATTTTATTAAATAGTGACTAAAATTTTGTTAAGAAAAACTCGCCGCCGTTTTGAAATCGGCCGGCTCAGTAAAACATTACAAGAGATATTTTATTTCAGTCCTTATTTTTAAATTTATTTCATTTATTTTTATTAGCGAATTTTCTTGTACAAAATTTTCTTTTAATATAGAATTTTCTTATAAATAGATTTAGTGAATTTTCTTTGAAGAAACATTCGAATTTTGGTGTGAAAAAGTATTCAACGAAATTTTGATGGAACATTTTTTTAATGTAATTTGTCGAAAATAAAGTTTTAATGGGCGTTTCGTGGAAACAAATAATTTTATTTTCAATTTGAATTACAGATTAGGCATATAATTTGAATATTATGTATTCTTTTAGCAATTTTTTGTGTAGAAAATATTTAGTTAGTTTTCACAGAAATTTGTTTGTGTTGCTGTAGAAATAATTTTGTTGTATGATTTTTATGAAATTTGGTAATTAGTAATAAATGTTTAATAAGTTATTGTAAAATGTTTTCTGATTTTCGTGAAAAAAATTGCACATTTTGATGCACATTTTGTTTTGGAAGTTTCATCAAAAAGCTTTTTGTAAATAATTATATCTTAGCAGGTGGGTAAATAGCTTAAAGAGTTTCGTCGGCCAGAAAAATTGGACCAGTTTTTTTTTGGGTAGGTATATTTTCGGAACATTTCTCTACTTCTTCAAACAATAAAGTTATTTTGATGAAGTATGGTACATTGTTTTTACTATATAGGTTAAACTGGTAACCAAATTTGATGCCTGTTTTCTTTAAAAAAAATAGACTATTAAAACAATTTTTATGAAAATTTACTACTGTAACGCACTTACTGCATCCAGACTTTTTTATCAGTTGCTTAGCTTTTGTACATTGATGAATTTACTAGTGTTGGGCGATATATCGATCACGGTGATTTTATACCGGTGAGCGGAAAATCACTGGAGCTACCGGTGATCGAAGTTTAACTAATGCAGTGAGTAGTGATTGTGGACTAGCGAAGCGATCACTGGCAACCGCGCAACCGGCAACGTAATAATAAATATCAGTATTAGATCTGATACAGCGCTTGGAAATAAATATCGAATGTTAGCGTTCACCGGTTTGGCATGTTGGCGATATACTGGCTCACAGTGCTCACTGTTTAGCCCGAGATTATTTGAAAAATTATTTGTACAGACGTTTAGACTTGTTCGTTCATGCTGGATGCATTATCGAAGCGCTATGCCCGTGCCGTGTCATTTCTATTTATACTTAGTTTAGTTTTTGTTTTATCTTTCATCTCAGCGTATATCGCGGCGTGCAAAACATGTCTAAAAAACAAAAAACCAGTGAAATTTGGAATCATTTTACACCCATTGACGGGGACAACTGCTATGCAACATGCAATATATGCAAGAAAAAAATTTTTCGTACAAAACAACGAACTCAAATTTTTTAAAACATATAATATCAAATCACCCCACGGTCTCTACGACTACATTACAAGTTCGCAAAAAAAAATGAAAATGCAGGTAGGGGCACAAATGATTTTCCAAATTTTGCATATTAAAAGTTAGTTGTTTTTTATTCTTTTATAACAAATTAAACTACGCTAATTAATCTACAACAAATTATTTATTACCAATAGGCCTTATAGTTAATTATACAGAATAGTGAGACAAAACATTTAACGCATGGATATCCTATAACAATTCTGCACAAAAATACTAGAAACACCACTAGTGAAACCAATCATAACTGCTTTCAGTTATTTCCACGCTCTCTAAAATTCCCAATCACTGCAGTGATTCAAATCACTGCTAAAAATCACAGTGATTTCTAAATCACTTTCACCGGTTTACCGGTTACTCGAAAATCGCTGTATTTCCCAACACTAGAATTTACATTTAGGAAAATTTTTACAATGCCTTGCCTGTCCCTTATTTTGTGTTTTGTTTATAATTTGTAATTTGAATGATAAGTAAGGTATCCTAAACAGTAGTTTGTACTCTTTTAACTATATTATGGATTTCTTATATTTTATGTAGTTCGTTTTAGATTTTATTTGACATCCAAGGTGTCAAGAGTTTTTGAAGTTGGTTAATATATCGACATATCAAAATCCACTATCCTATGTAAACCTAGAAAACACTAAGCATATTTCATCATACATTAACGTAAAGCATTGTACGTAATTTTTACAACTTTCTTTTAGAAATTAAAAAATATATAAATAAAAAACAATATTTATCAAATAACAATAATAGTCTCGTTTATACAAGCTTCCTTTTGATTTGAGCAAAATTTATTATATTCTGTTTCATCCAAGCAAAAACGTGTTTTGAGGTGACTGTTGATAATATGTCACTATGCTGCCTATCTATACATATGTACATACAAAGTACTAAACTACATATCCATTGATCATCTGTAAAATCTGAGTTTCTTTATAAGAACTCAATACAGAGTTTATACGTCATCGTTCTGATGGCACGTAAGCAATTACAGCAATGCTTGGTTCGTTTGGATTCATTTTTTCATCTGTATGACCTGAGTTACGTACAACAATAGGCAAGGTTGGAGTGGAGGGACTGTTATGTCCCACTCACAACATAACCTAACCTAACCTCATAAAACGAGGACCTAGTGTATTATAAATTACACAGACTATTAATTTTTGACTCTCAAGTTGTTGTCATTTTTCTTTTGTAGGACAGGTAAAACAAATGGTTATGGGTCTGTGCTGTACGAAATGGTCTTTCATTCTCAGTAGGTTCCCCTAAAATAATAATATAATATATATAAATACATAAAAATACTTGCTATATTTTCACAGATTGAGTTGACTTGGAGTGGTTTTTCTTATTTGAAACAATGGTGTGTTGTCGTTTTGTAGTGTGTCGTCATGGAAGTTGTTCATCTTTTTTGCACCTTTTTATTCTACGAGTGTGTCTTTTAAGTTCCAAAATTTTGCAGCTGCTGCGCTGCGGTCGCCGTTCCGCGCATGCGCTCAAAGTACCTTAATATGTTGCCTAGCCAACCAGAGACGCTTTTACGGAAGCATTAGCTCTTGTTCTCGAATGCAAGGCTTGAAAGCAGCCAAAATGAATCGGCAGATTAGTGAAGAGCATGTAAAAAACGCTATGACTGATGGAATGGTAGTAAAATGGGTTAGAGTATGCTGGCCTACATGCGGACAATCGAAACCAAGATCTTATTGCATCATATGGCCGGGAACAACTTGATTCCTCTCTGTATAGCCCTGACCTAGCTCCGAGTGATTTATCATGTATTCTTTCACTTAAAAAAACACCTTGCAGTGCTACAACGACCTCAAAACGGCCGTGCTGGCGTGGTCAACAAATCAGGCTACAGGTTTCTATGAGGATGGAAATCAGAAGCTGGTCATACGATATGATAGTGCCTTAATAGAAATTATGTTGAAAGGTATGTTACAGTGCAGGTTTTTATGTAAAATTACAGGTGTTGGAATTCACATTTATTCTTTCAAATTATTTATAGTAGATGAGTTTTGTATGGTTCTTTGAATATAAGCCATTAGCTAGTTGTGCAGAAGTGAACCAGTTTTCTATGTTCAGATTTCAAAATGATCTCTGGAATAGTTAGGAAAGAGTCTTCACAAAATATTCAGCTGAAGGTGAACCTTCTATATTTGTTTATCTATACTGAGATCTGGGAATGCCCTTAGCATATATTTTGTAGTCACATCACATATCCTGACTATTACTGCCTTGTTTAAAATGTACATGTAGAGAGGGCATCTCCCACAAAAGTCCTAACAGCTGTTCATTTATAGTCTGATATGAGCTAGGCATGTAAGAATTCTTCCAGTTCTGAATAAAAATATCCCATATATGCTGGATAGCGACAAACTAATTTTTAGTTTTCCTTTATTTTCAGTTTGCTCTTTCACGGAATCTTAAGCAATCTAACAAAAACTTAACCTTTCTCTGCTCAATGTGGCTTTATAAATATATCCACATTTTCTTTCTTCAAGAATGAAAGGCAATAATGAATTAAAAATTCAATCAATAATCCTTTATGGTAAGTGAAGCAAAGATATAATGATTTTGTTTTATATTTTTGAGCTCTTAAAGCTTTCATGTTTGCATGTTCTAATAGGTGGAAAATATTTTCTGATAAAACATTTTAAATTCATCTACTGGATTCAAATCAGCATCTAATTGAGGGCTTTTAAGTCTTAATTTGGTATATTGTAGGTTAAGTACACTTCGAGAACCCAAATCACCACATCATATTTTACAAAACCTGACGATCGTTTCACTAACCCAGTTATTCATCCTCTGATGACGCTAACTTGGTTAGTGAAACGATCGTCAGGTTGTTTTTTTTAATGTGTTGTGATTTGGGTTCTCCAAGTGTACTTATCAGTGCTTATCACAGGTTCCAATCTTCACTTAATGACATTGTAGATTGTTTAATGAGTCGTGCAGGCCTTTGGTCTATCAAAGCTGCGTCCCCAATGGGTCTTTGGTGCATGACTTTTTCCAGTAGTTGCCCATAAAGTTCAGACTTTTTAGGTAGTGTACTATATTTTTGGGAGATATCTTACATATTCCTCGAGGTGTTAATGTCACCCTTTTCCTTTTGTATAAATTGACCATAATGAGCCAATTTTATCTAGCTCTTTTCATTATATAATAATAATCTTTATTTGCTACTACCTCAGCACTCAGATTGGTGTAGAACACGTCAATAGATACATTTATGACACAAAATTTTTCACTACATATCGAATGCTTTTCCCAAGTCTTCATTCTTAGGAATAGGAGTAACTTCTTTAACATACTTCTATCATCTAAATCGCCAGAAGATATATATATATATATATATATATATATATATATATATATATATATATATATATATATATATATATATATATATATATATATATATATATATATATATATATATATATATATGCTGTGGTGATTTGGGTTTCTCTAAGTGTACTTATTAGTGCTCATCACAGGTTCCAATTCTTCACTTGGTGAAAATGGAATTAACTACTCCAGCGAGTATAAGTCTGCTAGTTGTTGCCGGGTCCCCAAAATTCGTCATCAATCTGCCTATCGCCGATGCTTTCTTCTCCGCTTTCTGGGCAGACATCTGCAGGTGATCCTTGAATGCGTCTCTCTCGTCCAGGATAATTCCTAGGTATCTGCCACTCTTTCCAGGCTGAATCTCATGGTTGCCAATCGAAAATCTAATCTTTCCTCTGTGTCTGTCCCCTTTTAATATGACTGCATCGGTCTTGTCTGGCGCTAGTCTCAAACGCTGCCGCTTCATCCATCCGGTGATGCCTCTAATATAATCATTTATTCGGAATATTAAATCTTCTACATCGAGTGCTGTCGCAAGTATGGCCAAATCATCCGCGAAACCGATTGTTATGTCACTCCCCCGCCAAACGCAATCTCAGAATTCCGTCATAAAGCACATTCCAGAGTGTTGGTCCCAGGACTGAGCCTTGTGGGACTCCCGCCGTTACATCCAGATCTTCCTCTCCCGTTCCAATTCTTATTTTTCTGCCTTCAAAATACTTGCTGATAACGTTGATGAGGTACCTAGATACTTTTCAATTTTCAAGTTCGTCTATAATATTTATCCACGACGCCGTATTGAAGGCATTCTTAACGTCTAAGATGACAAGTGCACACCACTTCTCCTGCGTTTCTTCCTTAATTCTGACCACCTCCTCCACAGCTTGTATTGTAGACCTCCCCTTCCTGAATCCGTATTGCCGTTCGGATAGGTTCTAGCCATTCTATATCTCAACTTGTAGTCGGTTCTTTATGAGAGTCTCGTAAAGCTTGCTTATGGTCTTCAAGAGGCACAATGGTCTGTGTCCCGTGGCCTCCATCGCAGAGTTTTTTCCTTTCGGCAGTAAGGTAACTTTTGCTAATTTCCATGAGTCAGAAAAAGTTTGTGCTGCAAGGATGCCATTCAGAACAGATAGCATCCTCTCCGGCCTGTCTCCACAACTTTTTGAATCGCTTCTGGTGAAATGCTGTTCAATTCCGACGCTTTCCCATTTCTCATGCTTTTAGCACCAGCCAACATCTCGTCCATCGTGAATGGTTCTATCTCATAGGTCTCCATCCGCACTTCTAGTGTATTATCTGCCCGTGGGAACAGTTTTTCTCTTATACTTGGTGGAAGATCTACAGGCGTCAGGTTCGTCAGTCTGCCTACTACAAATTTATATCCCTGTTTCCATATTTGGTTGTCAACGTCATTTCTAAGTGCGTCCCCATGTTCTTTCTTTGACTAGTATACCAGGTGTCTCAACTTCTTTTTTTTTTATTCTTCTTTGTAATTCAGGGTCTGCCGTTCGTTTTTTCTGTTTAATCTTGTCAGGGCTCTTCTATTTCTTATACACAGTTTCCTTTGTTGTTCAATTTGCTAATTCCACCAATAAGGCACAAATGGTCTCCCCTCGCCCACTTGGCAAATTTATATATCTGCCTTATCACCATTGTGCATCTTTCAACACTGCAGTCTGTGGTCGTGGTGTCTATCATGTCCAGAATGATTTTCAATACTGTCCAGGCAGTTTCTCGTTTCACTCTTTCATTCTTCTTGCAGTTGGTTCTCTTCCCGACCTCAAAGCTGATGAAATGGAGATCACTTAGGGATTCATCCTCTAACACTTACCATTTCTGTACCTTCCTGGCCATCTTCACACTGGCACATGTGATGTCTATAAAGGATGTGATGTCTTCTCTAGAGAAAGTTGGTGTTCCTCCAGTGTTTAGTACTACCATATCGGTCACGGCTAGCCATTCAGAAAAGTATTCGCCTCCGCAATCGGCCCTCTCTGAGCCCCATTGCGGAGGTTTAATATTCAGATCTCCTAGAATAATCTTACTTCGAAATTGTCTGCATTCTTCCATTATATTTACTATATCAGTCTTGTATCTGTCCATCGCTATGTTTGGAGAGCTAAATAGCAACAGTAGATGTCGAACTCTTTCAGCTTTAAGCATATGAACCCGTCCTCTCTTCTTATTTCCAGTAACTCAACTTTTCTGTTAACAAACAGCACTGCCACATCCCCTCTCTTGTCCACTATCCATCCTCTTCTTATTGGGTTCGCTGGCCACTATCATGTCTGTTTCTTTCGTTTGCAGTCACATGCACCATATCATGGCTGCCTACCCCTTGATATGGGAAGGGTCCCCCTAATGCGACCTTAGGGTCTATTTTGTGGCTCACCCCTAATTGTCTTCTATTCCACCCAACAAGTTCAAAGAGCAGGTGTCCTGTCCGTAGCCAGATCGGAACATAGCACGCGCTCTGCTGTTTTGTCACTCTCCATACACAGCCGGCACTCGGTTTCTTGTTCGATCCCAATTCTGTGCAGAGTTCTCAGTTGTCTGTTTAGCTCTAGAATATTTTTAGCCATCGACTCTGAGTGTGCTAATCCTAGCAGATTTTACCATTGTTAGGTTGTCCTTCCATTTGTCCAGGTCTTTAAGGTGCATTTTTCTGTGCATGAGGATATCCCCAGTACAGGTTCTGGTACGATAAATCCCAGATATCCAGACCAGCGACACCTGATTGCAATTTCCCAGTTCGTTGAGGGCAGACTGACTGCTCCATACCGTTTTTGAAATGCAAGAATAGGAACCAAGTGCCTTTATAGCAGGTTAGCTATCTGAAAATATTTTTATCAATTTGTGTGTGCAATGGTTTTGTATAATCTCCCTCGCACACATCTCGATGGTATATACTTCTGCCTGGTGTATGGTTGCACACCTTCTTAGGCTAGATGATATTCTTGCATCGATGTTGCTCCCACATGCGCCAGCTCCTGTCCACAAATCGGTTTTATAGCCGTCCAGCCTGTACCAGCAGAGATCTGCTTTAATAGGGTAGTTTGGTTTCGTACCCAATCCTCCCTTTCCGGAAGGACAGTCTTGAAAAACATATCTCTACTGATCTTAGTAGGCATCAGGTCTTTGACCATTCCTAGAACCTTATGACTCTCAATATCATCGAGGAGTTTGGTCCTTCCCAAACCGATTGCCTTCAGGATGCTGTCAGCAGTTTGTTTTAGTCTGTACGTTGTCCAGCTAGCCTCCCTCTCCAGCCAAATGTCAAAAGGTGAAATGTTTGGGAGGACTTCCAGATCGGCTGATGGAGCGGTGCTCAGCGCTCCCGTTATCATCAGACAAGCTTGTCTCTATAGCTGAGCCAGTTCGGCCCTCGCGGTACAACGAAGTGCCTTAGGCCACCAGACTATGGCTCCATAGGTTATAATTGGTCTGATAACCACTACATATAGCTAGTACATCTACTGTGGGTTTGTTCCCCAGTTATTTCCACAGATTCTTCGGCAAGTCCACATGGACAGTTTGGCCATGCAGATTACATTCTCTAACTGTGCATTCCAGGTGAACGTCTTATCTAGAGTAACCCCCAGACATTTCGCCTGTTCCATAAATGGAATTGTTTCCCCCATAAGAGCTGGTGGTTTTAATTTGTCCAACCTTCTTCTGGTAAATAGAATAATGAAGGTTTTGCGGGGGTTAACAGACATCTGCTGCCTCCGGCGCCAATCGTTCACTATGTTTAGTGTGAGTATTTGAAAGTTCCTCTTCATATTTACCTCTAACCATTATAGCATCATCCGCATTCGCCTGGACCTCAACCTCCCACAGTTCTAGGATATCCAGGAGATTGTCCACAAAGAGTGACCACAGCAGAGGGGATAATACTCCTCCCTGTGGCCACCCCATCGCAGACCACCTCTCCCTGCAACAAGGTAATAAAGGTTCCACATGCTACCGATCCAACCACAAATGGTAGATTCCATCCCTCTAGCGACAGCAGCTTCGTAGCAGGAGTTAGGTAGTGCATTGCTGAATGCTCCTTCAATGTCGAAAAATGCAGCCACTGCTACCTCCCTGTTATCCAGAGAGTGTGATTTCTTAACAAGATTATTGAGTTCTACCTCGGTAGATTTGCAAGTTTGGTAGACATACTGGTGGGTATTGAGGGGGTTATTGTTTAAGACAGTGTGTCTGCCCAGTATATTTTTTCCAATCCCTTAAGGAGGAATGAGTAACACTGAGAGGTTTCAGCGATTTGGGTGACCCATTTTGTGAATATATATACACCACTAGTCACCATCCAGCTAAATGGAATGTAACTCCAAGCCAGACTGGTTCTATACAGTCTAATAAGGAATGGTAGGAGTGCCTCCAGTCCAATTTGTAGCAGAACCGGAATCATCCCATCATCCCCTGGCGCATTGAATGGCTGGAACCGCTCCACAGCACACTCTACCGCCGAGGCTGTAATTATTATCCGAGCAAACCGCCAGTCTTCTCTTTGAGGGCGTTTATATCGACCGCCAGCCGGCGGGATTTCCTAACTATTCAGGATCAGACCATCTCGGAAATGTTTCTTTCCATGTTTCTGTAAAGGAGCCATTTGGTCGTTTTATCGATCCCAGTTCCTGGACACGGTCGCGTCAGATAGAATCCTGATGCTACTGGGTAAATCACCAATACCCGCACAGAACCTTCTCCAGGACTCCCTCTTTGCGTTCCTTATCTCCTTGTTGTAATGTGTTAGAGCGCATTTATATTATTTCCAGTTGCCTGTAGTCTTACCACGAGTTTAAATTTGCACACCGAGAGTACTCTAGCAGCATCACTCTAAATTCTAGTATTTGTAATAAGGCCTACAAGATATTTTGTTGACACACACATACGCTAGATGTGCTTTTTGATTCTCTGGTCAGAAGTAAACTCGAGTATGCATCAATTGTGTGGTTGCCTAACTATTACATGTATTTCTCAAGCCTTGAGAGGGCGAAGCAAAGATTTTTGAAGTACTTCATTTTTAAACAGAGGCATTTATCCTGGAATTGGCTATCTCCATGGTGTATTGTTGTCGATGACAGGTTATTGCTTACTCGCAACCGCCAGCCGCTGTTCTTCCTTTATAAGCTGCTAAGCAATGTTGTTGACTCTCCTACGATTTTCTTCTTTATCATTGTATGTTCCTAGGTTGAGTATCCGCAGGGTTGGTACATTTTGGATGGTTTAGCCACACACTAATTTGCTGCAGTTTTCTCCTAAGTACAAATTGGAGAACCCAATTCATCACAATACAATTTTTAGACATGACAGTCGTTTTGCTAACAACGTTAGCGTCATCAGAGGGATGAATAAACTAAACGAATAAAGACTAGAAATACTATCTTTAGTTGCGAACAGCGTCCTCTACGAAGGTATACGGACAGACCGCCACTGTTGTGTCTTAAATCCCTGTAATTAAAACTGCATACCTGCTTTTGTAATACTGTGTGTAGTTATCTAGGAATATTTGATAACGACACACGGTATTACAAAGGCAGCTATGCAGTTTTAATTACAGGGATTTAAGACTCAACAGAGGGTGATGTCTGTATACCTTCGTAGAGGACGCTGTTCGCAACGAACATATAAATAGTAGTTTTAGTCTTTATTCGCTTAGTTTATTTATCCCTCTGATGACGCTAACGTTGTTAGCGAAACGACCGTCAGGTTTAAAAACTGTATTGTGATGAATTGGGTTCTCCAAATTGTACTTATTTGTGCGCATCACAGGTTCCAATCTTCACTCATTGAAGTTTTCTCCCTTGTATAATATGTGTAAGCTATATAATCAATTGAGCATTCATGTGGATATATTTTCATGTATCTTTAAGGAGTTTTAGAGTGTGTTGCCAGCATTTGAGATCTGTCTAGCAAATTTATGATTGTTTGTTTTTGTTTGTTTATTATATATTGTAATTTTTGTTATGTTTTGTATCCCATCTTGTAGTCGGATTTTCTGTAGGATGGTTGTAATAAATGGATTAATTAGAAATAAATAAAAGAAGCGGCAAAATTATGTGTGCAGGAAATCCAGGTAACAAATGCGATAGCTATAATAATAACAATAATAATAATAATAATAATAATATATTTGACCAACATGATATGAAATATATACAATTAAATGTACACAATGTATGTATGGCATGTCAAAAACAATATACATAAGTAAACACACATGTAAACTATATTATAAAAAATAACACTTACCTATCCACATATACGGGTGTTTAGTAAAGAATGGGCCAAACTTCAGTTTTAGTTAGCTTTGATGAAAATAAGGTGATTTAAGTCAAGTTACCTTAGTACAATTTTACTTCCTTAAGCAGTTACAGACCTGAGCATAAAAACATTTTATTTCATTTTTTCGATGATTCATTTATTTACTGGGTAACTGACTTCTTATTTCGGTGAAAGAGGTTTCTTTTGGCGGTAAACACGAATATCTGGTTTAATGTACAGGGCGTTCTGAGCTCCTGCGCCACTATATTATTTATCGCAGTTAGAAGAAATTTCTTAGAAAGGTGTAGAAAATGCATTGAAGCAAATGGCGGACATTTTGAAAATCAACTTCAAAATTAAGATCTTCTTTTTGGTATTACTCTTGGGTTAAAACCGTGATTTTTTTAAATTGTCATTTTCAAAAGTGGTGTATGTCTTTCATTATTTAATTTCATGTCATTTTCGCTTTTATAAGGACAGTTGTAACTGCAATACATTTTTGAACCAATTTGTTATAATTTCATGTTATGTTCAAAAGTGGTGTATATCTTTCATTATTTAGTTTCATGTCGTTTTCGTTGTTATAAGAAGGGAAATTGTAACTGCAATACATTTTTGAACTAATTTGTTATAATTCAAGTATTATTTTCCAAACTTAAGAAATTATTGAACTCAGTTTTCTCTTAAAATGGTACTTGCAATAAGTAAACCGTTTCTAAAGCAAACTGAATCCTGTTTCAAAATAACTAATTATTTTCCAAAAATCACTATTCTCAACAACAAAAAAAAACAAAGAAAATAATATGGTGGTGCAGGAGCTGAGGATGCCCTGCTTTTTGTTGCATCTTAAGATATGATCTGGCTAAAAATAATTTGATTTCAGCAAGTGCATAGACTACTATATTGTTATTTTAAGTTGTAAGTATGTTATTTGTTTGTATGTCATAAATATATATATATATATATATATATATATATATATATATATATATATATATATATATATATATATATATATATATATATAGATATGAATGAGGTGTGTGAAGCTTTGAAATTTCAAACCGAACCCGAACTCGAACGGAACATTTGGTTCGAAAATATGTTCGCACTGGCGATGTTAAAGTAGTTCGAAATTCGAAATATGTAATTCTCCAAAATAGTTCGAACTTCGTTGCTCAAAAATACTTCGAAATGTAACTTTACAGGCATTGAATGCTGCCGAAGGTACCATAGTTGCGGCCCCGTTAACTCGGTAGCGGCGCTTTAAACTTGTTATCGGTCTCATTGAGTGGATAGCTTAATTTCAGGTGATTTCACTAATGCATATTTATAAATCTAGAAATCTAAAAAAGTTTTAAATATTTTTTATTTTTGTATGTTTGATTTAACGTTGGCCCATCTCCACAACTATCAGCACTGGACGGCATTTTCACCCAATCAACCTGCAAATTTTGTCGAACCCTTCCTTTTTGTAAAAAGAATGGCAATCTTTTATATATCAAATATTGTATGTTACAATATCTTTAAATTTTGTATTTAAGGAAATGATATATGAACACTGAAGAATTTTTAGTAGTTCTTGTTCAATTTTGAATGTGTAAGAAATTCGAGGTTCAACTGTGAACCTTAGACATACTATTTCTGAGGTTCAAATTTCGAGGCAACATTTGGGTTCGTTCATAATTCGGTTCGAACAAAACATGGGTTCGCACACCCCTAATATACATACATACATACATACATACATATATATATATATATATATATATATATATATATATATATATATATATATATATATATATATATATATATATATATTCATTGATTAAATAAATAAATAAAAATTATATGGAATTCCATACTTGATGTTTCATTCTAACCACAATTTTAGCGAATTAAAAAAAATGCTTTTGAGATCACAACTTTAAGATCGCTTCAAAACATTTTTTTAAATAAGCTTAAAATTCATCCTCTAGAATCCATATCCAGGGTTGGTTTTAATTTTTGTATGTTTATACATATGGTACCGACTGTTATATACAAGTCTAAAAGTTGGGTGTGTCAGGCAAAGCATGTAAGAAAATTACATGCTGTTGGAATGAACTACCTGAGACGAGTGACGGATAAACCAAGGAAAGACAGAGTTAGAAATGAATGGGTTCTTAGCTAATTTAATATGGAAAAGTCTATTGAAAGTAAGTATAGGGGCAGCGTGCTTAGATCATTTGGACATATAGTTCGAATGGATATTGATTGAATGACAAGTAGAATTTATAAAGAACATGTAAAATAATAAGAGAGGCCTTGGAAGACCCAGGAAAGCTTGTTCGGTGTTGTAGGTTATACATTAAAGAAGAAAGAGGTTAGAAGTTTATGTAATAGGAATGTGTATGCAGAGATGTATAAATGTAGAATAAGCGAAAATAGCTTGTTGGCATAGGTGTGCATGGAAAAACATTGTTAATAAATACCATAGGCTTGGCTTTGTGGTGTGCCTAACCCTTTTTTGTGAGGATGTTGGAGCTACCCGCAGGTAGCCAAGAGGCCCATTTGAACCCCTTATGCATCCTGAAAACGTCTGCACCGAGACATATTTTCGGGGTAAAAAGCTTTCTTCTTCGTTCTTCCACCTATTCTCCCATCCCCCGCTTAATGTCGGTGCGGAGATTAGAAGTTCGGTACATCTGTAGTTCTTTAATGTTTCTCCTTCTCTTTCAAGATACTCTCCATCATTTTCTGTAGGTTCTTCTATTGTTCCCTACTGCTGAGCATTAGGAACCAGGTTCTCTGTTGTCAGTTATTGTCCCAACAAGACGTCTGCTGTCTGTCTCTGCTCCTCCCACCTACGGCACTGCAACATATAGTGTGTTCCATCGTATCTCTTAGACCACAATATCTACAATCCTCAATATCAGTTTTGCCTATCTTTTTTTGCATAAACTGCCCATGGCCTGTCAATATTTGTGTTACATGGTATCTGAGAGTTCTGTGTTTACATTCTAGCCATGTTCTTATGTCTGGTATGAGCTTTCTCGTCCATTTCGCCACATCCTCATTCTCCAACCAACGCTGCTGCTACTCCTCTATAATTTCGTCCCATATCGCCTTTCTTCTCCCTTGATTCAACCCATGTTTATTGAACAGAGTATACCGCTCCTTGGCCTGTAGATCAAGTGGTATGGCGCCAGCTATCACCTGGACTGCCTGCACGGAAACAGTTTTATAAGGTGTTGTCAGCCTAAGAAGCACTTTCCTCTGGGTCTTTCTCTACGATTTTTTATAAGGTTTCTATTTCATCGGCGGATACCATACTGGAGCTCCATAAAGCAAAATGTAATTATAAGTACACTTGGAGAAACCCAAATCGCCACAACACATCTTTTTAAAGACCTAACGATTGTTTCGCTAACAACGTTAGCTATGTGAAGCTAACGTCGTTAGGTCTTTAAAAAGATGTGCTGTGGTGATTTGGGTTTCTCCAAGTGTACTTATCAGTGCTCATCACAGGTTCCACTGCTTCACTTGGTGAAAATGGAATTAACTACTCCAGCGAGTATAAGTCTGCTAGTTGTTGCCGGGTCTTCAAAATTCGGCATCAATCTGCCTATCACTGATGCTTTCTTCTCCGCTTTCTGGGCAGACATCTGCAGGTGATCCTTGAATGCGTCTCTCTCGTCCAGGATAATTCCTAGGTATCTGCCACTCTTTCCAGGCTGAATCTCATGATTGCCAATCGAAAATCTAATATTTCCTCGGTGTCTGTCCCCTTTTAATATGACTGCATCGGGTTTGTCTGGCGCTAGTCTCAAACGCTGCCGCTTCATCCATCCGGTGATGCCTCTAATATAATTATTTATTCGGAATGTTAATTCTTCTACATCAAGTGCTGTCGCAAGAATGGCCAAATCATCTGCGAAACCGATTGTTATGTCACTCCCTCCGCCAAACGCAATCTCAGAACTCCGTCATAAAGCACATTCCAGTGTGTTGGTGCCAGGACTGAGCCTTGTGGGATTCCCGCCGTTACATCCAGATCTTCCTCTCCCGTTCCAATTCTTATTTTTCTGCCTTCAAAATACTTGCTGATAACGTTGATGAGGTACCTTGATATGTTTCGATTTTCAAGTTCCTCTATAATATTTCTCCACGACGCCATATTGAAGGCATTCTTAACGTCTAAGATGACAAGTGCACACGACTTCTCCTGCGGTTCTTCCTTAATTCTGACCACCTCCTCCACAGCTTGTATTGTAGACCTTCCTGTTTCTAAAGCAAACTGAATCCTGTTTCAAAATAACTAATTATTTTCCAAAAATTCTCAACAACAAAAAACCAAAGAAAATAATATGGTAGTGCAGGAGCTGAGAATGCCCTGTATATTAAACACAAAAAATAACTAGATATTCGTATTTACCGCCAAAAGAAACCTCTTTTACCAAAATGTGAAGTCAATTACCCAATAAATAAATGAATTATCGTGAAAAAAAAGAAAATGTTTTTCTTCTCAGGCCTATAACTTCTTAAGCAAAGTTGACCTAAATCACCTTATTTTCGTCCAAGGTAATTAGAACTAAAGTTTGGCCCATTCTTTACTAAACATCCTATACACATACACACAACGCACGCACGCACGCACGTACGCACGCACGCACGCACGCACATTGGGCAATTTATCGAAATATTTATAGACCGATAAGACTTCTTAATACACTGAGCAAAATCGCAGAACAGTTATAAATAACTGCCAAAACATAATATCAGAGTCGCAGAGGCCGATATAGCTTCTAAACATTCCTTACATGCACCAATATATCAAATAAGTATTATTACACTCACCTTAATAACAAATTCATAGCGGATTAGAAACCATAAGGCACAAAAAAGAATGCTCAGGATTAAACACAAATTGCCCTATGTTAAACTGAACTTTTCACAACTAATATAATAATAATAACTTTCATAGCCTTGTAGGAAAAGACAATTATTTTTAATTTACCATCTAAATACAAGATAGCAACATGTAGCCTTAGGTCTAATTATCAATTCGGTAAATAAATAAGGATTTTTTTTAGATTCAAAATTTTTTCTTGTTAGATGAACAAATGTATATAAATAACTAAAAATAAGTACAGAATATGGTAAAGATAAATCAAATATGTAAATTATATCATTAATTAAGTAGATACATAATGGTGTTTTAATTAATAAACCTGACGATTATACATATTGTAAAATATATCTCTGACATAATAAAGCTTTCTGTTGAGTTTTTTCTAATATATCAAGAAAATTCTATTAGACTCAACTTAATAATGAATTAATAGTGGATTAGAAATCATAAGGCGCAAAAAAGAATGATCAGGATTTAACACAAATTGCCCTATTGTAAACTGAATTTTTCACAACTAATATAATAATAAGAAGGATATAATCTTACGTAGCCTTGTAGGAAAAGATAATTATTTTTAATTTACCATGTAAATACAAGTTAGCAACATGTGGCCTTAAATCTAATTATCGATTCGGTAAATAAACAAAGATTTTTTTGGATTCAAATATTTTTCCTGTTAGATGAACAAATGTATATAAATAACTAAAAATAAGTACATTTGTACAGAATATGTTAACGATAAATCAAATATGTAAATTATATAATTAATTAGATACACAATTGTGTTACAGCTATTATTACAATAAGCTGGAACATTGTAATTAACAAACCTAATGATTATACATATTGTAAAATATTTTTCTGACATAATAAAGCTTTCTATTGAGTTTTAGTGTGGTGCAATCACTGAAGTTAAGCGTTAAGCAACATGAAGCATGATCAGTACTTAGATGCCTGATCACCTGGGAATACTGTGTGCTGTTAAATGCCCTCAGAAGGCCATACCACCGAGTATATTTGCCAATAAAGTATTCTATGGGGAAACAGCAACACTCAGGTTGAGTTAGAGTATTTACTTTTTTTATGAAAATTATACATCATTTTATTACATGTGAACAGATGTCAAAGTTTTCATGTTTTATGTAACATAAACACAGGATTTATGAAGCGTTATTCGATACAGAAACGTGCTGATATTGTTTAAATATTTTTGGAAAGTAACTCCTCGAAAATTTTAGCATAACTCATTTTTCGCAGAAAATATCAAAATGCTGGTCCAGACGGAAGAACTTTTAGGTGCTAATAGAATATCCAAAGAGGTGTTATTTTTGCTGTAAAGTGTGGTAGACATGAACTACTCCATCAAATCAAAACCATGAGAATGTTCAGATGGATGTTAAAAAGGGGCCAAAGACATCAACAAGAAAGCGTTCAGCACAATTGGGATAGTCTGAAAGGGCCTTGAACTAAATTTTGCAGTTTGATTTGAAGATGTATCCTTACAAAATTCTAACTGTGAGTAAACTTCAGACACACAACTTACTGAGGCTTCTGGAATATTGTTTACAAATCATTGAATACAAGCAGACACAAATTGATAGTGAGTGATGAAGCTCACTTTTAATTTTTGGTGTGACAAAGAAAATGATCGTTTCTGGGAAAACAGAAAACCCTTTCATATTGATGAATACGTTTAGTATGATCAAAAGGTTTTGGTCCGGAATTTGCGCTAAAAATATCATTGGTCCACACTTTGATGATATTGGTTTATGGGAATGATATAGAGCAATGCTGCAAAATTGTTTGTATCCTGAGCTAAATAAGCTCGATACAGATGACCGATACTTTTACAAGACGATGATGACCCACACTTTTAACAGGACGATACTGCATGTCATGCAGCGAGCGATTCAATGCTTGTTTTAAAATATTTATAGGGCGTCTTATTTGAAAAAGAAAGATGAAGTTATGCCGCCACGACTCCATATCTGCGAAGTGCAAATTTTCTCTTATGGAGTTATCTCAAGAGTAGAGTTTACATTAATACGCTAACCCTCATAAAACAACATATTACAGAAATATTGCTATAACTGATCTTGAAACCTTACACAGGGTAATGGAAAACATCTGGAGAAAAGCGAATACTGCATGATGGTTATTTGGAAGGATATAATTTTTCACAAAAAGGCTAAACTAATTTTGGTAATTCCTATTAAACACTCTTGCATACATTTATTAATTTTTTTCATCACATATTTATTTTTCATAAACAAAAGGTACAGTTCTAAAACTATTTTAAAGGCTGGAAGTCTTGGGGAGGCTTTTTATTATGATGTCGTGTGGCTTAAAATTTCATTATTGAACTTTAGAAAGTTTCCCAATGACGATCGACGAGGGTCGATCAATAAGTACGTGTTTACAGACAGGTGGCGTTGCTGAGGGTAGTGAGCATTACCATAGGTACTGCCACCTACTTTCTATGGGGACCCTTCACCATCTATGACAAACGTGAGATATTGGTTCAACGAATTTAAACGTGGTCGTATATCTGTGTCTGATGAGGAGCGGCCAGGCTGCCCGCCAAACATGGTTACTATGGAAATCGTTGAAAATGTCCACGATATGATTCTTGCTGAATGCCAAACTAAAGTGCGCAAAGTAACAGAAGCCGTAGGCGTGTCGTACGGAATAGCAATCAATATGTTACATAATAAGTATGAGAAAGATGTTGTCCCAATGGGAGCCACGATTGCTCATGGTGGACAACAAGTGGATACGGCTGTCAATGTCAAAGCAGTGTTTGGACCTCTTTAAGCGAAATTCATAGGAGTTTTTGCGTAGAGTCGTCGCCGTTGATGAAACCTGGATACATTATCACACGCCAGAGACCAAGCGACAGTCAAAACAGTGGATTTTTTCGGGTGAACCTGCTCCGAAGAATGCAAAGACGGTTTAATCGGCCGGAAAGGTCATAGCCACGATTTTTTTTTGGATTTGAAAGGAATAATTCTCATAGAGTTTTTGTAGAAAGGAGGAACGATCACGGGGCAGTACTACAGTGAATTATTGGACAAATTCAATTAGAAATTAAAGGAGACACAGTCCCATTTGTCTAAGAAAAAAGTGCTGTTTCACCACAATAACACACCAGCACATTTATCTGGAATTGTCACAGCCAAATTGCATTAGCTGCGCTACAAATTGCTGTCACACTCACCGTACTCGCCCGACCTGGCTCCTTGCGACTTATTTCTATTCCCCAACATGAAAACATGGCTCGGGGGAAAAATTCAGTTCAAAGAGGAGGTTATTGCCGCAACAGAAGCGTATTATATATAATATAATCGTATTTTTGGAGGGGTTAAAGAAATGGCAGCAACATTGGGAAAAGTGTATTAACCTAAAAGGAGATTACGTTAAAAAAAAATGTTAAAAACTTGCGTGTTTATTCCTAACACGGGTATTTATTGATCGGCCCTTATATCCAGTATAGTTGATTATTTCGTACAAACCTACCCGAATTCCAAAGTTGCTCTGCTTGGCAATTTTAATGTTGACATTTAAAAAAATAATAACCAGAGCAAGAGCTAAAGAAAATTTATGAAGTGACAATTAACGTGAATCATTTTTGACAGTATTATTTAGAATGCATCCTTTATAAAAATTGTGTCTTATACAATCAAAAGTCAATCTTATTTATATGACACTTTGTATAATTATGATAAATACATATTATTAATGTCAGCTAAGTGTCTATGTGAAAACTGGAACCTGTGATGAGCACTAATAAGTACACTTGGAGAACCCAAATCACCACAACACATATTTCAGAGACCTTACGATCGTTTCGTTGACCATGTCAAAACTTGCCAAAAATGTTAGACATCAAACTATGCTTGATTCGTTAGAAAGTATTTTTATATCAAGGTCGATTAAGAACAAAACTTCATTGAATCGTGCAGCACCTTTAATTTCAAGCCTTTTATTTTCACTTTGCATTTGACCACTTGAACACTCCTAATTTGTCAGGTAGAATAATAAATTACAGCCAATAACTCGGCCAGTCTATACATATACTAATCTCTACGCTTGTCTCGACTTAAAGACCCTTTCGTTTTCTGTGTATCTATAAAGTCAATATAAATACTGTTTACGAAGAATTAAAATCAATATAAATATATTTTTTATGTAGTATTTTAGTTGAAGTATTTATCCTTTGTTAGAGTTAACAATGTTAGCCAAACACCCAGGTTTAGTTTTCTATATAAAAAAGATGAGCGCAGGTTATTGTGTTTGTCTCACCAGATGTGGTTGCCGGGTAGCTCCAATATCCACATAGTAAATTTCTAGATGGAAAGGGAACATGCAGATTCCTAAAATAACTCGGTACTGTTCCTTTTAAACCTATTATCCTTATATTAGATAAGGGCTCATAAAGTTGTCGACCAGAAGATTAAAGCAGGTCTTCGACCTCTTAGTTTCACTACACAATAAACAAACGATGGGTCTTCGACGACAATTTTACTTCGGACTAGTTTACCTAGACGCGATATAAATACATGGTAGCTAGTAGTTTAATTTTATAATTTTTCTTCCTCTGAAGATGTTGACATGGTCAACGAAACGATCGTAAGGTCTCTGAAATATGTGTTGTGGTGATTTGGGTTCTCTAAGTGTACTTGTCAGCTAAGTGTATTAATTATTGTTTATACTTATAAAATAATCGATACATTTGATATTGCTTATTGCTTCTGTTCTTATCCTCATACTACCCTAGAATTATTTGACACTTATTTCCATTTTGATAGCCATCAATAGCAGGCTGGTATCTGGGTATGTAAAGAAAATAATTCTCAAAAAAAATAATTTTAAACTCAAAATTAGCTACTTAGTCTTGGCAGGTTCTTTTTATTGTATCTATTTGTGGTACACCTGTATCAGACCTCTTTATCTCATTAAAACCTAATTTGTTTGACAGGCAAGTTTTTAAATTTGTTTACTAACCATGCTGTTACATTGTACATCAGAGAATTAATATCTGAAACAATAGATCATACTGATTTGCCCAGTTTATGAACTTCTGGCAGACAATTGAAGACATTTGGATTTAAGACAAGTAACTTTCATACCAAGCCTTTAGTAATAACGTTATGACATTTTTGAAAGTGTTTTCAAAACCGTATTTTGAATCACACTTTTGTTTGTAGGTTTGTCAAATTTTGAGATATTTTATCTTTGCATGCTTCTTATATTACACCTAATTCGATTTAATACATTTACACCATAGTACTCTACCTCTTTGTGTAGTGCACAATGTGTTGTGATGAATTATGTGCTCAAATCCTGATCATTTTGCTTTGCATGAATCATGTAATTATTTCAGAATTTCATTAACTGGAAAAGATTACTTCAACCACCACTTTAAGAATCTCTACTGCATCTGTAGACATTAGGTAAAAATATCAAGAGAGTATGGTGTCCTGTTGGGGTAGTTTCTAAACTCAGTAGGGCACTTGACAGGGTTGATCGTGGAGTCATGTTTTCTTAATTGGCGGACTACGTTGTAAGAAGTGTTCCTGGGGTTTGGTTCGAGTCATGTCTCTTAAATAGAAGTTAACTATTGAGGTGTCGTCTGGTGCTTTTCTGCTAATAGACCAAAAACAATTTCAGTCAGGTATGGAGTTCTGCAGGGTTCTGTGTGGTTTAATATTCATGAAAATGATCTAGTTAACGAACATCGTTATGAATGCAGACGATACTACTCTTTTCATTACAGCTAATCCAAATGAAATAAAAACCCAAAGCAACGCAGCTCTAAATAATTTGTCATGCTGGTAGTTGCAGAACAGACTTGTTATAATTGACAAGACAGGAAGTACGAGTTCATGCTGGGCATAGTGGATCTGGCCTGCACGTGGTTTTGAGCATGGGAGGTGAAACATTGACACCCTAAAATTTGTTGGATTCCATTTGCAGAATAATCTTCGCTCAGACATTCACTGTGGTTATGTGATGAGTGTCCTTGGTTCTGCGTAATTTTTTATTTTTTTTCTCCCTCAGGGCTCGTCCGCGTCTTTGCCGCCCCGATAGCATCACAGCCTTTGGCTTATTGTGCATGTATTTTTAATTTAAGATCCATTATGAGCCTTGAACTGATACAAAAAACATCTACCATGCATTCGTTTTCTTTTCTATGTTCTCTTGGAGTGATATTTTGGTTTTGTGGCCAATGCTGCCGGATGTCTTGTTAATTTAAAAAAAAACAGGTGAGAATATGCAATCTTTTAAACAGTTTAGGAGAGTCATTAGTGAAATGATGCTGGATAATGTGTTTTACTCATTATATAAGCTTGTTTGTTTTTATAGGAGTGTAAGCAAGTCTACCTGTAGTTATATACTGTTTTGTTGTTGTACCACACATTTTATATTCAATTAGAGTAAGTCTTTTGTCTTACTGACTGTGTATACATGTGCCATGTACTCTTTTTGTAGTATTTGTTTCTTCTTTAATTTGACATATGCCATACTATGTATAATAGTTTTCAGATCAAAGAAGACATCATTATTATAAACTCAAATGACCTATCTATAATAGAGTCAATAGACTATTGTATTTAAATAACAGCTTTGGTAATATTCTTCTTATAACACTCTAGACTGCACAATGGCAATCCAGTTTGGGAGCAAGAATACTTCTTTAGGTTTCTACAGCCCATGATGCTACAAAATTTTGGTTTTGGAGGTTTGTCAGCTACTGTAGGAGTAATGGGGTATTCTATGCCAAATGGAAAACTCATTGAGGTATTATTTACGTTTTGTTTATACATTATCATGGGAAGGTTGGATTTCGTAAATTTTGTTTTTGCAGATTTTGCTGCTTTGGAATCTTGTTTCTTTAATAAACGTTCCATAGTCTTCTTTTTGTCTTTCTCTCGTTTCTCGTCAGCCAGTTGTTTCCGCTTCTGTGATTTCAATGCAGCTTTTTGTATTGCTTCTGCAGTCATCACTTTCTCCTACAATAAACCACAACAAAATATTTAGACACCTTAATAAATTGTTAAAATTATATTCATTTTGTAACTTAGTAACACTAAGATTTTTGTAAACATTCTTTTATTTCCATTTTATGTATTGATGAAGTAAATGTAAAAAAAAACTTTCTTGCACTGGTGAACCCTGATTTAAACAAGGTTGCATTCTGGTGCTTTTAAGATCCATCAGAATGCTAAATTGTGTGCTTTATCTCAATTAAGACAATGTAATAATTATACACGGTGCCCAATATGCATGGAATAGTGGTTCTACAGACATAGCAATCCGCTATATCAAGAAACGTTTACAATAGACTACAATAGAATAGAATAACTTTATTAGCCACAAGATCGCACAAAAAATGAAGTTGGCCAGTCATGATAAAAAATTATACATAAAGTACATGTAAATGTGAAACTAAAAATTAACAAAAATACATACACATCTAAAACACACAATATCTGCTTATCACTAAAACAGTGGATCACCTGGCCATCGAGAATCTCAACTGCGACACTACATTAAAATATTCATCTGTTCTGTATAGACAAGCCTGTATTAAAAAATATCTAATAATTGTTCGGAATTTATTAATAGGTTCATTTCTCAACCACCTTGGGAGTGCATTGAAAAAGTCGACCCTAACCGTTTTAGTTTTATTTATCCAATGCCTCGGTTGGATTAAATTATCTTTATGCCTGGTGTTATAACTATGCACTTCAGCATGTGTGTCAAAACTTCTCCTGTTCTCTCTCACCACCAACAATTGTCTGTAAACCACCAGTGAGTATAGTGACATTATGTTAAGTTCCTGAAAGATGGGTTTACAGTGAGCACTGTAACCGGCCCCGAAAATACATCTGACAGCTGCTTTCTGCAACACAAAGAGTCTATCCAAGTGCACACTCGCTGCATTTTCCCATGCAAGCAAACAGTAATTCAGACGTGAGTAAAACAACCCACAATAGGTGATCAAAGCTGCCTCAGGTCCAGCCATTGCAGAAATCTTACGCACTGATGAGGCTAGTCTACCAGCCAACGAGTCTATTTGGCTCCTCCATACAAGAGCAGGGTCGATGTTGAGACCAAGAAAATTCCTAGCAGTGTTCGATTCATTAGAAGTGACCCTGGCATGAAAACTGATTAAAGCTGTCTTATCCTCATTGAGGAACAGTTCATTGTCATTAAACCAAGCTCTCGCCTCACGAAGAATACTGTCCACAGTCTTATTGACATCACTACCAGCATTACCAGTGATAAAAGTTGTGTCATCTGCAAAGAGGGCTGTTGCTATCCTGCTCTGTTGGATGCCATCAGGAATGTTAGGAGGAACATCATTTATATATATATATATATATATATATATATATATATATATATATATATATATATATATATATATATATATATGAGAAAGAGAAGTGGCCCTAGTACAGAACCCTGAGGCACCCCTCTACGAATGTATCCCACTGTATTTCCGCCTGTATTTTCCACCATGAAAAACTCTGTGTTCTATTATTAAGGTATGACCGCAGCAATTCCAGACAGGTTCCCCTAATACCATAATGACTCAACTTTGTCAAACATATTTCGTGCGAGACACAATCAAATGCCTTTGTTAAGTCTGCAAAAACTGCACAGCACTGTTTTCTCTGTTCAAAAGCACAATTTACGATCTCTAGAAGATACGATATCGCATCCATGGTGCTGCATCTCTTGCGGAAACCACACTGATGTTCATAGAATAGATGGTTATCTTCAAAGTAACTATAAAGTTGTTGGAAAATAAGGAATTCGAAGATTTTTGAGAGTATCGGTAAAACCAAAACCTGCCTAAAATTGCCAGGATCGTTGCAGTCCCCCTTCTTGAAAAATGCAAGGACCTTCGCACACTTCATCAACACAGGGAAACAGCCCTGCGTGATGCAGAGATTAAAGATATGTGTCAGTGGCAGAGCAATAAAATCTCCAGACCTCTTAATGACATACGAGTCCATACCAAATATATCCTGTGATTTTGTATTTTTAAGTTTATTGATAGCATTCCTGACATCCTCCTCAACAACTGGTTTCATGAAAAAAGAGTTCGCTGGACTTTGAATCCCAGAGAAATAAGATTCTGGGGAATTTAATTTATTTCCCACTGCATTATTCACCAACCTCTCTGCATAGGATGTACAAAATTCATTGAATGTATTTGCTGATATATTAGTATCAGAATTCAAGATTTTACTTCTACCTATTTCACGATTTATAATTTGTCAAATTGTTTTTGATTTATTGTGACTTTTGGATAGCTTCAGTTGCCGCCTTAGCTCTCAACTGCCTCAAAAACAAATTATATTTGGTCCTTATTTCTCCATAAAGCTGTTTATTCGATGGTGTAGGATGCATCTTATAAACATCATGTAAGAACAATACTTGCGCATTTAACTCCCTGTGCTCGGATGTGTTACTCCTCAATACTCGATTGTTTCACCACCCACCTAAGACACATCAACGGGAAACTGTTCTCAAAATGATACCGAAAGATATAAAAAAATGAGCTATAAGCATCCTCTGCAGAATCAGTGGTAAATACCCGCTGCCAATTCTCGGAAGCAAATGATTGTTCAAAATCATTAAAACTATGCTGGCCTTCTCCACTCTACATCCTGGAACTGTGCAACATCAATTCTGTATTCTAAAAACTGTGCTTCATGATCAGAGGCAATTACCGGGAGAACTCCGGCACTCATAAAATCAAAATCAACAAAAATGTTATCGATGCAGCTGCTGAACCCATTAAACTGTCTAGTAGGAGAGAACACAGTTTGCTGAAGGCCGAAAGACTGAAACAACTGTATTAAGTTGTTCTTATTATCATTGTCTATCAACAGCTGTGTATTAAAATCTCCTCCAAGGGCAATTTTGCAATTAGTATACTTATTGTTACAATACTGAAGTGCCTGATTAAGAATATCCAAAAATTGCCCATACAAGCCACCGGGTGGTCTGTACACCACAATTGAAATGAGCCTCAACTTTTTTGTATATATAACATATTTGTGTGGAAACATGGCCGTGACAAATGTGCTTGTTAACGAGCTGAACAAATTTAAAAAAGAAGTATTGATAGACATTATATTGAAAAATAGTGTTCCAGACAATATTGTAACTAGTCCAGAACTTCGCAGTTTTGTAAGTTCTAAGAAATGTGACTGTAACGGGGATGTTTTTAGTGATTCTATGGCTGAAGTGATTCCTAACCTGGAAAACAGTGTGAATGTAAACAATCTAAAATGTGAACTCAAAGTTAATAGAAAGGAAATAGAATGCCTTCGCATATTAAATAGTATTTTGGAGAAATCAATAAATGATAAAAATCTTATCATTGAACTATTAACCGCCGATAAAAAGAACTTCTTGCAAAGTGAAGGTGGCAGCGTTGCCACGTTGCCGAAAATTTCCAATGAAGGTATGACAAAGCATGTGAAATATAGGGATCCCAAAATGTCAAATGAATACGATGGGAGAGTATCACAAACGCTTGAAAAATTAAATGACGATCACATAATGCATAAAGTAGAGAAAACCCATAATATTAAACAGAAGAAAAATATGGTTATAGGAACTGGTTCGACGCAGAATAATACAGCTACTTTTCAAGCTGTCGCTAAAAAAGCTGTCATTCATTTGGGAAGAGTGGGGTTGAACACAAAAAAGGAAACTATTTTGAACCATCTTCAGAAAACTTTCAAGCGAAGTGATTTCACTGTGGAAGAATGTCCGGTGAGAGAGGGCGCAAAAAGTATATCTTTCAAGGTAGATGCAGACTTTGCGCTGTTAAGTGAAATTTATGATGCTCAAAATTGGCCCACTGGGGTAACAGTATCCAGATATAGGTTTTTTCGAGGAAGAGATAATGCAAAATTCGATGCATAAAAATTCTCAAAAAAGTTGTTTTGCTTTGATTAACCTGAACTTACAAGGACTGCCTAGGAAAATAGATTGCCTAGAAAATTGTTTAAAAATGGAAGACTGCTGTATAGCTTGCTTTACAGAACATTGGCTGACTAATGACAACGTAAACAAAATCATAATACAAGGCTACAGAATAGCAAATTGCTTTACGATACAATCAACTTCTCGTGGTGGTGCTATGATATTGGTAAGAGAAGGAGTGGAATATGAATCAATTGATCCGATAACTAACCTGTCTGTTGAGGGTTGTATAGAGATAGCTGCAGTTAGACTTCCAAGTCTAGACATGACCGTTCTATCAGTTTATCGCCCCCCGGGAGCTGACATGCAAGTTTTTATGGAAAAAGCTGACATTGCACTTGGTACTTTAATAAATAGTGGGGTTAATAACCTTTTCGTCGCTGGAGACTTTAATGTGAATATTTTGGAGTCAACAATGGAGAGTACCAAGCTGCATCATCTGTTTGTGTCCTATGGACTTTATAATCTATTTTCAGAAGCATCTAGAATAACAGACATCTGCAACTTGTATAGACAATATTTATTCAAACATAAACCTAAACAACTGTCTAGCGAAAACTGTGAATTTACACCTGTCGGACCATCTTGCGCAAAAGCTCCTGATATATAAGGACAACAAACAAGAGGATAAGTTTCATAATGTAAGGGATACAAATAACAGTGATAGTGTTCAGCTCTTCATACACCAGTTGCAAAACATTGACTGGAATTCACTTCTGGTACCAAATTCTGAAGAATCTTATGTTCGTTTCCACGAAGCTCTAATGGAAAGCTTTGAAAATTGCTTCCCTGTGAAAAGGAAGAGGGTTATCTTTGTTAAAGAACGCATTTTCCGGAGTGAAATTATCAGAAAACTTAAGAATCAGGTAGATGCTGCATATACAATCTTTAGAGTAAAAAGAGATGATAATTCAAAAACTCTTTATGAAAGCCTAAAGAAACAACTAAGGACACAGATTGACACTTCTATTAGAAACTATAACAGAGATAGAATTACAAATGCTGATAATAAATCTAAAATCATCTGGAAGTTGATAAATTCGAATATAAAAACCTCGAGGATTAACCAAGGAGCAAGTACACTAAGTGCGGACTGTCTAAATTGCCATTTTTCCAGAATTGGTGAGGATAATTTGGTGCCAGTAGAAGACACGTCAAAAAAGTGCCATTCCTATATAAAACGTGTCAAACTGCGGAGCAATGGGTCAATGTTTCTCGAGGACACATCCCCACGTGAAATTATGCAGGTGGTGTTGATGATGAAAAATAAGTCAGCTTGTGACATCTTTGGATTAAACATAGTACTTTTAAAAAGGATAATCCACGTGATTGCAGACCCACTGAGCAAAATTGTCAATATGTGCTTTGCTCAGGGTATATTTCCAAATCTATTAAAAATTGCAAAGATAATTCCTTTCCCAAAAAATGGCGACATGAACGATTGCAACAATTATAGGCCAATTTGTATTCTCCCTATAATCTCGAAAATCTTGGAAGCACTTATTAAAGAGAGATTAGCAAGCTATATTGATAGGCAGGAAATTCTAAACCAATCACAGCATGGATTCAGAAGAAATAGGTCAACAACTACGGCGATGACATATATAGTTGATTTTGTCTTGGAAGCACTTAATCACAAAGAAAATGCCGAGCTTTTGTGCGTTGACCTTAGTAAAGCCTTTAATATGGTAAACCACCAGATCCTTATCTCTAAGTTGGAATATTATGGAATGAGAGGCAGAATAGGAACACTTTTACAATCATATTTAAGGAACAGGGTGCAGTTGGTTAGCTGGCAAAATACCACATCAAATTTTAAACAGGTAGACTTGGGAGTACCACAGGGCTCTATACTGGGGCCAATGCTCTTCCTATTATATATTAACGATTTGCCCGAAAACATTAGGGCAGACAGAAATTGCATCTTCGCAGATGACACGACATTAATTAATAAAGCAGTTCCAGACCTTATAAAACACAAAGGTGACCAATCCATCCAGCAGGTGGAAGCATGGGTTAAGGCAAACAAGTTATTGCTTAATGCAGAAAAAACATCAAGACTTGTCTTAACTACCAGGGACTATCTACAGAACTCAGGCGAAAATATTAAAGTTTTAGGCTTTCATATTGATGGTTGTTTAAGCTGGAAACCCCACATAGACCATATGTGTAAAAAATTATCTTCAGCCATCTACTCAATCCGTAGAATAAGATACATCATAGATGAAAGCGCCGCAAGAGTTACTTACTATGCTCACTTTCAAAGCATTGCAACCTATGGGATTTTGCTATGGGGATCCTCGCCACATGCAGAACGTGTCTTTATACAACAGAAAAGAGCAATTAGGGCGATTGCTAACGTTCCTCAGGACCACAGTTGTAGAGAACTATTCCAGAGGTATAAAATACTTACCCTACCAGCAAGTTATATAATTACTTGCCTTCTTTACATTTATGACCATCAGGCCAGTTTCATCTCCCATGAACAGGTTCACAGTTACGAAACTAGAGGTAAAAGTCAGTTTGTGATTCCTCATCACAGGATAAGCCGCACGCAGAGGAGCCATGGGTATACTGGAGTTAGGTTGTTTAATTCACTTCCAGTGGTGGTCAGGGAATTGCCTAGAAGACAGTTTGCATCTGTGATAAAAAGAAAATTAATAGAGAGACCTATATATTCAATTGAAGAATTTAATTTTTAATTAACTGCTGTGTGTTTTTGTCAGCTCATTTTATATTTTGTTTTATTTTATGTATATTGTCATCCACTATTTGTCATGTGTAAGTCCAGTATACAATTATTTTATTATTTTATGTGCGACGAACCATGTAAATGTTGATGGTTAAATAAATGTTATGTTATGTTATGTTATAAACTGCTGTTAATTCACATACTTTCTTAACGCTTAGATCTCTAATATACTTTATCTCCTGACCAAAAAGTGAATTATGTATGTAAATTCCCACACCCCCATGCGAGAAAGTCGAACGACAGAATAAACCTACCTGGTGAATGTTATTTATTGTGTAAATAGAGGCCTCTGCCTGACACAACCAGTGTTCCGTAAGCATAACCACCTTTGCATTTTTTATCTCATTGACCATGTGATCCAATATAAAAATATTATTTTTAAGACACTGAACATTCCAGTGAACAATACATATACTGTTGTAACACTCAGACCGAGACACACATACTCCTATGTTTCCAGTTCTTTCACTGTTTTCTGCTGAAAATTTACACCTTCCTTATTGTTCTTTGGAAAATAGTATCTATCAACCAGAATTCCTGAAGGCCAGAACTCCAGAGAGCTTACCTCATCATAAAACTGCACTGGGTCCCCCAATCGAAAAGATGCAACTCTGGCACTCCGCCTCAGGTCCAGTTTCTCACATGCACATAATTTCCTAAACTTCTCATCAACAGTATTAATAATATCATCTGTACTCGTATCCCAGTCAAAGTTAGAAAGAAACATCCATTTTAGTGGCTGAACCACTTTCAATGTTGCCTTTGCCCCAGTTACCTTCAGAGGACCTGTACATATTTTTTGCTTTCTCACTTTGTGATGCCTTCTGTTTTCAACGTTTTGCCATAGTTCACTCCTGTTCTTCTCTGCTTCTTGGTTATGAAGCCCTTTTTGAACAGAGAGATTTTTAACTGCCTCTGATGAAGCTTTCAATGACTTCCGCATCATCCCCGCCTTCTCTCGATCCCTCATCAATATTGGAAACAATATTGTTTGTGCCCCCCTGTATACTGTCTCCCCGAAGATTCTGCAACAATCCCCCGCACACTGAAGTCTTATCATTCACTGACGTGCCCTGCAGTTCAATCACTCCTCTCATTATTTCCCTCTGTTTATTTACCAATTGTTTACCTGCCCCTGTATATGCTGCCTGGATTTTCATCTGTTTGTTTACCTTCTTATCATGTTGATACTTTTTCTGCACATTCTCTGGGCTATCTGTATGCTTCTTATCAGGTTCAGCTATCTCACTGCTAGTGGATATTTTAAAATATTTATTCAATTTTACATCCTATGTTTTATCAACTTCTGTTTTTATTACTGTCCTGATAACATCCATCAGTAGCTTTTTTAATAATTTGTTTGTTATTATTTCTATGTCACCTTCATAACTTCTAATCTTTTCCTTCAAACAATCATTCTCCTCCTTAAGTTCACCATTTAACTGCTTTAAAGTATTCTTTTCCAATTTGAGTGTCTCTATAAAACCATCTTTATCAACTTCATCACTACCATCAATATTCTCACATAAATCTTCTGTACTTTGATTTTCACAACATTTTTTTTCTTGAAAAACAACTACTAGGAAAAGCTGCCTTGCAACTCACACAGTTTATCTTTTTCACCACTTTCTTTTCACAGTAATAACAGTAATTTAAGAGAGCACTCTCCTTAAGTTTCACTATGTCAGCCATCTTGAATATCATCAATAAAAGTTGGATAAAACCTCGTGCATATTATTCATATGTCAAAAACTTTTCACATTAGATATTGAGGGGAGATTTGGTCTTTGTCACCGCAAGCTTTAAGATATATTGTGACACACCCATATAAATCGCTAGAGCACTCTGTCCAACTTTGTCTCTTTTATGAAAGTTAACAGCCTAGACAGAGGCAGCTTCTTGTAGTTTTCAGCCTTTTTTCCAAGTAACTGAAACCGCAACCTTGTAAGACCTCCACACTGGCACGGTACATGGAATGAAGTTTCATCTTCTTGGCAGAAGTTTCCTGCAGTAGAACCACTCCATTTCCATCTATTTCAAATCTCCAGCACTATAGCTGAAGCACATGTTGAAGACTCACTTGCGGGAAGTTTATGTCCTTATTTATTGAAGAAAAATTTGGACTATATGCCTCTTGAATGAACTGGTATTACCTAGACCAGGAGTCCATATTACAGATGGACTCCGTTCCTCCTGCTTTGCATTCGATTCTCTATGCCATCATGTTGCCCTTGGTCTGCTTACCTAAATTGCAGTCATGTGACCCCCTGAGAATTCTGTTAACATCTTTGCACGGCCACTTATTTACTTTTCAGGAGTTCTGGTCTCTTTATGGGTTAAGCATTTTGCAATGTCCAACTTTGTCTCATAAAAAGCAGTGGAAAATAGATCCACTTGAACAGGGGCTTACATGTTCAAGTAAGGCACTAATACAAAGGGGTATGCCTAGATTTCCCAGGGAACATTCCGGCTGCTTATACCGCTGCTACAATTTTGCCCACGTCACTTTGTCTTGGGGTTTTTTGGAATGCAGAAAGACGTATGTCGAGAAGAGATGGCCTCAGTTGCCTTCAATGAAGTGTGTGTGTGTGTGTGTGTGTGTGTGTGTGTGTGTGCCTAAGTAAGGCCTTGGAAGCAAAGTACATTAACCATAAACTGTTGTACGAGACAGAGAAAAATCAAAGAAGGGTGTCATTCAAAGAGAATGTAAGCAAGAAATCGAAGTTATGTGTGCATATGACATATGACTTCAATCTTGTTCTATTACCCCAAGTGACAAAATTGAACTATATGAAATATACTTAGATTAAAAGTTTAGCCTTCAATTAAGAAATGTATGGTCTCTGTTTGAGAGTTTTTGACTGTTATTATTTTTAATGATAATAATTCATTGCCCATAAATATTGCCCAATTTAAAGAGACTGAACAAAATATTCACAATATGTAGCAAGAAACATACAAAGAATATATGTAGAAAAAATGCACTACAGAACTTTCCTCAAAATTTCAATCACATGGCCAGAACTGTCAGAGAAGAAATTACACCGATTACACACTGTCAAATGTACTGCACATAAGATAGTCTGGAGACAGAAGCATAATGTTGCTTTTGGCAAGCATATTATAAAATAATGAAGGGTCGGGCTACTGCATCAATAAGTCTGGGCAATCTATCTGTACATTGACGGCTCTATATAGAAACAGTATTGACATTAATTCTCTTTGTTTTAAGAATGTAATTAGTTCAAATCTGCCCAGGATCTCCTTAGGATCACATCCCCTGTTTGGATAAAATCCATCAACCTCAAAGGCCAGAAACTTGACGATCTCCGAACTCACTTCAAAAGATTTATGGCAGTTATAGCTGCGACTCTAAACTAAAGCAGCATAGTCCAGCCTCGAATATACCAGTGAGTAAAAGCACACAGTCGAAAAAGATTTGATTGACTTTGAAGCTGTACCATCAATGTCATATATGAGAGACATACTACTGTCAAAACAGACTCCCAAGTCTCTAACCAGAGATACACACGATAGGAGCACATCATCAATCTTATAAGGATACTGTATGAAGTAAGTTTTACAAGTGTATGTGATGATTTTACACTTTTCAATATGTCTAACAGGAATAGGTTATTTCTGACACACCAATCCTGTATCTTGTTGATCTGCCTCTGTACGTAATCACAATCCATCACAGTTTTAATAGTTACAGCCATTTTAAAATTGTTTGCATATAGTCCAAAGACTATCTTCTTAGGATCAAAACACCCAGTAAGGTCATTAATAAACAATTAAAATAAAATGGGCCCAAGATTTGAACCTTGATGGATACCAGAGAATGGCTAAAAAAGCAGATTTATAACCAGCATACTGAAAAAACTGCTGTATGTGTTAAAAGTAAGATTTCAGGAGGCCAAGTAGCTTTGGAGCAATCTGCTATGATCTAAGTTGAAGAGGTTGGAATTCTCAACAATGGAGATAGACTGAGAGAATGGAATCAAGTTTGTGATTGTGATTCTACCAGCATAAAACAATGCTAATATGGGGATATGACTGATCTACTAACTTGTCTAGTAAGTGTCACATAAGACATCATAAACAGCTTTGCGAACACTGATAGTAAACCAATTGGCTGATAATTCAATATCTCGACTCTGTCACCTGACTTGAGAACAGGACATCGTCTAACAAGCCTCCATGAAGCTGGAAACTTCAGAATTTAAAGACATATTGAAAACTTAGTACAATGGGACCACAAGAACATCACAAGTCTCTGACCATAAAGGATTGAATTTCAACAGGCCCATATGTTAAAATATTTTCCATCTTCTTGACAGTTTGTCTAGTGTCATCAATCACTATGCTGGACACTCTTATTTGACACTAACCAAAAGACTTAGGAGTTAGTGAGTTATAGTCATTAGAAGGTTGATATATGCCAAAAACAAAATTTCAATATTGTTCACAATACCCTGCAGACCATCATATTCAATATCATTGAAGGTAATGAACCTGGTATACCTCTTTTTGTGTTGCATAAGTCTCCAGAAGGTCTGCAGATCAGTCGTCACACTCTGCTGCATAGCTCCAATGTAAACTTGATATGCTTCATGCATTTGAACCTTGGTCCGAGATCTCAATACCTTAAACTGCTACAAATAATATTCTTAGCCCTTCAACTTGTATTCTTTCTATTACTTATACCCAAGTTTTCAAGGGAGGCTATCTATAGCTGTTACTTTTGTGAACTGGCACATGCTTATCTATAACTGCATAAAGAACTTCACGGAAAGCGCAGCATGCATCATTTTTATTTTCAATCTAGTAGAGAAAAATCCAGCAAAAAATGATTAGTATAGTCCAGCAAAATCAGTTTTCCTGAAGTCATACATTTTGAGTTCAGATTTTGCTTCAAAACTTTTGACTACAAAAAGCATATAGAGTTTTGGTTCTTTATTAAAAGTTTCAAAACAATAAATACAATTGTAAAAATTCAGTTCTAAGTTAACACATGTTTAAAATATTCACCAATGCTCAGACAGTTGCCCAATCGTCATGAAAAGTGGAAATAGAATTAGTAAGCACATTGGGAGAAATTTGTGTCACTTTATCTCTTACTGTTTGTTCCAATTGCCCAAGATTGTTGGGCATGATTCTATAAATTTTTGGCTTTAAATGGCTCTATAAGAAATAGTTACAAGCCATAAGATCCGGCGATCTTAGGAGTCACTTAACTGCTAATTCAACAATTTTGAAAGACTCCATCTAGATATCTTCTTACCTTTAGCTGATTGTGAGGTGGTGCTTCATCTTGCTACAACCAGAGATTGCAAATATGTGGTCCACACACTTAAACAATTTACTCTTGTAACAACTGCAAGTAACAGACACCAGTTAAATTACTATTAATAAAAACAATGCCAATAACACAATCAGCACAAATTTCAGCCCAGGTTTTGCATATAATATTGGATCATTCAGCAAGAGTTTTTGTTAGTTCAATACAGGGCCTTAGGTCTATGTATCTTCAATTCTTTGGATGCACCAATTTTAGATCTTTTACATCAACGTCTCAAATTTTTGTCAGCAACCAATTGTGTGATTGGTTCCTAATTTTGACACACTTCTGGCAAGCACCATAACTAACTACCATCAAAATAGTTATTGCACCATTTTTTTTTCATTATTTGAAATATATTTTTGATCCAGCTATGGCTGTATAACTATTATTCCATACATACTAGGCACCTTGTATAACGTTTATTCTTTTACTTTGTTTTGTTGTACAAATATTTCACATATTGCGTGTAATTTTTAATAAATTTCATTCAAAAATTCTCGTGAACATACTGGCTCATAGTGCGTCTAACAGTCCAACAACAGGTAAAGAATATTTGATAGTTAGCCATAATGAAAATTTTTTCTACGAAAATTCACTAAAAAACATAAAATTTACCTTATACCCAGTAGGCAGCGACATTAATGCTGGTGTACCAGTAGCAGGGCTTCCATCTACTCCTCGATCGTACATTGCCCTTTGACGAGCAGTCATCATGGCTGGATCTTTTGGTTTTATTTTTTTTAACTCATCATCTACATCTTCCAATTTACCAGATTCAATGGCTGTTAACCACCTTTCTTCATCACTGGAAGCACTGTCACGTTTTTTTCTCTTTTTATTAACAGTGGGAGTAGGATTCGAAGTTGTCTGCAATTTGCTGGGAGAAATTTTCATTTTCACAGATGCGGCTGATTCATCAACTATTACCAAATCTCCAGATGTTTCGTCGTCGTCTAACGACTGTGGTTTCTGTCTCCTTGATTTGCTGCTCTTCTTCGACTTTTTAGGTGTATCAGAATCTTTAACAGAATGAAAGTAACAAAAATTATAATAATGGTTTAAAATCATTCATCGGAATTAGTTTGATTATGGCTTTGCATGTCTTCAATTTAATAATCAATCATTCAATCAAATAACAATAATTATGTTATGGTCTTTGTTTGGGAAAAACATGTGCCTTAAAAGTTACTACTTACCCATTACCTACATACAACAAACAATATCTTTAGAAAAAGAACGAATATAAAGTGAAATTAATTTACTATTGGATGCTATTTAGTTAATGTTATTTACATGTACAACATCTATTATTATAACAAATAATATATAATCATTATTGTTTGTATTTTGAAACTTAAATTAAAGGTTATATTTTTCTTAATCTTAAACATCACAAACGGCTTCTTCTTTTTATATTATTTTCTTCTAGGAAAATTACTTCGTACCTTAAATCTCAACCCCTCTTATAGATACTACAATACGCAATTCCTAACTAAACCCGTTGCGATTGCATAGATCAATACGTTTGTTGTTACCTGTTAGCTCCTAGATCCTGGATGGATGATGGATGACCAAATTGCAATGGGCCAATTTTGATCAAATTTGGCATGTACCTTCCTTTGGTAAGCGGCTTGGATGAGTTCGTTAGCCAAGAAAATCGGACCAGGTTTTCCGGGAACATTTGGAGTTTTCTTTTAAAAAAAAATTATCTCAAAAAATAAAAAATCTACGGTAACCAAATTTGGTAGGTCGATCTACGATATAAAGAATAAACTACACACCAAAACTTAGATTTCTTTGTTACAAGAAAAAAAAGTTATAAAAACATATTTTGTGCCAGATAATTTCTATGAAAATTCACTACCATAACGCACTTGCTGCGTCCAGACTTTTTTTAATAATCTTTTATCATCTTGTTTGTAGAGTAACGATATATTATAGCTATTCTCAGAGACTTTGGAAGGCACTGGATTTCTATAGTTATTTATCATCTTAAGGTATGTTTTTTTAGTCTAGTCCAAAAGCATAAATAAAACTCAGGTGTCAGTGCGTCTATTCCGGGAGCTTTTTTTTATTAGGCGATTTTAATGCCCCTGTTATTTCTTCCGGTGTAAAATAAGCGTCTAATTATGTTTTTAATCCCTCGCTAATTTGCGAGAGGCCCTCAAATAAGCAGTCATTTAAGGTTCGATGTTCCTGAGGGTCCTCATAAATATCCTTGAAATATTCATCCCCATTTTTACACATTTCTTTTGGGTCATTAATAGATCTGTTATTTTCAAAAATTTCGATGAGAAACACTCTTGTAGAAGTTGTCGGTAAAATAGAAATAGCAGTGGGTCTATCAGCTTCATGTAGATTTTGAAGTTCTGACGCTTGAATTTTAATTTCTGTAATATTTTTTAATATATCTGTAATATCTCTACTTACTCTGAAAATTTCTGTAATAATATAATCATCCCTCCTAATTAACTCGCTTAGCGAGTTTAAAAAATTAACTAGAACACAATTCTCCTTTGTTTTTTATTATTTCCGTATTCTCTTGTCATATTTCCATTATTTCTTGTTTGAGCGTCTACCAAAATTCACAAAGGTTTTCTATATTTTGAAGGTTTAACGAGTCCAAAATTTGTTTATACAGAATATATAGTTGCACTCTTTAAATAATTAATTATGAAAACGCCTCGCCGGGTTTTTGAAGCTATGCATCTTTGTTTTTATTAGCAACGATATTTTTTTTTCTCCCCCAGGACTCGTCCGCGGCTTTGCCGCCCAGATAGCACTGCAACCTCTGACTTATTGTGCATGCCCTTAGTCTTTTTACTCCACCCATTCCAAAATAACTGTGCCTTGAACGAGTCTGCACAGCGATTGGTAGGGTGAAGTTTTATAATGCTCTGTCTCCGGTCTAGACATTGTGCCCAGCCAGGTCGCTCGTCTCGTCTCGACACTCACTCACCAGCCAGGAATTTACCCGTGGGCTACTTGGGGCTGTCTGTGGCTATGAGGATCCGCTTGTTGGTGTAGCCCCTCCTCTTGTTCTCCCGCACACAGTGCAGGATGGCGTACATTTCGGCAACGATATTGCTAAATGTTCAGAAAAAAAAGGTATCAGTTTTGAACTGGCGAGTATTTCTGTCAAGTTATCTGAACAATAAGCTCTATCAATTCTTTCTACTGAACCCTCTGTGTGAAAGGTGTGACCAGGAAGGTTTGGTGACGTTATCAGTCACATATCAGAATAGCTAAATTCCCTTATCAGATCCCCAAAAGCATCCGAGAGTCTAGTATTTCTCTCCGGTGAACCCAATCGATCTCTGCCTGGCCGTAACGTACAATCAAAGTCCCCCATTACAAACACATAAGCAGAATTGGGTATCGTCTGAAGTGTATTTTTTAATCTTAAAATACAACACTGAGGCAGATCATTTGAGGAAGGTAAATACAAAAAATATGTATTACTGTTTCCTGGATACATATTGTGAGCCATTGAATGTGACCATCTATTACTATGTCGTTTTGGAGAATGCATATATGAAAGGAATTTTTACAGCTATAATTGTGCCCGAATAGTCACTAACTGGCAGATTAAAAAACACTGATTAGACGATTTTTGTGATGGTAGTGGAATTGAACAAGAAGAGACATTACTTTCCTGTAGGTATAGTATGTCAGGAAAGTTTTGTTCTAAGAATGTTTCAAGGGTCAACTATTTGATTGGACTTCTAACACTCTTTGTGTTAAGACTCATAACTTTTAATTTGTGCGCCATTTTTATTATTAATATTGAAATATTTGTGGAAAAAAAAAGGAAAAGAAAGTTTAGTAGTAAAAAAGGGGAATGAACTAGAAGGTTTCAGAGGAAGATTCTGTATCGGATGCTGTACTGAGTGTTCTGTTATTTTACAAGGAAACAATCTTTTGCATCGCTCTTTTAGAGCTTTGTGTTCAATGTTGGGATATATTTCAGATAGCATCCTGATTAGCAGTGGTATTTCTGTTGTAGATTGCTGTGCTATATCTATTGGTTTATCTTTTCCTTTAACTTCTAGCAGAAAAGCCTTGAACTCTTCATGGGACAGGATGTAGCTCCGTTCCTCAAAAACATATTTAACCGAGTGATACGCTTCTGAATGTTCTGGGTGGGCCTTTCTGTTTCTTTTCGCGGTTTTACGTTCGTTTTGGCCGGTTGCAAAAAATTCGTATCTTGTGAGCTTTGAGGTTTTTTCTTTAAAGTCGAGTTATCTGACACTTCAGTCTCGTTTGTAGCCTACCTTTTAAGACCCATTTTATCATTATTTGCCGAATTTCCTGAAGTGAACTGTAGGTTTCCAGTATGCCCTCTAGCAGGGTTTATAGTCTCCTGTGGATGTGTTGTATCTTGGCCCTCTTGCTGTTGATGTTGGGAATCATCAATTTTATTTTCAGGGCAGTTTCTGGAGATATGTTCTTTGCTGTTACATGCAAGACATTTTGAGTCATCAATTGAGAGAACAATTCTGTATGCATCCCCTTCGAAGTTTAGAACAATAGACTCTGGAACTTTACTTTGATCTGGAACAATAAATACCTGCCTTCGAAAACTACAAACATGAGAACATTGTGGAAGGCCACAAATGTTATTGGCGATACAATTTTCAAACTGTTGTTTTGTAGTTCCTTGACAATTTGTTCGTTAGGGATGATAGGAGAAACATTGGACAAAACAAGTCTGCTCGGTGGGGTTATTAGTCGCCTTGTTGGTATAAAAACAGAATCAATAGTGATACTATTATGCTCAACTATAAATTTATCAACACGTGACTTAGATTTCAAATAGATGCATACTCTCCCATTCGCATACAGCACATAATATTCTCAGAATGTTCTCACAATGTGAGAACATTCTTTTTTCAGAATATTTGTTCTAATAACATTTATGGAATTTCAAACTTCAATCTTGAATATTCTGTGTACATTCATTCAATCACATCCTAAGAAAATTCTTCATCAATATACTGAGAATATTTGATTATTATTCCGAATATTCGCTTAGAATGTGCTTGCGATGTCCTTATAATATTGTTGCGTTCTACGGGGTTCTGGATTCGTTGACTAACAAAACACAGCTTTTCAAACTACTAATTTATTATAAGCAATTATTTTCCAACACCAGTATCAACTAAAATATTTCTCTCTATTATTAAATGTCCGTAGAACTATATTCCACTATTCGCTATCTATGATCGCTTCTTACACGAGTCCAACAGATTCGAGCGACATTACCTAAATGTTTGCACCCCTCCATACACATAGTTTTTTAACGCCGACGCCGAAAAATCCACTGGTCCACTGTTATGTGTTCCTTGATAGGCGTTGTTTAGCTCTGGTCCAAACTTGGGCAGTCTTCTTATGCTGTGACTTGGGTAGGCAAATAGTTTTGCAGCGTTGTGTGTTGAGATAGTATGAATATATACCCAATGACATATTATTATAATAGCTATACTAGGTGTATGGAGGGTGGCAAACCTTTAGTTAGTGTCGCTCATTTCTGCTGGACTTAGCAATTAAATTCGCTAAAATTATATATACACTAAAAAAAAAACTCGGGACGCAGCAAGTGCGTTATGGTAGTGAATTTTTATTAAATACTTCAAATTTGATTAACTCAATTTTTTATAAACTTAGAGAGTTTAATTTTGGTATGTAGTAAGGTCTTTCCTAAGGCAAGGTATATACCAAATTTCATTAAAATAACTTTGTAATTTTCGGAGAAAAAATTTTTTTCGAAAGAAAATTTAAAATTTCAATCACTCAATTTTCTATAAACTTAGAAAGCTCAATTTTGGTACGTAATAAGATCTCTCCCTTAGCAACATATATAGTAAATTTCATTAAAACAGCTTTGTTACTTTCGGAGAAAACAATTTTTTTCGAAAGAAAACTCAACATTTTCCCGGAAAACCCCATCCGATTTTTCTGGCTAACGAACTCATCCAAGCCATTAATAAAAGAAAGGCATCTGCCAAGTTTTATCAAAATCGGTTAATCATTTTTTGAGTTATCAGACGGATACATACATACATATATATATATATATATATATATATATATATATATATATATATATATATATATATATATATATATATATATATATATGTATATATATATATATATATATATATATATATATATATATATATATATATATATATATATATATATAAATTGAAACTGACCCCGGATGTGGGTTCTAGGGGTCTTAGTTCGCGCTCATTTGAAAAAATGTTTGCAAAGTCTCACCATCGATACCTCTCTATTAGTGAATTTTTTTAAATAAAAATTCACTAAAAAGTAAAGTTAACCGCATTTTTATTAAAAAAACTAGTTACGTAAATTCAGGTTGAATAAAATACAATATGTTTTTTTAGGACTTTTAAGACCAATTTTAACAAAACCAATAAAAGACAAAGAAAAAGATTTTTTTCTCGATGCCTATTTGATATATATATATATATATATATATATATATATATATATATATATATATATATATATATATATATATATATATATGTATGTATGTATGTATAAGAGTTGTCCGATGGCGCTTAATTATAATTATCTTGAGCAGGTGCGTAATAGTAGTGAATTTTCATTAAAAAAATTAAAATGAATTGACAGTTAAAGTAGTAAATAAATGTAAACGAAAGCATGTATGCAGAAAGTACTTAACTGTAGCGAATTTTTATAAAAAAATTGTTAATTTAATAATAAGTATAGAAAAAAAATATATTTCGGAGTGTAAAATTGATCTCAAAATGATGAGTAAGTTATTTCAAACTATTGAAACTGCATAAGGCCTTTGATAAATTCTATTAGTACCGATAATTGGAAAACAATATTTGGAAAATATCAATGACACAAAATGGTATGTCAACATGTCGACACAACTGGTACAAATTGTGTCTACTGCAGGCACAAGTATTAACATTTCTGTTTTCTGTAAGATGCTCTGTATAATTATGTAACACAATAAATAAAATCCTATAACAAGGCAATTTCCCGTTTAGCTAAAATGGTGGCCTCGTTCAAAGCTTTCCCACTGCCCTTTAGTGAACTTTTGTAGAAGCTAATGGGGATAGATCCCGGCTTTTGAATTTTGAAAAAGTTTCTTCAAATGAGCTCGAACTAGTACACCTAGAAACCATATCCGAGGTCAGTTAAAATTTGTATATGTTTATATTATATATATATATATATATATATATATATATATATATATATATATATATATATATATATATATATATATATATATATATATATATATATTGGAATATTGCACCACACTGTAATCACTTTTAAATATACACTTTATTTGTTTGCTGTACGTTTGTGATTTCTTATTGGTTTGCGCGTACTGCAGTTTCAAACCGTCCCGGTTCATCATCAGCACGCTATACTGACTGTTATCGCTCCTGTGTGGTCTACGTCTGAGATTGTACGTGGCGCATGCGCCGTGAGCTTCTATTGGTCGGTTTACTGTTATCTGATTAGTTGTGCCTTCGGACTGTGTCGTGTGTATCGGTCTCTTGTCTTGATCACTGTGGTTTGATAATTTGTCTATTTGTATGACCTTTATTAAGTTTTGTTTAAACGTTTGTACTTGGATTTGTTCTGGCATTAATTGTTTTTTACTGTTTGTTTGTTGAATGTAGTATTGTTCCCAGATTTCCACTTTTTTGTGGTCTCTAACATGTTTCATTGGTTGTAATTGGGTGATGTCTGGTTTTTGGTGTTTTGTGTTGTGAATATGTGTAGCTACGTTTGATTTGTACCTAGGTATGTGGATTTTTTCTAATGCTGTTATATGTTCATTGAATCTTGTTTCTATTGATATTTTTGTCATTCCTATATATATTTTATTGCATGTGTTACATTCTATTTGATATATTCCGTTAAATTCATGTGGGTTGTGTTCTTGTTTTTTATTTATTTTGTTATTGGTTTTGTAGCTCATTTTTAAGTCATATTGTTAGTGTTTGTATTATTTTTTTGATGCGGTGGTTATAAGAGAATGTTGTGTATTTTGTGTTTGTTTCTGGTGTTTTGTTTTCGGTTTTGTTGATTTGTTTGTTTTTAATTTGTTTTACTAGCTTTTCTATTGTTTTCTTGTTGTATCCATTTCTTTCTGTTATTTGTATTATGATATTGCACTCCTTTTCTCGTTCGTCGTTATGGAGTGGTACATTTAGCATTCTGTTTATTAAGTATCTGTACGCGGCCATTTTATGTGTGTGGTATAGTGATGTCTGTTTGTGTGGATCTCATTTTTAGTTTGAACAATTTACTAGTGTCAGCTTTTAGAGTGCCACTCAAATCTCACGACGAGGAACACTCCATTGTTTTATCATGATCGTGATCAGCACCAGCTTTAAACATTTAAATTTATTTATTATGTGTTTTTTCTTGCTAACCTAATATTTAAATGGCGAATCATTTACTTACTTTTTTCTTTCATTTCAGCGGTTCATTTAATATAAGCAATTTATTATAGGTGACTCGAGAAGCGTCATTTTCTTTTGTGTAAGACCAAAGTTGACGGTGCTTGGCTGTCCAGTTATGGGATATGTTCTTCATCCATTAACGGTCGTGAATGCGGTTGCTTTTTACCAATTGGCATATAACAGTAGGGGATATGGATAAAGATCGTATCCAGAAATTGCATATTATATAGAAAGGAAGAATGTACGAAATTAAAACAGACACAAGTATATAAAATCAGCTGAAATAAATTATTGTTTCTTTGTTTATAAATCTTTAACACTTTTGAAATGACGATAATAGAAATAGAGAAAATAATACCACAATAGGAATAACCTCCCGCATGGTAGCTTATAAATGCTTATCACAAAGATACATAATTTATCATTAAACAAGTTAAAGTTCAAAAATTCCGACCGCAAACTTACAAATGAAAGTTTAACATAACTTTCAAATGTTGGGGATACGTGGGTATAATGGCCGCTTTAAGGTTCAAAAGTTCCGTGGTTTCAAATGAAGAGCAATATATGATTATGAAACCAAGTATCTCATGTAGCTCAAATATTATTATAGTCACAGTAAAAAAAATAAAGCTTCGATTTCAAAATTTCTTCTCTCAAACCCTTCTTTTGAAAGTATTTCGCGGAACACTATAAGTTTTACTGGCTGTTTGGAATGGCATATGCTGTCTTTTAACGGCTTTCATTGCTTGTGCCATAGCCTTCGGATCCTACGATACCAGCACATTGGGAGATGTACGACAGGGTCGCCATCTCGGTGCGGCACTAGGTAGTATGTTGTCAGGACAGTTCAAAATAACACAAAATGTTATAAAATGGAGACTGTGTACAACCAACTAACAATGTTGTAAATTGTCAGCACTGGCCCATTTCTTCCCTAATATAGGGCTAGATGTATTCTCACCATAATAGCCAGGTGTGATGTTCTAATATATTTCCTTGGCATTTTGTGGAAATAAATTTTCAAGTTTACAGTCAATAAAAATTGATGGGTTAAAGTGGCACACACGTGGTATATAGTGGATACAGGTGGCCACTTTAAGCCAATTTGTAACTCCTGAGAAATGTCATAATCACAATTTACTACTATAAATTATATTATACATATACACATACCCCATACCATATATTTAGGCTTTGAATAAACTTACATTTATAATGTATATATTATTGTATTTAAGTGTTAAATAAATATTATTATTATGTAAAATGAAAATATAGCCATTGTTGAAACTCTAAGTTCTACAAAATAATGTTATAGTATATAATATTCATTATATAAGTAAGTTAGTAAAAATGTGAAGTAAAGATATTTAGTTGTTGGTTGCTTGTGCCATAGCCTTAGCATCCCAGGATGCAAGGTATGATGTTCTAATATATTTCCTTAGCATTTTCTGGATATACATTTTCAAGTTTACACTTAATTATAATTTATGAGTTAAAGTGGCACACACGGGGTATAGTGGATACTGGTGGCCACTTTAACCCACTTTGAAACTCACGAGAAATGTCATCACCTACAAAATGTACTTCGCAAATTCATTCAATTATATTACATAAATATATACCCTATACAATATGTTTAGGCTCTGCAAAAACTTAGTACTCTTACATTTATAATATATACATATTATCGTATCTGAGTGTTGAATAAATATTATTATTATGTAAAATGAAATTTAGCCATTGTTGAAACTCGAAGTTCTACACAATAATGTTATAGTATATAATATTCATAAGTAAGTTAATAAAAATGTGAAGTAAAGAAATTTAGTTGTTTTACTTTTAAAACATTTAGAACTCTATATATGTTATAAAAAATATTTTTATGCTCCGTATGGTTTGTGTAAATTATAGATTCATTTAAATATTTAACAACTAAACTAAGCTATCTTTCAACTTGTAAAAGATCTTGTAAAGTGGAGGTTATAAACACTTTGCATCTAACATTGGAAAAATAAAACAGTACCAAGATCTTAAATTATTTTATTTATATCTTTAAACATGGCCATCTTCAATTACAAAGCAAGTACAATAAACGGGAAAAAATCGCATTCGTAGAATTATTGGAAGCACTACTACATTATTTTTATTACACTTGATGTGGCTCCTGCAACAAGCTGATTAAATCGAATTTTGAGTTAAACGTCACTTCAAGATGTCTAACCTTTTATTTCCGTTGCAATAGTTGTAGTAGAAAATTTATTTCTTAACACTAAATCAAACAACCATGCGTTACCTAATGTTTAGAACAAAGTTATTCCACTTACACCACGAAGTCAACTTATTCACAATCATTTATAAAATTCTATTAAGGCCCACACGTCATTAAACAACGCAAACAGAAGTGTTTGTTAAAAAGCTGGCCGAAGATCTAAACATGCCGATATTATACTCTGTAGCACTCATGCTTATATGTAGATAGATAGTACTTTACTTTTTAAATAATCAGACTATGCATATACAAACAGATCTCAAACCTTGAAGTTCTACGAAACTGACAGATATCTATAAGTTTCCACATATGGCAAACCCTGTGATTTGTGGATACTTATCATACTGTTTTGTGAAAGTGTATTAAACAGTAATTATGCTATTTTAAATAATACTTTCTAATTTTATAGAACTTTTAAATTCAACGTGAAGTTTTTAGTAACGATGGTATATTGTTTTTATTCTATTCATTATAAATGTTCATCTAGAAGTCCTGGAGATGTTAATGTACCTTTTAGCTTTTTCATCAAACAGGTACTATTTAGTCTTTGACGCATGGCACTTTTCGCTTCTAACCCTACCTACAGAATAGGCTATTCTGTCACCTTAAATTGTACAAATAATCTAAACTTGTCCCCTCACTGAAAGTGTGGCTAGGGTTTAGGACCTGCGTATTATTAATTTCCTTCTCTATCATAATTGAAACTTGATTTCATAGACAAATTAGTAGTTCTAAAGTATAATAGTAGGCTACCTTTTCTTGAGGTCAATTTGACATTTGACAGAGCTTTCCAATAGACGGTCAAAAGTAGTGGTTGTCAGTGTCAGAATTTAGATATTAGATACGGTTTTTTGAGTTTATCCAATTTCCTCTGTGTTAGGAATCGTCTTATTGCTTATCAGGCAGAGACAATTGGATAATGTGATGTGTTCATATAGGCATTTGAAATACTTAATTACAGACATACCGAAGTGACCAGGTGGGCAAGCTGTTTGTATCCGTTATCTGCTTCCAGTGATAAGTAAGAAGTGTAGGTTTTACATTTGTAAAAATAAACTTTCAAATGGTTTAATGAAGACATAAGCGATTAGTAATGTGCTGTGTTTCCTCAAGTGCGTAAAAGGAATTTATTTATGTTACGTGTCTGTAGATAATCGCCAAAATAAGTAAAATGCCTCTTTTTGGTAAAGAAAAGAAAGCTAAGAAGGATGGAAAGGATTCTGACAAACAACCTTGTATTGATGATAAATATTACATGAAAGAGTTGCTTGGCACGTAAGTTTAATTAGTGTAAAGTTATTTACTAACTGTTGCTTATATCTATTATATCTAAGTATCATGTAATTGCTTTAATTATGTCATTAATATTTAATTGATAAGTTGTTAACAATTTTTGTTTTTTGTTTTTAGGGGAGCTTTTTCTGTTGTTAGACTTGCTGAAAGTAAGGAAAGACAAGGGCAAATGTATGCTGTTAAGATTATAGATAAAAAAGCCCTTAAAGGGAAGGAAGATTCTTTGGAAAATGAAATTAAGGTGCTAAGAAGGTTAGTTGCTAGGTTAATCCAAAATATCTTAATTCATTGGTGGATTATATCATAACAAAGAGTAATATTGATGTTATATAAGGCCTTTCTGTATATATTTCTTTTTACTAAATTAAATTTTACAGATTTCAATTTTTTCAACTACTCTTTCCACTTAACAGGTTTGTTTAATGATTCAACAACCAAATTGACAGTGTTATAACTCATTATATGTATAAAACAAGTACATTAAGTTGTTCTTGTACATTATATTAGCTCAATAATTAATAATGGATATAAAATTAGTAACTACTAAATTTTATAGTACCCTGGACGATAATATTGTAGTAACATTGTTTAATGAACCATTGTAAATAATATTGCCTACATTTTAAAGGGAATTAAAGAATATGTGTTAGTTTAAAAAATCACAGTACTTATTTGTTTGAATGTTGGTGCAAGCTTTTACATCCACTAATTCAATTCTATATGAGGTTCTTACTATGGTGCTTCTAAGAGATATGGCAACATTGCACACATATAATAGGTAGTGCACATTGGGGCTGATATAGAAGTTAGCCATGCCCTTCACTTGAAACCTTGCACACACCACTACTTGTTGAGCTGAAGCCAAAACTTACAAAATAACAAGAAATGTCAGGAAACTGGAAAATCCACACATTTAGGTATGGGAAGAAAATGGGTACTGCGTGGGTCAACCACTTACATAGAGATATATAAACAAGTAAAATAGATAAATTGGAAACTAAAAAAAAACAGGTCACAAAAATAAGTATAATGGAGCAATGGTTGTAAAGTAAGAATGAGGTTTCCTATCTTCTGAACTGTGCATGCATAACTGTCTTACAATTCCTAAAATGAAAGCCCAACTTAGGTTTCCATATGGTTTTTCCTTTTATAGAGGGGGAAGGACTTTAAAATTGTTTAAAAATTGTTTAAATGAGTGCGACTTAAAGCCCTTCAAACCCATATCCAAGGTTAGCTTTAGCTGTATGTTTATACATACATATATATATATATATATATATATATATATATATATATATATATATATATATATATATATATATATATATATATATATATATATATATATATATATATATATACATATATACATATATACACATACACGATGGCACATTGAAAACGAAACAGACCGATTTGCGTCCAGAGAATTTTTTTTTAAGAAACACTGAAACACCTCAATTTTAATATTGAGGGGGACATGTTTTGACATAAAACTCAACTTTGTCACATCAACCCCTTAAGGGTGGTGATAACAACCCTTATATTTTAAATAAGGAACATGGGTCGAGTGTTACATCATTTGAAAGCTCTTCCTTTTCTGAATTCAGCACACAAATTTTTTTGGAAGTTTTATCAACTCGTTTAAAAATTATTCACAGTTGGAGTTGCAAGAATGTATTTCATTCATTGTGATAAGAAATGCACTAATTAGTCAATTTTGCGTTAAAAAAACTAAAAAAGAAAACCAAACTTTCAAAAATGTTTATTCAGTTAGGTAAGTGTTCAAATTGTTGACCACCAGCTTCCATACAAAAGTACAAATTTTGTTCAAAACGAGCTCTGACATTCCGGAGCATTTGTGGAGTTATTAGACGGCATTCTTCAATAATGCGTCGTCGTAATTCTTCCAGAGACTCCGGTTCTGTTGCGAAAATTCCACTCTTTAAATGGCCCCATAGAAAGAAGTCTAAATGACTTAAATCCGGTGATCTAGGGGGCCACTCAATAGCACCTCTACACCCAATCCATTGCTTTGGAAACTCTCTGTTCAAACACTCCCTAACACGTTGTGAAAAATGCGGAGGAGCTCCATCTTGTTGAAACACTAATTGATTTTCTTGATAGCGATCATCATTTTCAACAATGTCAATTAGTAGAGGGTAAACAATATCTTCTAGTCACTCCAAATACGTATTGCCACTCAAATTGCTATCAAGAAAAATTGGTCTGAATAAACAGTCTCCAAAATGCCAGTCCAGACATTCAAGTTCTGTGGAGTTTGAGTGTGGACTTTGTGAAAATTTCTTGGATTATTATCTGCCCAATAACGAAAATTATGACGATTGACTGTAGAGTTTAACAAAAACGTACACTTGTCTAAAAAACAGATATTGAAGAGAAAGTTCTCGTTATCAGCTATTCGTGCAGTCTTAACTTCACAAAACTCCAGCCGCCGCTCAAAATCATCTTCATTCAGTCGTTGTACAAGATGAATTTTATACGGGTGAAATTTATGATGCTTCAATATTCGCTGAATAGTTCTTCTTTTGATGTTTGAAACAGTGGCCAATTTTCTCATGCTCACAGTTGGGTGTGCAGCAATTTGTCCTAAAACTTCAATCTCAGTAGTCTCATTTCTAACCGGAAATTCACGTTCAGGATCCCGTTTTTTGTTGGCTACTGAACCACTTTGTTGAAACTTTGCAACTAACTCCAAAATGTATTTTCTGTTAACATGTTTGTTCGGATGTCGTTCATTAAAGAAATTCGCAGTACGGTTGGCACAGTCATCGTTTTTGAAAAAAAGAGTAATTATTTCAACTCTTTCTTCTACAGAATACACCATTGTGAAATTAATTTTCGGTAGTACTATCAAGTATCAAACCGACCGATAAACTGAAATAATAAACCGCATTTCTCTCATTCCGATAAGAAATGTTCTGATAGTTAATTTTTTGTTTACAAACCAACGAAACATTGACTATCAGCACATTTCTTATCGGAATGAGTGAAATGCGTTTTTGCATTTTCAACTGTGAATAATTTTTAAACGAGTTGATAAAATTTCCAAAAAAATTAGTGTGCTGAATTCAGAAAAGAAAGAGCTTTCAAATGATGTAACACTCGACCTATGTTCCCTATTTAAAATATAAGGGTTGTTATTACCACCCTTAAGGGGTTGATGTAACAAAGTTGAGTTTTATGTCAAAAAGTGTCCCCCTCAATATTGAAATTGACTCGTTTCAGAGTTTCTTAAAAAAAAATTATCTGGATGCAAATCGGTCTGTTTCGTTTTCAATGCGCCACCCATATATATACATATACATACAGGGTGATTCATTAATAAGTGTACATACTTCACCTGCATATGTAGGTCACTTGGGCTTTTCCATAGCATCTATCGTTAGTGGGTCAATAATCCTTAATTACTAAGATTGGGTCTTTATTGATTTTGCCAATTTTGTTTCTTCGAACATAATGTCAGCATCACTAGGTATAAAGAAGCAAAATTTGGTGTGTATATTTTGCTTAATCAGCTATATTAATTTCTCAATTTAACGGAATCCAAATACAGGTCAGGCCAGAAAAATGTGGCCGAATTGTTAAATCTCAAAAAGGAGACAATGTATCGAAAACTTTAAAAATATGTTTTAGGATTTGGAAAGTGCATAAAAAATAAGACAAGAAAGTACATTTTCAAATTGTGTGTCTCATTTTTAATACACATTTTTTGCTACAAGAAAATTTTACAACAAATTAACATACTGAAAAAACTGAGGCAAATTATTTTTAGAAAATCAAAAAAAGTATCTTGGGTAATTACATTTAAATTTACAAATACTGTTCAAAATATCCACCGTTTTTGTTAATGCACATTTCAGCCCTTTTAAGCTAACTGTTGACCGTTCTCCTAATTCAGAATTCCCACTCGTCTGGAAAACTGGAAAAGTGAGGGAATTTGTAGAAGGAAAATTTTGTCAGGAGAAATTGGGAAAATTGACTGAGTCAGGGTATTTTTCTCCCTGCCAGAGAAAAATTATTTGTTTCTTTGTTATGAAAAATAATTGAAACAATCTGTTTGCTTTTTGTGAAATTCTGAACCATTTAGTTAATGATTTGTTTTTCCACAAAACCACAATTTTTTTATATTTTGCCTTCATTGGTCGCTTTGTATTTGGAATGGGGAAGTGTATTTTCCACCATGACACGAAGACCTACTGTATTCTGTAGTAGTGTCTTACACATGTTGGGGTTAAATTGTAGAAGATCAAAGCCAGCGAAATAGATTTTGGCATGTTAGGAAAATCAGGGAAAAGTCAGGGAAATTGATATGCTGTTTTTAGTGTAATTTAACAAGGATAATTTCTTATTTCTTCATACGCATTGTTTATTATTTAGAGCAACTGCTTCTCGTTATTATTGTCTTCAGCATAAACCATTGCTTTCAAGCCTCCCCACAAGTAATAATCTACCACATTAAAATCTGGACTTCTCTGTGGCCATGGAATAGGTCCACCTATCTACCTGTTTGGTAAATTTTGATTGTGAAAACTTCCCACAAATAAGCTGAAATGTGGAGGAGCTCCATAATGTTGAAAAACATTCCCTCAGTATTGTCGTTTTCCAACAAGACCGGCAACACGTTTGTGATAAAATCTAGCTAAATCTCACCTGTTAGTCTATTGCGAAGAATGTATGGTCCATTTCAATGGCCATTAAAAACGACGCACCAAATATTTATAGGAAATTTATGCTGCGACCTTGACTGTTTTATAGAAGGGGGGGTGGGTGGCTGTTGGGGGTGGTTATTTTCTGACCAAACGTGTGAGTTCCTGGCGTTAAACACACTATCTCTTGTAAATTGTGCCTCATTAGTAAACAATATCTTACTTAAATTTCTTCGGTTTCTAATAATCCACTGACTAAAATTGAAGCAAGGGACATAATCTGCTGGCTGCAGCCGTTGGACTACTTGCATATGAAAAGGATAAAGGCGATATATTTTTTAATCTTCGTCAAACAGTAGATTGTGGAATATTTAATGCACTTGCAATTCCTTGGGTGCTAATTTGAGGATTATTTTCAACGGTACTTAATACAAATTCTGTATGTTCTAAATAGCGTCTTTCTTGACGTTCGTTCAGTTTCGCAGTTGGAAATCGCCCATATTCTTTGGAATAAGTAAATACTTTAGAAAAAGTCTGGTGATTAGGTACACGACGTCCTGGAAAGCTTCTAGCATATCCTCTGGCAGCCGCTCGACCGCTTCCATCACAAAACCCGTAAACAGAGGTACAAAATATCTCCATATTCTCCGTTCGAGAACTTTTGAAGCATTTTGTTTTGAAGATTATTATTATTTAGGTGAGAAAAGTTTAAACAAACCTTTTAGGAATGATCAACTGCCAGAAATTTGCCAACGCACTTGTTTAAAGTTTTAATTGTTATACTCAAAGCCTTCTCATAAGAATTTTAAATTTATAAAGGAATGTGTAGATCTGTTGCTTTTAATAAAATGGTTGGATACTTTTCGGGACTTACATTGTATGAATAGTTTTTTATTGAATATGTATGTTTTTATTAACTTCTAGTCAATTATAAAGAGAGAACGATATTTTGTATTAGATACTCGGTTCTTAGTTTTGTAGAATATACTTTCATCAAAAAAAGTGAGCAAAAAATTGAGATGCGCAATTTGAAAATCTACTTTATTTGCCTTATTTTTTATATTCTTTCCAAATCTTAAAACCTTTTTCTAAAATTTTTGGTGCAGGGTGTTCTTTTTAAGATTTAACAATTCGGCCATATTTTTCTGACCTGATTTTGATTTCGCTAAACTGAGGAATCGATATACCTGTTGGAGCAAAATATGAACACCAAATTTTGGTTCTTTATACCTAGTGGTTCTGAAATTATGGTCCAAGGCAAAATCAATACAATACCTGTATCTTGGTAATTAAGAATGATTGACCTACTAACAATAGGTGCTATGGACCTACATATGCAGGTGAAGTATGTGCATATATATATATATATATATATATATATATATATATATATATATATATATATATATATATATATATATATATATATATAGGTGTCCCTCCACCGCGACCTTAAGGTCTATTGTGGCTCACGCCTAAAGTCTATATTTCGCCCAACAAATCCAGCCTCCTGCAGAGGTCGATAATCTTTGTGGGCGAAAGTTGATCCAGATCTTCTGGAGCAAGCTTTACCTTGCCAAAGAGCAGGTACCTAGTCCTGTCCGCTGCCGGACAGTAACACAGCACGTGCTCTGCTGTTTCTTCATTCTCCATACACAGCCGGCACTCGGTCTCCTGACCGACCCCAATACGATGCATGTGGTGCCGCAAGCGACAGTGTCCTGTATACAGGCCGACTAGAGTACTCAGTTGTTGCCTGTTCATCTCTAGAAGTTTTTTAGCCCTTGACTCAGACAGGCCATTTATGAAGGCCTTAGAGTGGGCTAATCCTGGAAGATTTTGCCAATATTGGATTGTCATTCTTTCTGTCCAGGTCTTTAAGGTGCGTTTTGCTGTGCAAGATGTTATCCCCAGCACCGGTTCTGGTCCAACAAAGTCACTCTGGGCCCCACTCCTGGCAAGCGCGTCGGCCGCAACGTTGCCGTCATGATCCGAGTGACGGAAGATAGCTCCTTACTTAGGTTATGGCTATCTTTTAAAACGCGGTTTTCTCGATGCAATAGATGTTCCACGAGTGCATATTTTAAAATTATTTCCATTCATACAGGGTGTTAATATACAAATGGTTGCACCAAACTTTATTTTTTTTAATGGAACACCCTATATATTATGACATTTTTGGAAAGCCACGTCGATGCTAATTAAACTGATACCATGTTGTTTTGAGTTATTTTCAACTGTTCTCCATCTACAGTGAGTTAAATGTAAAAGAAGTGATATACTTCAGATGTTTGTATTCTTTGACATGTTTGAGATATTAATTTGGGGTTTTGTCATAATAAATGTTTCTTTAGTTTAGTATGCACGGTAATAATAACAATTTATTTTGTAATATACAGGATATTTATCTTTTGCGAAATTTACAAAAACTTCTTTTTCAAATGCAACCTTATATATTTTGACTATGATGAATGCAGAATTTCATAAGCTTTCTAATAATACCATATTTGTATGAGTTATATTTAATACGAAAGGAGGTACAGCTGTCCAAAATTTTAATTTGTGCTTACTAGAATTCTTATTTTATTTCAATGGATGAAAGCATTAAGAATTAGGTGCAAAATTTTGTGAAGATTTATAAAACATGTTCAAAAATGTTTCCGCCCTCGAAGTTGCAAAGTTTTCTTGGACTCTAAAATACTTATGTTATCGTTAATAGTTTATAGTTTTTTGTATTATTATTCGTTGTTTATTGTTCATTGTTTATTACTCTCTGTTTACTTTTTTCCCTCATGGCTCGTCCGCGGCCTTGCCGCGCCGTTAGCACTGTAACTTTTGCCTTATTGTGCATGCCCTTAGTCTTTTTACTCCACCCATTTCAAAATCACTGTGCCTTAAACTAGTCTGCACAGCGATTGGTAGGGTGAAATTTTATAATGCTCTGTCTCCGGTCTAGACTGACCGTAGATCAGTTGTCTTTTGCGGTCCAGAGCTTTACACTCGCACAAGATGTGCTGGGCTGATTCCTCCTCCTCGCCGCAGAGTCTGCATGCAAGGTCCCCCTCAAACTGCCCCATTTTATTCAGGTGTTTCTTGACGGCCATGTGTCCCGTCAAGAGACCTATTATGTTTCTGAGCTGTCCTCTGCTAAGATTTAGCAGCACCATAGCTCTCTTTGAACTGGGTTCGTCAATTGTTGACTTCCCATGTCTAAGCCCTGGACAGTCTGCCCAGTACACCTTGTGTTGGTTTCTGACCCAGGACTTAATGGCTCCCCTGGCAGTGCTCTTTGTCGCGCCCAGAGCCGGTTCTGGTCCCATAAATTGTTCTGCTGACCCTCTCTTCGCCAGACTGTCAGCTTCTTCATTGCCTTTGACCCCGAGTGACCCGGCACCCAGATGAGGGTGACCTCATTCTGCCCAGCCAGGTCGCTCGTCTCGTCTCGGCACTCACTCACCAGACAGGAATTTACCCGCTTCGGCCTGAAAGACCGTTGCATGGGCTCCGAGGGAAATACTATGATTTACCCTCGGTCCTTCCGAATAAACACCTGCCCCCGTCCCACGCTCCCCCGCCGGATCCGTCCGTGAACCAGACGAGCGCGTCCCGTGGTATGCCCGGCGTCTCCTCCCGCCATGCCTCGCGGTCGGGGATTTCCACTGTAAAGTTGTGTTCCCTGTAGATTCTTGGGCGCGCGAAGTCTGACCTCATTTTAAGCATGGGCTCCTTCACGATCTCCTGAATTTTGCAATGGCCCCTGAAGTCTGGGTTGATCTTCAGCCCACCATTGCCTACCATATAGTTTGTATAGTCCTAGCCTGGCCTCCCCCTTAATAACTAAGTGTAGGTGGGGCAGATCCGGCAACACCTGCATGGCGGTTGTTGGGGTTGAAGACATGGCCCCTGTGATGCCTAGGCAAGCCATCCTTTGGATCTTGCCTAGTTTTTGTTTGGCACTGGATTGTGTCACCTTAGGCCACCAGACCAGTGCCGCATATGTTAATGATGGTCTGACCACCCTTGTGTACAGCCAGTGGGCCATACTAGGTCTTAGTCCCCACGTTTTTCCATATAGCCGCCTAGTGACGGCTAAGGTCATGGCTGCCTTACGCAGTATTTTTCCAATGTGACCATTCCAGGTTAGCTTAGAGTCCAATACGACCCCAAGATATTTTACCTCCCTGGCCATTGGAATGCTCCTACCGCATAGCGTGAGAGTTCTGTGGCTGTGGCACTTCCTCCTCCTCGTAAACGGCACGACAGTTGCTTTCTAGGGGCTCATCCCGAGCCCTTGATCAACTGTCCGCCCTTCCACCACTTTCAGTGCAGTCTGTATGCGCTCCCACACTGCCTGTGTGACTTTTCCTCGGACTATGATGACAATGTCGTCCGCATAGCCCTGTACCTCATACTCCTCTCCCGAGAGCCTCCCCAGCAGGCCGTCCACGACTAGGCACCATAGCAAGGGAGATAGAACGCTCCCCTGCAGACACCCCGCCAGCAGAGTCCCTCTCGCAAGTGATGTGAACACCGCCCTGTCCCTGAGCATGGAACCGATCCACCTGCAGCAGGTCTCCTCTATTCCACGCTCCCGGACAGCTGCCAGAACCGATCCGAACGAGGTGTTGCTAAAGGCCCCCTCTATGTCTAGGAAGGCCCCCAGCGCCACCTCCCTGTTCTCCAGCGTATTCTCCAGTTTCAGCACCAGTTGGTGCAGTGCTGTTTCTGTTGAGAATCCTACTCTGTATGCATATTGTCCGCAGTGTAGGGGATATGCTTCTAGTACACCGCCCCTAATGTGCCGGTCGAGCAGTTTTTCCACTGTTTTTAGCAAGAAGGGCATGAGACTTATTGGCCTCAGTGACTTTGCCTGGTCTGTTGGACGCCCAGGTTTAGGAATGAATACAACCCTGGCCAGTCTCCATGCCCTCGGAATGTACCCCAGAGCCAGCCTGGCCCTCATAATGAGGGTAAGCACCGGCGCCAGTATATCTATCCCCTGTTGGAGCACAATGGGCATTATTCCATCAAATCCCGGCCATTTGTATGGCTTAAAGCGGTTAATGGCTCATATGATTTTGCTCCAGGTAACCACCTCTTTAGCGACTGTCCAGTCTACTCTAGATGCCCGCCCATAAGACGCCTCTATTTCTGAGTGTTCGCAGTCCGGAGGTGATTGGTTTATATGTTACAGCCGGGGAAGTGCGTCTGGAGTAAAATTTCCATAGTTTCTTCCCCCGAGCTTGAAAAGCTTCCCGTGGATGTTCTAAGGGAGCCTATGTTGGTCTGAGTGCCCTTGGACAGGATCTTGTGTAGTCGAGCACTCTCAAACGTGTTCGCCACTTCCTTGCAGTGCCTCCTCCACGACTCCTTCTTGGCGTCACTCAGTCTTTTGTTATATGTCGTTAGAGTCTGTCTATATTCATCCCATGCTCCCGACCTTTTAGCCGCGTTAAACAGCTTACGTACCTGCGATCTCCTTTGCCTGAGGTCCTCGTTCCACCACGGGACGTTCCTGGTGGACGCCCTCATTTTCAGGGGGCAGTTGGAGTTATAGGCCGAGGTGATTGCGTCTCGCAATTGAGCTGCCGCAATCTCGAGGTCTATTGAATTGTTTATGGTACTCTTAACCCCCCGCAGTTCCACTGCTAGGTCTGCCCTGTAGGCTTCCCAGTCCGCCTTGCGGGGGTCCCGGTACCATACCGTTTGTCTTTCGACTTTGGCGATTTCAATCCGGATGTATCTGTGGTTTGAGCCACTCACTTCTCCAGACACAGCCCAGTTCTTAACAAAGTCACCCGGAAACTGGGTGGAAACTGTTAGATGTAAAACTTCCTCACGCCGTGTTGTCACGAAGGGCTGTTTATTACCTCTATTCAATATGTCTAAATTAAATTTCATAAATAATTGTAAAAGTGCCTCACCCCTAGAGTTTGTGTCCGAGCTTCCACACAACTAATGGTGCGCGTTCGCATCCATGCCGATGATGGCCTGCCATCCACCTGCTCTGCTACCCACCATCAGCTGCTCCAATTACTTGGGTGGAGGAGGGTCTGTGCTCTCCCCTGGCAGATAGGCTGACCCGACAGTAATGTCCCTCGGCCCATCCGCTGCTCCACATCGGATTTTGATCGTTTCCAGGTCCCTGGAACAGAAATTCATTAAAGACAGAAACTATATCCCTTCCCTGGCAAAAATGTAGGCCCTCGGATTCTCAATGGAGCTGCTGTAAATGAGCTTTCCAGCAGCTCCACCGAGTCCCTTGGTCTCTCCTTTATAGGAATACGGTTCGTGGATGAGGGCCACATCCGTGTTCCTCAGAGCCATCAGTAGTCCGGCTGTGGCTGCCCTACTGTGTTGGAGGTTGACCTGAAGGAACCTAAGTCCCATCAACCCCTGGTTGCTTCCCCAGTGGGCGGCATGAGTGTGTAGTCGGAGCACTCCTCGAGCCTCATTGGTTTTGGTTCCATATATATATATATATATATATATATATATATATATATATATATATATATATATATATATATATATATATATATATATATTTCTGATGTACTGTCTACACAATCAGAACCCCCTGTGTGGTGCAAGGCGGGTTACTCTGGAGGGTTGCCCGGTACTCCAGAGGTTCCGTTCACGACACCATCAACCTGGTGCCATCTATCCCTAGACACGGGTCAAGCGACACCGTGGGTTGGGTGAGTTTATTTCGACTTCCTTGTCTAGATCCGTCATGTTTAGTTATTAGCAGGGTCACCTCTTGCAGGATGCGGCTCTTCACCGTGCATGACGGCCTTGGGGAAAGCTTCATCGAAAGCTTATGTTGTTGTTTCCAGTTCCACTGCTTGCCCCCCGGAGTCCTTTGGCCCACGACTCCTTGACCCCTCTCTGTTTACTTACTTAATATTACATTCAAACATTATTTTTACTGTTGAAGAGATAGTAAACATGGTGTACGCTTAGTGAGAGGTTGATAGAAACTCTCTACTGGCGTCCAGAATTTACAGGAAAAATATTATTTAGCCCGACATCCAAAACCAGAGGCGTTTGAGAACGTAAAAATACACTTTGAAGAAAGTTGTAGTCCAAAATACAAAGCAAAATCTTCTAAAAACCGTGATACAATTAATGAGATACAGAATTCCAGGTTTTATTAGTGATTTAAGAGAATCTGCAGATAAGTACAAGAGGAATTGAATGTATTCAGGGTATATTTTTTATATTTTTTATTTCAACAACACACCACGAGGGCTCACAGCCTAAATACTATCGTACTGTGGGTGTCGACAAGGAGGAAAGAGGCAACTTGTTGATTCTGGACTTGAAGGTTTGGAGGTTCGGAGGAGAAGGAGAAACATGTGCTGGCAAGGAGTTCCACAACTTGGAAGTCCTCGGGATAAAAGTGCGGGCATAACAAGATGTTCAATGTCTGCTGACCTGGACAGTAAAAGGGTGCATTCGCTCTGTTCCCCTGGTAGATCTGTTGGGGACAGCAGGTGGAGGAACTATGGAGGTAAGCTCCTCTAAGCAGTGCCCGTGCAGATATCTGTAAAAGAGAGAGAGGTCACGAACGGCACGTCGATGGGCAAGAGAATGCAGCCTTTGGGCGAGGGTAGGGTCACCGATGAGACGTATAGCTCTCTTCTGAATGGAGTCCAGGATAGCGAGCGTAGAAGCGGCAGCGGCACCCCAGATGTGGGAGCAGTATTCGAGGTTTGGCCTTATTTGTGAAGTATATAAGGTATAGAGATTAGCTGGTGAAAAGTATTTGCGAGCCCGGAAGAGGAAACCTAATTTCTTGGCAGATCATCAGTTAATAGAACAATTAAAAAACACAAATCGCATCATTTATTTCTTCATCAATCACTTACTGGCCAAGATAAAGAAACCAGAATCAATTTTTGTAATATTTTCTCCAATATGATTAAAGAAATTCCAAACTTTTATAATATTGTTCTGGTTAGTGACGAAGCAACTTTTAATAATATCGGTGTAGTTAACAAACATGATATGCATTATTGCTCTCGAAAAAATCGAATTTGGGTACGTCAAGTGGATTTTCAGCATGAATGATCCTTGAATGTGTGTGAAGGAATTATAGGCGATAAAGTTATCGACACATTCTTTTTTGAAGATCGACTTAATGAGCAACACTACGGCAGATTCTTAGAGGATGATTTACCCAATTTAATGGAAGATGTTGATCATGAAACACGTGGATAAATATTTTTTCAGTAAGATTGGCTCAGGCTTATTTTCACCAAAACGTAAGGCAATATTTAAACCATTGCCTAGGAAACCAATGAATTGGTCGAGGAGGTAACCTTAGATCGCCCGATCCAGCCCCACTGAACTTTTTCCTCTGTGGATATACAAATCAGATAGTATGTCAGGAATTATCAACAACAGCAGAAGACATGAAAAATCGCATACAAGCAGCTTTTAGTATTACCCCGCCGATGTGGAATAGAATCAAAGGAAACTTTGCAACTTCGAGTTTGCATTTAGGAAGGCGGAAACATTTTTGAACATGTTTTATAAATTTTAGTAAAATTTTGCACCTAATGTTTGATTTCTTATTTCAAATAAAATAAGAATTCTAGTATGCACAAATAAAACTTTTGAACGGCTGTACCTCCTTTCGTATTTAATTTAACGCAGAAACATAATAGGTCTCTTGACGGGACACATGGCCGTCAAGAAACACCTGCATGAAATGGGGCAGTTTAAGGGGGACCTTGCATGCCGACTCTGCGGCGAGGAGGAGGAATCAGTCCAGCACATCTTGTGCGAGTGTAAAGCTCTGGACCGCAAAAGACAACTGATCTACGGTCAGTCTAGACCGGAGACAGAGCAATATAAAACTTCACCCTACCAATCGCTGTGCAGACTAGTTCAAGGCACAGTGATTTTGGAATGGGTGGAGTAAAAAGACTAAGGGCATGCACAATAAGCCAAAGGTTACAGTGCTAACGGCGCGGCAAGGCCGCGGACGAGCCATGAGGGAAAAAAGTAAACAGAGAATAATAAACAATGAACAATAAACAACGAATAATAATACAAAAAACTATTAACGATAACATAAGTATTTTAGAGTTCAAGAAAACTTTGCAACTTCGAGTTTACATTCAGCAGGGCGGAAACATTTTTGAACATGTTTTATAAATCTTCACAAAATTTTGCACCTAATTCTTAATGCTTTCATCCATTGAAATAAAATAATAATTCTAGTATGCACAAATAAAACTTTTGAACGGCTGTACCTCCTTTCGTATTTAATTTAACTTATACAAATATGGTATCATTAGAAAATTTATGAAATTCTGCATTCACCAAAGTCTAAATATATAGGGTGTTGCATTTACAAAAAAAAGGTATTTTTAAATTTCACAAAAGATAAATATTCTGTATATTAAAAAATAAATTGTTATTATTACCGTGCACAAACGCAATCTACAGTAACAAAACCATTTATTATGACAAAGCCCGATATTAATATCTCAAACATGTCGATGGATACAAACGTCTGAAGCGGACCATTTTTTTAAAGATTTAACTCCCTGTAGCTGGAGAACGGTTGAAAATAACCCAAAACAATATGGTATCAGTTTTATCAGCATCGATGTGGCTTTCCAAAAATTCCATAATATATAAGGTGTTCCGTAAAAAAAAAGTTTGGTGCAACACTCTGTACATTGACACCGCGTATAAATGGAAATAATTTTAAAATGTGCACTCTTGGAACATCTATCCCCTCGAGAAAATAGTATTTTAAAATATAGCCTCAGTGAGGAGCTATCTTCCGTCCTCACACCGATGGGACAGCCTATATATATATATATATATATATATATATATATATATATATATATATATATATATATATATATATATATATATATATATATACATACGTTTCTTCTTAAATTTCGTATGGAATCGGTCCAATAATTCACTGTAGTACTGCCCCGTGATCGTTCTTGTTTATGCAAAAAGTGCATGAGGATTATTCCTTTCGAATCACATACAATCGTGGCATGACCCTTCCGGCCGATGGGACCGTCTTTGTCTTCTTCGGAGCAGAGTACGAAAATCCATTGTTTTGACTGTCGCTTGGTCTCTTGCTTATAAAAATGTATCCACGCTTCACCAACGGTGACGACTACTCAAACACTCCTGCGAAATTCGCTTAAAGAGGCCCAAACACTGCTTCGAAATTGACATCCGAGTTAGCTTGTTGTCCACCGTGAGCAATCGCGGCACCCCTTGGACCGATACCTTTGTCATACCTAACTTATCATGTAAAATATTGATTGCCGGTGCGTACGACACGCAAAAAACAGATGTACGACCACGTTTAAATTCGTTGAACAATATCTTGTCATAGATGGTGAAGGGTCCCCATAGACCGCATCCAGTTTCGGTTTTATTTCTTCGCATGTTTTTCTAACCAAAAATAAAAAACGAACTACGTATCGATCTTGCATTTTTTACATTTTATCGAGAGACGTGTGATACAACCAGCTGCCAAATAAAAACTAAACTAACCAATGGATCGGTCTGAAATTTTGCATGGTGTTGTTTGACAAATGAACATACACGACTGTAATGCCAGCTTTCCTTAGCAGCGCCACGAGTCATCAAACGCGGGTACTTATTGATCGACCCTCATATATTTGACAGCTACAAGGATTGTGCGTGTGTCAAAATTTGAACCGTTAGCTCAAGGTGATCTGAAATTATCACGTTTACATAATCGTTCTAGACACAAACACTTTGGCTGCCATTTTTAAATGCTTGAGCTTAGGAGAGAAACGAATAGAGGTTACAAATTTGACATTTGCAGTGTACTGTAAAGTAATTTTCATCTTTAGAATTAATCAAAGAACAGGCAAATTTAAGAAAATAAATAAAAAGTGGCCGCCATTTTGAAATGAGTGGGTTCCGCAAAAAATCACGAGTGAGCTTATATTTGAGTTTTTATTATAACCATTTTATTAGGTCACTTTTGCTGTTCGGGAAAAATTCTGCAATCCAAATTTAGACTATTTCTAATTAAGCTAGAGCTTTGAAATTTCACAGACGTGTATAAGTTCGGTGGTAATGTAATATAGTACAGTAATATACTCTCTATTATTCATGTGCGGGTTATTGGTGCTGAGAAATCGATACAATTTTCAAATCAGGAGTATATCGAAATTTCAATTTTTTCGTTTCTTGCACAAATATAATATGTATCCCTAACGAAAACCAACGAGCATCTAAGTAAGGGTCTGCCTCTTATAACTATGTTGCAAAAATCAGGAGGAAAATAAAACTGTGAAATTTGTTATAACCTGTAATGTAGTAGTATGTATGTAGAAGCAGAATGAACTGTCACAGATTGCTTATTCTGTTGGGATGAATTCTTAATTATCTCCTAACATGCTACTGCAATAGGAACACTGGGAAGGTTCCATATTGCCCCTATCTTTTCACACTTCCATTTTTCCACATTTTCTGAGAAAGACGCAGCTGCTAAATATTGTATGCACTTTTTAGTGAATTTTCTTTTAAAAAAGTGCACTATTGAGGAGATCCCTACTTTTGAATTTTGATAAAATTACTTCAAATGAGCGCGAACTAGGCCCCCTAGAACCCACATCCAGGGTGAGTTTAAATATATATATATATATATATATATATATATATATATATATATATATATATATATATATATACATATAAAAATTCAAACCGACCTTGGTTTCGGGCTCTAGTGGCCCAAATTCGCTCTCATTTGAAAACATTTTGCAAAGTCTCACCATCGATACCTCTCTAACGAATTCTTTTAAATAAAAATTCGCTAAAAGTAAAGCAAAATCGAAAATCGTACAAAAAAATAAAGATTTTACTTGCCTGGTTATTTCTTAATTCGGAACACTATACGGGTGTCCATGGTAAAGTTGCACCAGGGTTTTGCTGAGAACTGCTGAGAATTTCGAAAAATCCTAAAACACCTCGATTTTGCTTGCCAGAGTGACACTTTTTAAAACCATGACAGAATTTGTAGCATTCAACACCCAGCGGGGTTTACTTTCACCTTCTTAATTTGATTAGGCAGATAGGTCGAGTGCAACCTCGTTGGAAAGCTCTTTTGATTCTCCATTCGAAGCTGCAATTTCAAAATCTACCGATTTTTTTTATAGATATTTGCTTTCAAAACTTATGCTGCAAATTAAAAATATACCAAGTAGTTTTTTAGGTATTTGCTTATAAAACTTCAAAATAACAGTATGAATTTCGTGTTTAAGGCTGCAATTACAATTAGATCGTTTTAAACTGCAACTACAGCTCTTTTTTAAGATGTGCGGCTCCAGTTGTTACTATGAGAAAAAAGGGTTGGGTTTTTTGGAAAAAAGAAATCAGCAAATGTGTTTTTAATTTAATAATTGCTTAAAATGACCATCATTGGCTTCCATACAATAATACAGTCAAATCTTCTTCTGACATTTTGCAACATCTCCGGGGTTATTCTGTGACATTCAGTAGTAATTTTCTCGCTCAGTTCCTGCAGATCCGTAATTGAGTTTGAAATACCTTAGTTTTTAAGTATCTCCGTAGAAAAAAGGCTGGGGGATTCAAGTCTGGAGATTTAGCGGGTCATTCAATAAGACCTCTTCTTCACTATTCTGAAAAAAAATAGACAACCTGAATTACCAGCATTGTTATGTTAAAATCAAATAACAACATACCCGGGTAATAATTAACCAAAAATCCCTTAACCATAGTTGCATAATGAGTAGGCCCACAATCGTACTGAAAATGTAAGTGATTGATGTCATGATTCTCGTCATTTTATAATATTTCGGTTGTCAAAACATCTATTTCATTCTCCAGCAAAATAAGTCACATCTATCCAGTCAAGTTACCAGGAATGAAAATTGGACCAACAATTCGATTTTCTATAATCCCTGTACAAGGGAGGATTTGTGTCACCCCCAATAGCGGCCGTTATGTCTGTTGATAGCTCCGTTTAACGAAAACGTGGATTCGTCAGAAAAACAAATTCATTCACTCGTGTCTCCACAAAATTGGAACCTCCTGTCATTTATCTTCATTCAACTCAAGTAGCAACTTTATTTTGTAGGGATGGTATTTGCATGTCTGATTTTTTTGGATACTGGATTGGTGGATCGAGCTATACCCGTTGCTGTAGATAAGTGACGAATGCTCTGATTTTTATTTTGCTCGAGTTGTCCTATTACACACACTTCGGTTGCTCGTCCCTAACAATCTGCGCCCACTTGTGCCCCTTAGTACAAACCTAACCAGTTTCTGGATGTTTTTGATTAAAAATAGAGCAGTTGCTCTACTACACCGATTATTGCAGTTGCTCTACTACACCGATTATTTCCATAATAAATTGACACAATTTCAACGCACCCAGGAATAGTGTAAGTTTCGTATTAGATTAATTTCAAATGAACAACACTTTAAAACAAATTTAGTAAAACATGTTCTTAAAACAATCTACCTTGGAATTACATTAAAAAAATCTAAAACCTACTTACGGATTATCAACAGTTTTACTTCTTTCTAGAAAGTGATCTTTATCAACCGAAACAAACAAGACTAAATTTTTTTTCCAATATCCAGTGACCACCAATGATTTTATAATTGTTTTTAAAACTAGACGGTGGCTTCAACAGCAAATAAATACTATTATCCATTTTTTTTTAAGTTTTGACAGCAAATATATAAAAATGTCTGGACGCAGCAAGTGCACTACATTTTCATAGAAATGATTATTTTTTTTAAGGAAATTACATATATTGAAGATGCCCTCTACAATCCTACAGTTTTGCTCTCCTTGCCGGTCAGATTCTATGCATTACGATTTTCTGTGTTCGATTTTATCCGATGTTTTCACTTTATTTCACTTTGTTGGCTCAATAAGGTATTATAATACGTATTATCATTATAAATATGAAAATGATATATATATATATATATATATATATATATATATATATATATATATATATATATATATATATATATATATATATATATATATATTTCACTGTTTTATGGACACTTCATTACTCTCCTTCATAAAAAACATTGATACAGTAACTACGTTATGCTAACAAATAAGGTATGTAGAATAAGTTAGCAATTGAACTGGCGCGGACTGCCTCCTTCTGGGGCCCTTGGCTAGGTACTGAAAAGGGGCCCCCTACCGGGGGGCCTGGGAAGTATGGAATAGCCCCCAGGGAACGATGGGTGCGGGTCCAAAATTTTTGACAATTATGTGCCTGGACACCGTCTTTTGCTCTATTTCGGGACTTATAAAGTAGTTGAACTAAAGCTACATTTTTATGTAAAAAAACAATGTTTTTAGGTTTTGCTTTGACTAACTGTTTATCAAAAGGAAATTTCAGACTGGAGAAATTAGTAATAAACTATGAAATGCAATGAGAAAGGAAAACGTCTATGAGTAAGCTAAAAACACTTACTAAAGCTAGATTCATACACTTGCGAATTGCGTAATCGCAGTGAAATATACCCCTATTGGTTTATTTTAAATAATACCTTAATATTATTTAAAATAAATCAATAGGAATTAGTTTCGCAATTCGCGAGTGTACGAACCAAGCTTAAAGAAATATATCTTTATTAAAGAACATCTATTCATTTAAGAAACAATGTTGCCTTACATTTCAGTACCAGAGGGAATTGTTTGTTAATAAAATATTAAAATAGAGAAAAGATGCCATTAACATAGCTGTAGCCATGTCTACTAGTAATCTGAAAATATTTGAAATTAGTTGATTTTAATCCACCCAACAGCTTCCTGGTAAGTTATTTACTGGTTCTGGCTACTTCATCTATAGTGTGATGTTTATCCAATCTCTGAAATAAGTCTCTCTTTACGTTCATGAATAGCACGTTGGACAAAAGATCTTGGCTTAAAGTCAGGGGAAAAAGTATAATGACGCAGATGCGAATATAAATAAAGTTCGCCAGCCTGGGGGCCCTAGACGATTGTCGACCAGCCGACCTGGCCAGTAAAAATATAAAAATGTACACACGTTAGACACTCTGTTTCCTTTCTTTTCTAACATAAACAGATTGTCCACGAATTATGTTAAGAATTGTAGTTGCGATTTGTAGAGACTGAATAAAATTATATATATATATATATATATATATATATATATATATATATATATATATATATATATATATATATATAACGATACCTTATTTCTTTCATACATATTGATATCTTATTCATTCCCATAACACACTCACTGCCTCCGTATTTTTAAATTTAGTTTTAGAAAACTTTAAAATGAAAGCCCAAATTAATTTAATTTTTGTTATAAATCGATAAATAACTTAAGACACTAAGTGAGTGGTGAACGTGTCGCCACCTAGTTCGGAACCAAGTACTATGTTATCACGCCCGCTCCAAATAACACAGAGTGTTAAAAATAGAGACAGTATACAACTAACTAACAATTTAAAAAATTGTTACCCCTGGCCCATTTCTACCCCAATATAGGGACAAAGTATGTAAGACTAGATGCATTCTCGTATTGGGGTAGAAATGGGCCAGGGCTAACAATTTTTTAAATTGTTAGTTAGTTGTATACTGTCTCTATTTTTAACACTCTGTGTTATTTGGAGCGGGCGTGACAACATAGTACTTGGTTCCGAACTAGGTGGCGACACGTTCACCACTCACTTAGTGTTTTAAGACTGGCTATACGATAGCCGTGTTATTTTTGGTGCATTTTTGCTACAATTAGTATGCCGTACTGAAGAGCTCTAATGAGAGCGAAACCGGTCTACGGTTCTAATTGTTGCGAGAATGCATCTAGTCTTACATACTTTGTCCCTATATTGGGGTAGAAATGGGCCAGGGCTAACAATTTTTTAAATTGTTAGTTAGTTGTATACTGTCTCTATTTTTAACACTCTGTGTTATTTGGAGCGGGCGTGACAACATAGTACTTGGTTCCGAACTAGGTGGCGACACGTTCACCACTCACTTAGTGTTTTAAGACTGGCTATACGATAGCCGTGTTATTTTTGGTGCATTTTTGCTACAATTAGTATGCCGTACTGAAGAGCTCTAATGAGAGCGAAACCGGTCTACGGTTCTAATTGTTGCGAGAATGCATCTAGTCTTAAATAACTTAAGGATGTATGTGAAGTATTGGTTTTATAAAAGTATTCTGGATGTTTATAAAAATCGAAATTTGGAATATGAAATTTTGAAAGTAATATCGTCAAGAGAATTTCGAGCTGTTCCAGTTTTGAATTTTATTTAAACTTAAATTGCGTTAATTACAGCCACAAGGTGCACTGCATAATTTGTCCATCAATAAACTAATAAACTGATAATAATAATAATAATAATAATAATTACTAATTAAGTCCTTACCTTATTCGTTATCATAACGCACTTGCGGCGTCAGTGTTTCTTTCACAGCACGTATTAATATCCTGTTCGTTACCGTAACACCCTTGCTACGTCAGAATGTCTTTCATAATACATATTGGTATCTTCTTCGTTACCGTAACACATTTTCTGCGTCAGAATTTCTTTCATAATACATATTGATATATTATTCTTTACCATAACACTCTCGCTGCATCCGTATTTGTAAATTTAGTTAAATATGTCCTTGCCTTAGTCGTTGCCATAGCGCACTTGCTGCATCCGTACTTCTTTCATAATGCATATTGATACCTTATTCATTACCATAGCGTACATGCTGGACGCAGCAAGTGCGTTATGGTAGTGAATCATAGAAATGATCTGGTACGAAATATTTTAGTATAACTTTTTTTTTCTTGTAACATAGAAATCTAAATTTTGGTGTATAGTTTACTTTTTATATCGTAAACCTACCTACCAAATTTGGTTATGACAGATTTTTTATTTTTTGAGATACAAATTTTGTTCGAAAGAATACTCAAAAATTTCCCGGAAAACCTCGTCTGATTTTCCTGGCTAACGCCCTTATCCAAGCCACTTACAAAAGGAAGGCACATGGCAAAATTGATCAAAATCGGCCCATTATTTTTGTGTTATCGGTGTTATACATACATACAATATATATATATATATATATATATATATATATATATATATATATATATATATATATATATATATATATATATATATATATATATATATATATATATATATATATATATAAATTGCAACTGACCCCGGATATGGGTTCTAGGGGTCCTAGTTGGCGCTCATATGCTAAAAAATTTTCATCATTCAAAAGTCGGGATCTCCCCATTAGTGAATCTTTTCTACGAAAATTCACTAAAATTCAAAAATCACGATCGCCACAATCGCGGTTCTTTTACGAAAATTCCCAACGACTAATTTAAATCAGGGGGATAAAAAGGGCACGACAAACTGGCAGAAACAATATGATTAGGGTGGAAACTCAGAATGAGGACAAGGTATGGGACGAGAAGGGTGTGAGAAAATGCTGGAAAGAATATTTTGAGAAACTATATGAAAGCAACAAGAACCATCAGAGTACTCTGCCGCTTGTAAGTCAGGTCTGGTCAGGTCACTAAAATTCACAAAAAAGTTATACTAAAATATTACGTGTCAGATCATTTCTATGAAAATTCACTATCAAAACGCACTTGCTGCGTCCAGCATGTGCGCTATGGTAGTGAATTTTCATAGAAATGATCTGGAACAAAATATTTTAGTATAACTTTTTTTTCTTGTCACATAGAAATCTAAATTTTGGTGTATAGTTTACTTTTTATATCGTAAACCTACCTACCAAATTTGGTTATGACAGATTTTTTATTTTTTGAGATAAAAATTTTGTTCGAAAGAAAACTCAAAAATTTCCCGGAAAACCTCGTCCGATTTTCCTGGATAATGCCCTTATCCAAGCCACTTACAAAAGGAAGGTACATGCCAAAATTGATCAAAATCGGCCCGTTATTTTTTCAGCTATCGGTGTGATACATACATACAAATATATAGCAGCGGGTGTTGATAAAATCCATGGCGAAATGTTAAAGTAAGAATGCTCGAATTTGACTGTGTGGCTATATGAGCTGTTTAACGTGTGAGTAAAAGTAGGCTAAGTGCCAAGTGAGTGGAAGGATGCCATCATGGTGGCTTTGTAAAAAGGTAAAGGAAGCAAGAGTGAATGCAAACATTATCGAGCGATAAGTTAAGTGTTGTGGGGAAGCTATTTGGGAAAATATTGATAAAACGAGTGAGACGGCTGACTGAGGGAACGATTTGGGATGTTCAGTGTGGGTTCATGACAGGAAGAGGCTGTGCTAATCAACTATTGTCACTTCAGCAGGTAGTTTAGAAATGCTTGAATGTGGAAAAGAAAGTGTATTGCACATTTATAGACTTGGAAAAATCGTATGATGCTATAGATAGGCAGAAGCTGTATAGTATTTTGAAAAAATATGATGTGTATGATTGGCTAATTCGAGGTATTACATTGCCATATGATGGCAATAGATCATGCGTGAGAACAAATGGATTGCTCAGTGACTATTTCAGGATTGAACATGGTATCAAAGAAGGATGTGTGATGTCTCCATGGTTAACATATTAAAAAACAAACAAATTATACAAATAATTACTTCAAAAGTCACTTATAAAGCTCTCACTTTATAATACCTATCAATTCAAATATTTCTTACAAAATTTAAAAAGCAATTCTTTAACCCGATAAATCACTAGGATCAAACAGTGTCTGATCATACAACGAAGCACTAACCCTCCTACCTCCAAAATATCTTTTATTTAAAGCATCTCTTTTTTTCAGCCTCATATATCTCAGAAAACTCCACCAAGATCTTTACTATTACTTCTGCATTATCATCATTTTCTGATTGTTTCTTATTCTAGATTATTACCCGTTCCATACCTCCAAATTTATTACACTCTTCTTGTATGTCCTCCTGAAGTGTTTCATCCACATCTTCTGGTCCTACCGCATTCCTCAATATAATTACTTGTGACTACCTTCCTCATCAACTTCTGCATTACCAAATGTCTGGCATTCTGACCTTTAATTTCCTGTTGTTAAACTGTTTGAGGCTCATTCTGATCAAGTAACTTCTTTTGCAACGCTTCTTGTTGTTTGATCTGTGCTTCTTGCACTCTCTTGAACGCATCTTGACTATGGTTACTTAGAGGTACTCTTGTAGGTTGAATTAAAGTAGGTTATACTATCTCTGGTGGTGGACTTACTGTCTGTGGAAGGCTGCTAACTACTGGTGTCACTATTGGCTGTATACTGTTATTAGGTGCTATTTGTCGAATGGGGAGACCATGTTGTGGCACAGCTGGTATCCCAGGAAGTACAACGGCAGGATTTACTACAGGGATTATTGGAATCTGACTAAGTTTGGAGAGACTTAGTGCCACTGCATTGCTATCCACACCGTCCATTGCTTGTGTCTTTGCAGCTGCAGCTGTGGGCATTACACTAGAACCCGAAGAAGGATCCAATAATGCATTAGGTGGTGTAATCGCCCTACCCACACGAAGGAATTGTCCACCAAGATCAAACAAGTTCATACTGGCAATAGCTTCATTAGCAGCTTGTGCAGATTCATACGTACCTACTACCTTATTATTTCTACCATCAATCAACACACCATTCATTTGTTCCAAAGCTAGCTGGGCAGCTTCGGGTATCTCGCAGTCCACAATTGCAAATCCCTTGTGGCTTTTGCGTTACTGGATCCCAAGATATGTCGATTGATTTAATAGGACCAAATGGCAAAAATGGCTGTGGAATTGTGTCCTCCTTCAGCTCAAAACTAATGCTGCCTACGTACACCCTGCACATCAAAACTAATACTTGATTCCTTTGGAAGGTGTTATTTTTCTGCTGCGGGTGAACCAGTGTTTGTTTCATAAGTACCGTACGAATAATCCGTTCCATTGCATACTTTTTCGCCTTGTGAACAGTATCTGCCTGATCCGAAGAGAGTTTGGGTAACACGCCTCCAAGAATAACAGCAATAGTGTTACTTCTTGCACCAGGACCTGTAACGACTTCTTCTAGTTGTACCAAATCATAAACATAGCTCACTGTCTTAGGTATACTACTGGCTTCTTTCTGTAGTTGTTGAATTTGTTGTTGTTGAATTTGTTGTGATTGTTGCTGTAGTTGGCTGTTGTTATGCTTGGTGGGACTGTGGTAATTCTGGAGCAGTGGGCTGTTTCTCTCTGTCAGGTGCAGGAGGTTCTACTTCAATCTCCATTGCTGTAGGAGCTGTTGTTGTTATTAGTGGACTTTCATTTAAAATTGTATTAAACTATGCAGGCATAGTTGTTCCGCCATTCATAATTAGCCTCTCTTGCTGTTACGTAGTCATCATCTTGTATAATTTATATTTCCATGTGTCTTGTATCTTCAGCTGAGGCTAGGGTTACTGTTTTATAAATGTCTTCTTTTTTCTTTAGCTATGAATAATTTAATTTCATCTCAATGCATTTGAGGTAAAAGTGTTACTGTACGCTGATGGTGCAGTACTACTTAGTGAATCGGAAGGAGAAATGCAGCGGGTGTAGGAAACTGATAACAGTAACAAATAAAACGGATCTACGTGTGAACTCAAAGAAGACTAAAGTTATGGTGTTTGATAAAGAGGGTGGAATGAGTAATTGTAGTCTCCTGATAAATGGTAACCTAGTAGAGACAGTGACGGAATTTAGATATTTAGGAAGACCGTTCTCAAACCATGGAAGAATAGATGAAGAGATAAAAAATAAGGTTAATGCAGACAGAGTGGCCCTGGGAGCTATGTCCACTGTAGCTAGGAGTGATTGCATGTCTAAAGAGCAACAGCGTACTGATACCGACTGTTTTTTATATTGGTCTGAAAGTTGGTGGTGTCAAAAATTGAATGCTGTTGGAATGGAATACTTGAGGCGAGTGACAGGTAAATCAAGGAAATACAGAGTAGGAAATGAATAGGTTCTTAGCGAATGTAATGTAGAAAAGTCTATTGAAAGTAAGTATCAGAGCAGCGTACTTAGCAGGTTTGGACACATAAAACGAATGGATAATGATAGAATGACAAGCAGAATTTATAGAGAGCATGTAGATGGTAAGAGAGGCCTTGGAAGACCCAGGAAAGCTTGGTCGGATGTTGTGGGCGATATATTAAAGAAGAAAGCAGTCAGAAGCTTACGTAATAGAAGAGTGTCTATGCGGAGATGTGTGATGTAGAAGAAGCGATAATTGCTTGTCAGGACAGAAGTGAATGGAGAAGCATTGTTAGTAAATAGCATAGGCTTTTGTAGGGTGTTTACCGTTTTAAAGGAATGACGTGACTGATAGTAGTAGTAGTATTTTTTATGTGTGCTGCAGATGAGGTAACCCATTCTTGTCCGATTGCCCTAGTTGTGCTGAAATGGTTTCTAAAATCATTAGCTCTAGTCGGCTCATGATGTATAATGCTACCATACATTCCAACACCGTGTGGTAGCATTCTGACCAGCTCTATTTGCAATTACCCGAAATAACTTCCAGCCTTCCGAAGGCCCACTATCCTGCTTTCTTCATATACTGTTAATTGACGATAAACGGCGTGTCTTCTTATGTAAGCTTTCTAAACGATTTGATAAATGCAGTAAAATTACCAAAACTGAAGATCTTTGAGCGACTTCTTAAGCAAACAATTTATTACTTTAAATTTGTTGAACTTAAAAAACTGACATTTCTAAAGCGATTGGGGCGAAAATGTTATCGATTGCTAGCTTGATAAGATGATTCAACTGATAAACAAATTATAATATCCGGTCATATGCAGTGTTCCAGTTTCTATGTCACCCAGCATACATAGACTTTTATGATTTTTATTTCAATAGGTTTTATTAATAAATTGTGAAAATTAACTGCTTTTGTCAGCGTCTGATCAAAATTAAAAAAGGTCTAGACGCAACAAGTGCGTTATGGTAGTGAATTTTCATAAAAGTGTTTTTAATAGTAAATATTGTAGCGTTTTCTCCGGGTTCTGGATAAGTGAGACTTTTAATTTTAACAAAACAACTTTATTTACACTTTAAATATGGATACAATAAAATTTCTAGAATGTCTCTCTCACAAAACACTTAATTTACTGTCTACAATTACTAATCTGCACACAAGTCTCTACACTGGTACTACAGTAGCTACTCTCTTAACACTTTACACTGCTTCTTCAAGTCACTACCACATTCTCTTAATGAACTGAACTGAACTGCCCTGGCTTGCTTTCGCGTTTATATACTCGCCGTACCTTCCACCACTTTCTGGAGAGTTCCATTCCAGAATTTTCCAGGACCTTATTTTACTAGAAGGTTCTGTGAATACAGATCGGTCCCGTGTGTATACAGGGGGATGCATATACAGGATGATCCAAATGTGGTCATCACTCCTATGTTACACAAGAGGTGTTTCTCGTAATATAAGATCTCTCTCCGTATACAGGGTGTAAGGGTTCTCTGCGCATACAGGGTGTGTATACAGGGTGTTCGGAATGTGCAGACCTCAGTTATCCGTTCCGACGGGGTACAAGTTGGTAACTTCGTTATTTCTGGTCCTAGAGGGTTGAGACTTCGCCTGAGGGGAGTCACCCCAAGCACCCCCAGGGGGGTGGGGAGGCGGTGTTGCCAGATTGTGCAAAAATTCCCAGATGTTGGGGGAAGTTCTGGAGATGTGGCAACACTGCACCTACGTCTATTGAAGTGCTTTGTAACACTGCCCCCCTCCTTAAGACTGTTCGTCCCGAACAGTATTTACCGGCCGCCAACTTGGGGGTTCGTTGCCCCGATAGGGACTCAACCTCTCTATGTGAACAACTTTGGGTTTAGTTCTTGGAGACAGCTGGATTCTGTAGACTAGGTCGTTAATTTTCTTAGTCACCAAGTATGGCCCTTCCCATGGTTTCTGAAGTTTGGGACTGAGGCCCTTTCTCCTTGTTGGTTGGTACAGCCACACTGCATCACCTTCCTTGAATGTATGGGGTGTTGCTCTGCGATCCAAGCGCATCTTCATCCGGTCACTGCTTAAGAGGAGCCTATCTCTGACACATCTGTGTATAGTGCGCAGTTTTCCTTCTAGGTCGGCGACATACTCAGGTAACGTAGCTAGGTCCGCTATGTCCTCGTTCGGTGGTGGTCTCGTCATGTCGATTGGTAACCGCATCTCTCTGCCGGTCAACATCATGGATGGAGTGTAGCCGGTAGATTCATGCTGAGAGCTTCTGTAAGCTAGGAGGAACAGAGGTATCAGCTTGTCCCAGGTTCTCTGATTCTCGTCGACAAACATAGCAAGATACTGATTGATGGTCCTGTTATGCCGTTCTACCATGCCGTCTGATTGAGGGTGGAGTGGCGTTGTTCTTGTTTTCTTTATGCCTAGCAAGTCCATTAGGCTCTTCCAGACCTCTGATTCGAAATTCCGGCCCTGGTCGGTGTGAATCTCCAAGGGTACGCCATGCCGTGATATGACATTTTCCATCAGGGCTTCTGCTACGGTCGTTGCCTCTTGGTTGGGGATCGGCGCAACTTCAGGCCATTTCGAGAAGTATTCCATCGCCACCATTATGTATCTGTTCCCAGACTCTGTGATGGGAAAAGGCCCTGCGATGTCTACGGCAACTCTCTCCCACGGTGTACCTGAGATGTACTGCATCATTTTTCCTCTGGATCGGGTCTTTGGTCCTTTCTTTGAAGCACATTGGTCACACCTTTTGCACCATTCTTCCACGCTTCTTCGGCAGTTTATCCAATAGAAGCGGTCTCTCACTCTGGCAAGAGTCCTGTTGACCCCAAAGTGGCCTCCACTTCTACTATTGTGTAACTCTTGAAGAACACTGTTTATGCACTCATTTGGCACAACAGTCTGGTATATACAGTCTCTACCATCGACAGTTTCCCATTTTCGAGTGATCAAGTCATTCTTTAGGCACAAGGAGTCCCACTGTAGCCAGTAGCCTTTAACCTCTGCCCCAAGCCGGGACACATCGTGCCACTCAGGTCTTTTCCCCTTTTCGAGCCATTCTCTAATATTTTTCAAGTCTGGATCTGTCTTCTGTGCATCTCTGATGTATTCAAGATTTACGTCTGGATAGGTATTATTCTCCTGTTCCGTCACCAGTTGTTTGATCTGATGAGTTACTTTGTCGATCTCTTTGTTCTCTTGTCGCTCGCAAAATTTACATTCATGCACTGAACATGGTCTTCTTGACAGGCTGTCTGCATTGGCGTGACTTCTTCTTTTTCGATGTTCAATCCGGAAGTCGTAGCTCTGCAGTTTCTGTATCCATAGGGCTATCTGTCCTTCGGGATTTCTAAAGTTAAGAAGCCATTGCAGAGCAGAGTGATCCGACCTCACGCGGAATGTTCTTCCATACAGGAAGCTGTGGAAATGTTCGATGGATCTTACAACTGCCAGCAGTTCTTTCCGGGTTACACAGTAATTCCTTTCTGCTTTTCCGAACGTTTTGCTGAAGTAGCCTATCACAACTTCTTCTCCGGCTTGGAGCTGCGAGAGTACTGCCCCAATGCCATACTGGGAAGCATCGGTGTCCAGTATGAACAGTCCTTCGTCCCGAGGATAAGCCAGTATAGGAGCAGTGAGAAGACGATGTTTGAGTTCTCTAAAAGACTCTTGGCAATCTGGTGACCAGATGAACTCGACCTTATTTTCAGTCAGGCTATGCAGAGGTTTCGCAATGCTGCTGAAGTACTTCACAAAGCGTCGGTAGTAGCTGCAAAGTCCCAGAAAATTTCAGACCTCATGTTTGTTCCTCGGCACAGGCCAGTCTCTTACTGCCTTTATTTCCTCTGGATCAGTTTCTATCCCTTTCTCAGAAACGACATGTCCGAGGAAACTCACTTTCTTCTGGAAGAGGGCGCATTTCTTGGGATTAAGTTGCAGATTGGCACCTCTCAGCCTGGAGAAAACTTGCTTCAGATTCGACAGGTGTTCATCGAAAGTCCTTCCAATCACCATGACATCATCGAGATACACCAGGCATGTTTCCCATGTCAGTCCTCTCAGCACTAACTCCATTAGTCGCTCGAAGGTGGCAGGAGCATTACATAAGCCGAATGGCATGACCTTGAATTGGTACAACCCATTCCCGGTTGAAAAAGCAGTCTTCTCCTTATCGTCTTTATGGAGTTCTACTTGCCAGTAGCCACTTTTCAGGTCTAATGTAGAGAACCACTTTGATCCGGCCAAAGTGTTCAAAGTGTCGTCGATCCGGGGCAGGGGATAACTGTCTTTCTTGGTGACATCATTCAGCTTCCTATAGTCCACGCAAAATCTCATAGTGCCGTCTTTCTTGGTGACCAAAACTACTGGGGACGACCAAGGACTATTAGACTCCTCGATCACACCATCTTCCAGCATTTCGTTAACCATCGCCTTGATTTCTGATTGCTTGGCAAAAGGCAGTCTTCTCGGCGGCTGTCTAATTGGTCTTGCGTCGCCAGTATTAATTCTGTGTTGCACTAGACTCGTACGACCTGTGATTTTATCTTGAGCGAAGATATCAGCCTCCTCCAATACGAACTTCAGGGCCATCTCCATCTCCATATTGTTCAATTGGCCCCATGAATTCTTGAACCGCTCTACTATTTCTACTGGCAGTCTTCTGTCTAATGCAGTGGGTGTCATGTTTTTGGACAACATCACTCGGTCAATGGGTTCGCAAGTGGCGATAACCTCACCTTTCTTCAATGTGACCCTGTTAGTTTGTACGTTAGCCACTCTTATGGGTATTGTCTTCTTCGGGTCTACTAAGCATCGTGCGACGAGGGCACCATCACGTCTATCTTTTAGGGGCTCCGCTATGAGAGCAGACATACAATCAAGTTTCTTCTCTAGTCTGGCTCTGACAATCTTCTCACTGTTACCAGGAATCCGTGTATAATCGTCGACAATAAGTCTCACCCTGGAATTAGCTTCGCCTGCTGTTGGAGATAAATACAACTCTCCGTTACCGATTTTCAAGATCTTATTCTGGAAGTCTACTGATAGGACATCTAAATCATCCTTTAAATCCAGGCCCAGAATAAATTCGTCGACGATTTCTGCGACGACAGCCCTTACCTGTAGCTCAGTACTGCCCAGCCTAATGTAAACAGTGGCCTCTCCATGCACGGGTATTCCATCTCCTTTTGCCGTCTCCAACACAGGCTGTTTGTTGGTAGTGAGTGCTGACTTGTTTGGCAACATGTCTGGACGTACAACGGATCTAGTGGCACCAGTATCGATGGTGAAACTGCATTGTCTTCCGTCTATGCTGCCAGGTATAACGAGGCTCTCGTGGTAGCGTCGGATAGTGGAGACCTTTACTTTGGGGCCTTGGGACTCGCACGCCAGCTGCCGCCCCCTTACACTGGCGTCAGGTCGTTTCCCTGACGCCGCTCACTGTTGGTGTATTCTTGTCTTCTGCGAGCCACCTGTTGGGTTTGTGAGCACTGTCTACTTATGTGCCCTTTCCTACCACACTTGTAACATTCTATGTCTGACCAATCTGCTTTCGTCCTACGTGCCCCAACCGGTACAGTGAGCTTGCTTATGGCTTCTTTTATCATTTTCATTTCTTGCCGCTGTCGTGTCTGCAAAGTCCTCTATCTCCTTCACTTCGCGCAGCCTGTTGCGGCGAGGTTGAGATGCATTCTTCGCTGCTTCAAATTCCAAGCCATAAATTACGCAGTCCGTAAGTGTTTTGAACCTTCCGAGCCTTAAAGCTTGTTGCATTTCATTATCAAGTACCCCATCGATGAAGGTCTGGACGGTTATCTGGTTGACAAATTCTTCTGGGGCTTGGGGATATGCCAGTCGCACAAGTTTCTCCACTTCGGCACTAAATTCTTGCAGCGTCTCATTTGGCTTCTGGACCCTTGACTTTAGTTGTGTCTGGTAGACCTGGCTCATGTACTTGTTACCATATCTCAAATCTAGGGCCTGTATCACTGTTAAGTAGTTTTGCTGTTTCGACTCCGGGATGTTCTGGAGGATTTCTAGGGCTTTACCTCGAAGCGAGAGAATTAGAGCAGTTGCTGCCTGTTGTTCGCTCCACCCATTGCTGAGAGCTGCCGCCTCAAACTGCCTCCTGTACATGGGCCACGATGTTTCTCCGTCAAAAGTCGGCGGCTTCAAGGTTCCATGAGGCTGCTGCACGATTGGCATATCTTCTTCCGGCCAATTTTGAACTGGGGACATTCCAGTAACTCCTCTTGGTTGAGTTCTGTCAGTCTGGCCCATCACCTGCTCTGTCAGTTCACTATGTGTGATTTCTGTGCCTTTCATGATCATCTTCATTTGTTCTTTCAACCCTTCAACTTCTTCCCATCGTTTGTTCCAATCCTTTACATTTTCTACTTTACTGTTCACATTTTCTACTTTCTTGTCCACACTTTCTATTTGTTCGTTGATCAGTTCAATTTCCTCTTTTACATCGACTCTCATATTGTGAAACATACTTTGGAGGTCTTCTTTGTCTTCTAGTCGTCGTTTTTCGTCTTCTTCGCGTTGCTTCTTGAGTTCTTCTTTATCTTCAAGACGCCTCTGTTCCTCCTCTTGTCGTCTTCTTTCGTCTTCTTCGCGCCGTCTTCTTTCATCTTCTTGTCGCCGTTGTTCGTCTTCTTTGCGTCGTCTTCTTTCATCTTCTTGTCGCCGTTGTTCGTCATCTTCGCGTTGCCTCTTGAGGTCTTCTTTATCTTCTTGCCGCCGTCGTTCGTCTTCTTCGCGCCGTCTTCTTTCTTCTTCTTGTCGTCGTTGTTCGTCTTCTTCGCGCCGTCTTCTTTCTTCTTCTTGTCGTCGTTGTTCGTCTTCTTCGCGTTACTTTTTCAGTAAGTCCATCAACTCTTTGATTTCAGCCATCTTGTCGTAGTCAGTCGATCTGGTGTTTACCATTTACAGCTAGCTTGCTTGTTCACTTCTTCACTCACTTATCCCACACTTCTGACACCAAATTGTTGCGTTTTCTCCGGGTTCTGGATAAGTGAGACTTTTAATTTTAACAAAACAACTTTATTTACACTTTAAATATGGATACAATAAAATTTCTAGAATGTCTCTCTCACAAAACACTTAATTTACTGTCTACAATTACTAATCTGCACACAAGTCTCTACACTGGTACTACAGTAGCTACTCTCTTAACACTTTACACTGCTTCTTCAAGTCACTACCACATTCTCTTACTGAACTGAACTGAACTGCCCTGGCTTGCTTTCGCGTTTATATACTCGCCGTACCTTCCACCACTTTCTGGAGAGTTCCATTCCAGAATTTTCCAGGACCTTATTTTACTAGAAGGTTCTGTGAATACAGATCGGTCCCGTGTGTATACAGGGGGATGCATATACAGGATGATCCAAATGTGGTCATCACTCCTATGTTACACAAGAGGTGTTTCTCGTAATATAAGATCTCTCTCCGTATACAGGGTGTAAGGGTTCTCTGCGCATACAGGGTGTGGATACAGTGACATTAAATAAAATTGTTTTGACAGTTTGATTATTTGAGGATTTTGACAAAATTATGTTAATACAAGCACAAGCACAGCTTTTTTGTAAGACATAATGTGTAATTTTGACGACTAATAAATGAGTAGAGTATGAGTAATCAAGATTGAAAAAAAGAAAATGTAATTTTTTTAACTTTTCACATAAATTTGAACCAGTTCAAGTACAGAAAAATATAAGTGGAAAAATACTCATATTTTTATGCGACAAGTTGTCAGAAATAAGAACATTACTTAAGCTACCACTTAAAGTTTCATTTGAGATTTGTGAAAACAATTTATCATTATATATTATACAAATAAATTTATTGTGACCTTTTTCTACCAAAATTAATTTTAATATTTTAATAATTTTCTTCGAAAATTCGCTAAATAATCACATAATCTGATCGATTCATTGTAAATGAATCTAAAAGCAAATATTTTCAAAACCAGAGGCTGTAGATATAGACAGTGTTATTCAAAACTTGAAGCAGAGGGCATGCCATTCGCTTCTGTAATACAAAATACAGGCTGTTCCATTTGTAGAAATTGAGTTACGCCAGTTTGAATTTTTTTTGAAATAAATACTATTTGAGAGCGCCCTGTATACGGCATCTTGATTTTTTCGACGAATAATATAAACGAACACCTCTTTGACTTCGTCGCTTTCATGGGACTCTGCTATCTATTGGAAAAAATGCCGTGTCATAATTTTTGATATGTGGAAAAAATGTGAAAAGTTGCAAAACAATTGAAATAACTCGAAAACGATTAACTCTATCACATTTTTGCCCTACAAACATGCATTATAATCGATGAAAAATGCGAAAACGCAATAATATAAGGGGTGTTTGAAAAAAAATTGCATCACCAACGACTTATGGGATGCACAATAAGCCAAAGATTGCAGTGCTATCTAAATTCGGTAAAAGCCTGGGCGCAGCAAGTGCGTTATGGTAGTGAATTTTCATAGAAATGATCTGGCACATAATATTTTATTATAACTTTTTTTTCTTGTAACATAGAAATCTAAATTTTGGTGTATAGTTTACTTTTTATACCATAAACCTACCTACCGAATTTTGTTATCATAGCTTTCTTATATTTTGAGATAAAAAAATGTTCGAATAAAAACTCAAAATTTTCCTGGAAAACCTCGTCCGATTTTCCTGACTAACGAACTAAAATCCAAGCCATTTACAAAAGGAAGGTACATGCCAAATTTTATCAAAATCGGCCCATTATTTTTTGAGTTATCGGTGTGATACACACACACACACACACACACACACACACACACACACACACACACACACACACACACAAATATATATATATATATATATATATATATATATATATATATATATATATATATATATATAAACATATAAAAATTGAAACTGACCCCGGATATGGCTTCTAGTTCGCGCCCATTTGCAAAAAAAATTCTAAATTCAAAAGTCGGGATCACCCCATTAGTGAATTTTTTCTACGAAAATTCACTAAAAAGTATAGACTATTAAACCATAAATGATATAACTAAAACTGCTGCCAACGCATCAGAGAAAGGGTCTATTTGAAATACATTTTCTGGAAATATTTTACTAAAATGAAGGACAATGAGGGTTGAAGCTGAAACTTGAGGGCTTGTTAAACACTCTTCTCATTTTCTTTACATAATCTGTATTCGTTTCAGGTTCTGTGCCTAAATGTCGCCAATTTTGACGTTTCAAATACGACGTTGACGTTTTAAGAGGAAACCATTGTTTTTCTCTAAATGCCTACCACATTTTTTCTTTTAACTTACAAATCTAAACTTTGGTACGTAGTTTACTTTTTAGTGAATTTTTATTTAAAAAAATTCACTAATATATATATATATATATATATATATATATATATATATATATATATATATATATATATATATATATATATATATATATATATATATATATATATATATATATATGTATCCGTCTGGTAACTCAAAAGATAATTAACCGATTTCGATGAAACTTGGCAAGTGGCTTTCTTTTATTAATGGCTTGGATGAGTTCGTTAGCCAGAAAACTCGGACGGGGTTTTCCGAGAAAATTTTGAGTTTTCTTTCGAAAAACAATTTTTTCTCCGAAAGTAACAAAGCTGTTTTAATGAAATTTACTATATATGTTGCCTTGGGAGAGATCTTAGTACGTACTGAAATTCAACTTTCTAAGTTTATAAAAAATTGAGTTATTCAAATTTTAAATTTTCTTTCGAAATTTTTTTTCTCCGAAAATTACAAAGTTATTTTAATGAAATTTGGTAGATATCTTGCGTTAGGAGAGACCTTACTACACACCAAAATTAAACTCTCTAAGTTTATAGAAAATTGAGTTATTCAAATTTGAAGCATTTAATATTTAACATGAAGTTTTTACCACAGAAATCGTAGAAACGACGAGACGATTTTCACGTCTCTAGTATCAGGATCACATGAGAGGATAGGCAGTGGCAACTAATGTTGTACATGCTAGTTTGTTATTCTGCAGATGATGTTTTCAATTTGTTTTTAATATATGGTGAATGTAACAGAATAGTTCAGACAACAGTTCGAACATTTAACAACAGATTCCTTTATTTGGCTCCAATGAATAGAACAAAATTCAGCAGAATTAAAAGTAAGTCGTCAAGTCATGGAATAATACTGACACGACGCGTTGTTAAACGTTTCAAAATTGAAGACAATGAAATGAATGAAATTATAGTTCTTGCATATTTTGAGGCATGTCTACAAAGTTCGTTAAGAAGTAGGTCTCAAGATTTGGGTTTATCTATCTGGGCAATACACAGAATATTGAGAAAGCACAATATGCATAATTAGTCAATTTTTATTTTAAAAAAATCACTAATAGAGGGGTATTGATGGTGAGAGTTTGCAAAAATTATTTCAAATGAGTGCGAACTAGGACCCCTAGAAGCCATATCCGGGGTCAGTTTCAATTTTTATATGTTTATATATATATATATATATATATATATATATATATATATATATATATATATATATATATATATATATATATATATATATATATATATATGTATCCGTCTGATAACTCAAAAAATAATTAACCGATTTCGATGAAACTTGGCAAGTGCCTTTCTTTTATAAATGGTTTGGATGAGTTCGTTAGCCAGAAAAATCGGACGGGGTTTTCCGGGAAAATTTTGAGTTTCTTTTCGAAAAAATTTTTTTCTCCGAAAGTAACAAAGCTGTTTTAATGAAATTTACTATATATGTTGCCTCAGGAGAAATCTTACTACGTACCAAAATTCAACTTTCTAAGTTTAGAGAAAATTGAGTTATTCAAATTTTAAATTTTCTTTCGAAAAAAAATTTTTTCTCCGAAAATTACAAAGTTATTTTAATGAAATTTTGTGGATATCTTGCCTTAGGAAAGACCTTACCAAGTATTAAAATTGAACTCTCTAAGTTTATAGAAAATTGAATTATTTACATTTGAAGCATTTAATAAAAATTCACTACCATAACGCACTTGCTGCGTCCCGAGTTTTTATGATATAAACCCGCGAACCAAGTTTGGTTGCCATAACTTTGTTATTTCCGGAGATATACAAAATTTCCCGGAAAAACTGGGCCATTTTTCTTGGCTAACGAACTTATCCAAGCCACTTACAAAAGGAAGGTACTCATTAAATTTGATCAAAATCGGCCCATTATTTTTTTAGTTATAGGTGTGATATATATATATATATATATATATATATATATATATATATATATATATATATATATATATATATATATATATATATATATATATATATATATGTGTGTGTGTAAATAAATTGAAACTGACCCCGGATATGAGTTCCAGGGGCCTAGTCCAAAACTCAAAAGTCGTGATCTCCTCAATGGTGAATTTTTTAAAGAAAATTGACTAAAAAGTTAAATAATACAAGGAAACATTGTACAACTTAAACCATATAGTCTGTTTGATGCAAACACATTGTATCCTTTTTGGTTCTGTAATATGACAACATTCAAGTGCTTTTAGCTGTAAATGTTTGCATTCCTTGGACATTTTTGGACTCTTTAAATTGATTATTTAAATGAACACTTTCAAGGCAGCCAAGCAAACATTTAAATAGTTTTATATATGTCATTACATACCTATATATGTATATAATATGATACACGTATTATGCTAAATAGGTATACTTAAATATAGAGATGCATGTCCTCATGTTAATTACATTATTATAGTATGTGTGTAAGTATATATTTTGTCTTCAGTTCCTTTAATTACCAGTATTATTGTCACATTAACCGTATTTAGCTCTATTAAAATATATACCTGCATTTCTGTGTGCAATTGTGTTTGCTTTAGAAATAGTCTTGTGAGATATGAAAATACATATGGATATATTAGAATCATCATGTTACAATGTAATGTTGAGCTTTTTTTAATGACTGTGTTTTCACTTTAATGAAAATTAATAATTTTCTCCAGTGATAAATAAATAACAATAAATAACACCACCATAGACAAACTCCACACCATAAAGTCTTAGATTTATATAGGCAGAGCTCACACACATATAACTAATACAGGTGCCCGCTTGTCTGGAAAACTGGGAAAAGTCAGGGAATTCCAGTGATGCTAAAAAGTGGTCAAGGAAGTCAGGTTAACTTTGTAAAATGCTGCCAAAAATCAGGGAAGTTTTATGTTGATCAGGGAAAAATTATGCATCAGTATTTACTCAGCTAATTAAAAAAAAACTTATTCCAGCTACAACTGTATTTCTAACGGGGAATGCACATTTACAATGATAAGCTAAGAAGTTAAATGGGACAATTACATCACTCGTGAAAGTATTTTTCGAATATCGTTACTGGATTAACCTTAAATAAGTTATGTCCAAAAATGCAACCACGCGATTTACGAAAATAATACATAACATTTAGAAATGTTTTAAGATACGAATAAAAAATAACGTGGTGAAAAACTATTATCTCAATTTGTTTTTACTGATATGCATTTATTTTCATTCTCAAATATTGTCGTGAAAAAAGATTCAATGAGGACATACAAAAGCAATATAACACTCTTAGCATCAAAACCGCATATAAACAATATAGAAAACTATATAGGGATAAAATTCGTGGAAGCTAAGATTGCTGCACATGATAAATTGATTCGTTCATCTAATCTAACAATGCTATCAGACAAATGTGGAAGATAATTAATAAAAACACGAACAATAATAAGAACCCACTAACAACAACAACAATAAACAAACTTAATTCTGATAGCTTTATTGAATAGTTTTCAAATATTGCTAGGGTTGTCACAGAGAACATTCCTGTCTCTAATGTTGATCCTCTAAACTATCTTAAAAGCAAGAATTTCAAGAGTAGATTTTCTTTTCGTGAAGTAAGCTTTAACGAAGTAAAGTATATAATTGGTAATAATAAAAATAAAAGCAGTCGCGGCATATTTGGCATCAGCATGAGTCTCATTAGGGTGATTAAAAATCTAATTTTGGCACCTTTGATAGGGTTTATCAACCAATGTTTCAGGGAGGTATTTTCCGGTGTATTCTTAAGAGGGCTCTGGTGATCCCATTATTTAAGAAGGATGACCCAGATGTGTTGGAGAATTACAGACCGACTTCTTTGCTCCATGTCATTTCTAAGATCATTGAAAAATGTAGGGCAACTCAAATTATTAGCTTCTTTGAAACGCACAACTTATTTAGTGAAAGTCAATTTGGCTTTAGAAGGGATATAAATACAGTTTTGGCCATAATGGACTTACTTCCGGGGATTTATGACAGCTTTCATAGGCTGCAGTTTAGGACGGTTCTATTTTGTGACCTTAGTTAAGCCTTTGACCACGGAATTCTTTTGCGGAAACTTAGAGCGTACAATTTTCGCCCTGGGAGTGTGCAACTACTAAAATCGTACCTGGCTCATAGTCATGAAATGGTGTGGGTTCGAGTTGGCGTGAATTGAACATGGGAGTACCTCAAGCCTAAGTTCTGGGGCCAGTGCTGTTTCTGTTTTACATCAATGATTTGCCACTGCCCAATCCCGATTCGGTTCACGCTGTTTGCGGATGACACTGTGTTGTCTGTGGGTGGGGACACACTTGTTGGTGTCTGTTGGGGTTCTTAAAACAGCATATTTGGCAACTTTCCATGCCAATCTTTCATATGCAATACTTGTCTGGGGTCATGCAACGGAGGCCCAGCGTTTGTTTGGGTCACAGCGAAGGACAATCAGGGTGATGAGCGGCTTGGGATTCCGAGAGGACTGCAGGGTGGTGTTTAGGAGCAGGGTGGTGCTTACTCTTCCATCTCTCTTTATTCTGGAAAATCTCCTGTATGTCAGGAGAAACATTGGGACATATACAACCCACCAGGAGGTGCACAGTTACGAGACAAGAAATTGTGGCAATATTGCTCCCATTTACTGCTGGTTGAATAGGTGTCAGGATGGCCTGAGATATTGGGAAATAAAATTCTTTAATGTTTTACCTAATCACATTACAGGGTTACCTTTGTTAGGGTTTAAGAAAAGTGTTTGATTGAATATAGTTTTTATAGTTTTAGTGAGTACTTGTCTTTTGATTTGTATTTTGGAGCATAACCTGTAGATTTTGCTACTTTTACTTGTGACGTATGTGAGTTGCTGATGCAATATTAGCATGAATAAAGTAAAGAATTTGAATTTGAACTTAACCCCTTCAAAAATACGATTTGTCAAACTTTTAAAAATACGATTCTGTCGATAACCTCGTTAGAGCGGAATTTTTTTCCACCGAGCCATGTTTTTATGTGGGGGAACAGAAATAAGTCGCAGGGAGGCAGGTTGGGCGAGTACGGTCGGTGCTGCAGCAATTCGAAGCGCTGTTCATGTAATTTGGCCGCGACAATTGCAGATGAATGTGCTGGTGCGTTATCGTGGTGAAATAGCACTTTATTCTTAGCCAAATGGGGCACGGTCTCTATGTCAATTTTCAACAAATCACACACAGCGAAAAAATATTTTTGTCGCCGATGCGATACTTTTAATAATTATAATAATTAATAATTGAATGATAAAAGTCTGGACGCAGCAAGTGCGTTATCGTAGTGAATTTTCATAGAAATTATCTGGCACCAAATTTTTTTATAACTTTTTTCTATAACATAGAAATCTAAATTTTGGTATATAGTTTCCTTTTAATTTCATAAACTTGTGTACCAAATTTGATTACCATAGATTTTTACTGAATTTTCTTTTTTTTTTTTTAAAGTCACTAATGAGGAGATCCCGACTTTTGAATTTTGAAAAAATTTCTTCAAATGAGCGCGAACTAGGCTCATTAGAACCCATATCCAGTTCAGTTTCGATTTATATATATATATATATATATATATATATATATATATATATATATATATATATATATATATATATATATATATATATATATATATATATATATATATATATATATATATATATATATAAATACATACATACATACATATATATATATATATATATATATATATATATATATATATATATATATATATATATATACATACATACAGGGTGGCGCATTGAAAACGAAACAGACCGATTTGCGCCCCGAGAGTTTTTTTTTAAGAAACGCTGAAACACGTCAATTTTAATATTGAGGGAGACATGTTTTGACATAAAACTCAACTTTGTCACATCAACCCCTTAAGGGTATTGATAACAACCCTTATATTTTAAATAGGGAACATGGGTCGCGTGTTACATCATTTGAAAGCTTTTTCTTTTCTGAATTCAGCACACACATTTTTTTGGAAGTTTTATCAACTCGTTTAAAAATTATTCACAGTTGGAGTTACAATAACGTATTTTATTCATTGTGATACAAAACGCACTAATTAGTCAATTTTTCGTTAAAAAAACTAAAAAAACAAAACCAAACGTTCAAAAATGTTTATTCAGTTAAGCAAGTGTTCAAATTGTTGTCCACCAGCTTCCATACAAAAGTACAAATTTTGTTCAAAACAAGCTCTGACATTCTGGAGCATTTGTGGAGTTATTAGACGGCATTCTTCAACAATGCGTCGTCGTAATTCTTCCAGAGACTTCGGTTCTGTTGCGTAAATTCTACTCTTTAAATGGCCCCATAGAAAGAAGTCTAATCTAGGAGGCCACTCAATAGCACTTCTGCGCCCAATCCATTGCTCTGGAAACTCTTTGTTCAAAAACTCCCTAACACGTTGTGAAAAATGGGGAGGAGCTCCATCTTGTTGAAACACTAATTGTTTTTCTAGATAGCGATCATCATTTTCAACAATGTCAATTAGTAGAGGGTAAACGATATCTTCTAGTAACTTCAAATACGTTTCGCCACTCAAATTGCCATCAAGAAAAATTGGTGCGATTAAACGGTCTCCATAACTGCCAGTCCAGACATTCTTTCTGTGGAGTTTGAGTGTGGACTTCGTGAAAATTTCTTGGATTATTATCTGCCCAATGACGACAATTATGACGATTGACTGTAGAGTTTAATAAAAACGTACACTCGTCTGAAAAACAGATATTAAACAGAAAGTTCCCGTTATCAGCTTCTCCTGCAGTCATAACTTCACAAAACTCCAGCCGCCGATCAAAATCATCTTCATTCAGTTGTTGTACAAGATGAATTTTATACGGGTGAAATTTATGATGCTTCAATATTCGCTGAATAGTTCTTCTTTTGATGTTTGAAACAGTGGCCAATTTTCTCGTGCTCAAAGTTGGGTCTGCAGCAATTTGTCCTAAAACTTCAATCTCAGTAGTCCCATTTCTAACCGGAAATTCACGTTCAGGATCCCGTTTTTTGTTGGCTACTGAACCACTTTGTTGAAACTTTGCAACTAACTCCAAAATGTATTTTCTGTTAACATGTCTGTTCGGATGTCGTTCATTAAACAAATTTGCGGTGCGGTTGGAATAGTCATCGTTTTTGAAAAAAAAAGAGTTAGTATTTCAACTCTTTCTTCTACAGAATACACCATTGTGAAATTAATTTTCGGTAGTACTATCAAGTATCCAACCGACCGTCAAACTGAAATAATAAACCACATTTCTCTCATTCCGATAAGAAATGTTCTGATAGTCAATTTTTGGTTTACAAACCAACAAAACATTGACTATCAGCACATTTCTTATCAGAATGAGTGAAATGCGTTTTTGCATCTTCAACTGTGAATAATTTTTAAACGAGTTGCTAAAACTTCCAAAAAAATTAGTATGCTGAATTCAGAAAAGAAAGAGCTTTCAAATGATGTAACACTCGATCCATGTTCCCTATTTAAAATATAAGGGTTGTTATCACCACCCTTAAGGGGTTGATGTGACAAAGTTGAGTTTTATGTCAAAACATGTCCCCCTCAATATTAAAATTGACGTGTTTAAGTCTTTCTTTAAAAAAAATTCTCTGGACGCTAATCGGCCTGTTTTGTTGTCAATGCGCCACTATATATATATATATATATATATATATATATATATATATATATATATATATATATATATATATATATATATATATATATATCTATATATATATATATATATATATATATATATATATATATATATATATAAAGTGCTTTGATCTTGTAAAGTTATTTGAATAAAGCTCAAATACCACTTCTTTAGTCATGGAAAATTTGTGTTTTGACCCAGGTAAATTGAAATTACTTTTAAAGTGGGAACCCTGTAATACTAAGTCGGCGCTGCTACCCTAGAGCGAAAAAAGTCTTCCCTCCGAATACACAACTCTAACCCGTGACCTTATAAACCAACCAAAAGAAGTTTAAATTGCTTGATCAGTTACGAATAAAATTAGGATTTAACCAATATGATTTTTTTTTCTCAATTGAATTAATATATATATATATATATATATATATATATATATATATATATATATATATATATATATATATATATATATATATAGGGTGATTCGTAAAGCAATGGATACATAATGTATGCGTGTAGAGGACCTCAAAACATGCCGATTTTTTCTATAAAATTTTTCTCTGACGGCCATGGTTGGTGAGATATTGACCTCTGAAGATTCTTTAATAATTACAAGAAATAGCTGTAGTGCAGCAATGCCCCAACATAGAACAACCAAATTTGGTAGATGCCCGAAACAGAATAATACTAAGCTATTATAATTCTAATAAAATACGTAAATATGCGATGTAGCGGGAGTGGACGTAGCCTTCCTACTACCTAATTGGCTTGGCACCGACTTCAAACAGTAGGTAGCGCATATAATAGTATTTAATTTAAATTAATTTTTGTCTTTTGAATTAAACCTGTAATACAGTTATTTTTGGTTTTTTAGTGTCCATTTTGAAGTCGGTTTAAGTTTTTTTAAAGATTGTTTATTTAGACTGCAGTAAGACAAAACTGAATCTTTATATTGACAGCGACTTTTGAACTAGTATTTTGCACTACCTAAAAAGAACTATAACTTCCTTGGAAAGTATTTATTAGACCTTTCAGGGCAGCATTCTTCATTTGCGACTCAAGTATGCCAAGGTTTTAGTGCATTCGATTTTAATTATTTCTTTTTATTTTTAGATTGAAACATCCCAATATAGTCCAACTTCTCGAAACGTTTGAAGATAAATCAAAAGTTTATCTAATTATGGAACTGTAAGTATTTATTTTAGTGTGTTAGATACTTTTTACTGCAATGAATACACGTGTTTTTTCAACACTAATTACACCAACAATCATAATAGGTATTTTATGAAGTAGAACTGATAATTGGTATGAAGTGGGTTGTTCAATGATAAACTCTCACTTTATTCTCTGTGAAATTTTATATTGTTATCTAAGAACAGTTATGAGTATTTATGTATTTATTTTTAAAAATGGTCAAAGTATGTCTCACTAGCCTAACAGTTATAAACTATTGAAGATGCACTAACTTAGGAACAAATGACCTGTGGCTAAGAGACATGTCTAAGGCAAGAGGCGTGCACTCGCAAAGCGCACGTCACCCATATACATATCTAAGAACAGTAGTTTTAGGTTAAGTTAAGTTGTATAGCGAGTGTGGTATTTCAGTCCCCCCACTGCGACTTTCGGTTTATTGTGGCTTACGCCTGATTGTTTAAAATTTTGTTCATCAAATCTAGAAGTAGACAATTTTTTTGGGTGGAAGTTGGTCCAGATCTCCTGGTGGTCCCTGTGGAGGTTCTGGGGACAGGGTGTATCCTACTCCTTCCTCTAGAGGGGTCAGTTCTGTAGCTGGGTTTACGCTTCCATGAGGTGCCACTCCGAGAGGCCTTTGCAGGAGGATGTGTTTCTCCTTTGCTCCCAGCAGGGCGGGTCCAGTCTCTGTGGGTTGACTGGCGGTAGTGGCTGTGGGTTTCTTTGTACCCACAGAACTCCTAGCTTTTGGCCAGAATAGCACGTGCCCAAAGCCAAGATATGGTCTGAATCTAATTCCCTTCAGGGTAGTCATTGAAATTCCATCAACCAAAAATGTTAGGATCAGCCTGTTTTTGCTTGGTGTAAAATAGACCACTCCCAATTGTTCAGGCCATCGTTCATTTTTCTGAGACTTTTTTTGGAATCAGGAGTGGAGAACGCATCACGCACACTTTATTTACACACTGTAATGTAGAATAGACCACTCCCAATTGTTCAGGCCACCGTTCATTTTTCTGAGACTTTTTTGGGATCAGGAGTGAAGAATGCATCACACACACTTTATTCACACACCGTAGTGTGTGGGATATCTAGGTAGTGTGGGACCCTTACCGACTAAACTCCACTTCCTGGAGTACCGGACCTTGGTCCATACCTCCGTCGGAATGTTTCACACAACGATGTTGGGATTTGAATGTTCCCATTCTGTTTGCCCCGGGGGCGTTATCGGGTCAGTATAACCTTTGGATGTTATGCCTTAGTGGAGGTTGCTCATCTTAGTCGGTGGCATCAACTTTCTGAGGCTGGTGAGTATCTGTCCGGACTTTTGTCGCGAACCAACGTCGTCCGGAGTGTGCGCCATCAGTTCCAGTTCGTTATCCAGTGTGGGATGTCAAGGTGGACGATACCCCACTTCGACCACTCCAGCTGCCGCACCGAATGTTTTGGCAGTATCCTACAGGGAAGCCATGATTCACTAATTGAAGATTGGAACCTGTCACTTGCAGAACCCAAATCACTACAACACATTTTTTCTAACCGAGTTAGCGTCACCAGGTCAGGTCACTACGATCGTTTCACTAACAAAGTTGGCGTCATCAGTTGATGAAATATCCTGAAGAATTCATCAGGTCAGGTTAGGATTCGTCAGGTTATTCTTCCTCTGGTTTGAGAAACGATCGTCAGGTTTAAAAAAATGTTTTGTGGTGATTTGGGTTCTCAAAATGTACTTATCCTCTAGCGGATTTTCTGCCCGCTGTTAAGGTGTACTGCCATCTGAGTGATGTCGTTTGCCTGTTTGGAGCTCACTGTAGAAGCTTCAATCTGTGTGTCGTGTGTGTTTTGTTTCTTTAACGTCGGCCTATTTCCGCGACTATGACCAATCACCGACAAGCAGTTTCACCTCATGCTGGAAATTTTGCCGAACCCCTGCCTTTCTGTAAGGAAGGTAGGGATCTTTAACGTGCCCAACATCGCATGGACACGGGACCGACGGCTTTACGCCCCCTCCGATAGGCGGAACGTGCAGACATTCCACTTGCTCAAATACAATGCCAGAACCTCGGTTGATGTTAATGTTACAGTTTGTACTTAAAAAGTGAAAGGAGAACCCTAGGGTCGAAACCAGTACTCTTCGGTTCAGAGGCACACGTTCTTGCCTTTGAACCACCGAGGCTCTGGCTTCAATCTCTTTGTTTTTTTTTCACCCCTTTAAATATTTTAGCCTCTCACTGAGACCGCCTGGACCGGAGATCTGCTTGTGTTTTGTCCAGTTAGTTACCTATGACAGGCAGGAGATACCTTGGAATTATTCTTTTTATTTCATCGATGGACCTACAGGGGACAATAGTATTACTGAAATTATTAACTTAATTAGCGACTCATTAACAGTCTTTATTGATATACGGTCGATACAGTCTCAACTAGGCGACCAGTATAATTCCATCTGGTTTTTATTGTTTATTTGTGTATCCAGAGCTAGCGTCCTCTTAGTAGATTTGAAAAAAGTGCTGCCATTTCCCTTGACGTCGCAACGAAACCTTGCAATTTTTAATTTGGCTAACCGACTGAGAAAGAACCAAATCCAGGTGGTGTGCGAAACAATGGACAAACACCGCGTTTTTAAATGTTTCCTTTGCTTTTACCTGCAAACCTCCCAAATGTCCTGACATCACTGCTGCGCCATCATAGCTTTGAGAAATTAATGTCTGGTGACATTTGTAGGTGTTTAAAAGTCTAAAACATTACATGCATTTTGGTACAAAGCTTCAGCTGATCGATCAGATGTTACACAAGTGAAACTGACAAATCTTTCTTGAACAAGGCCATCTTTTTTTACATATCGGAATACAGTTGATAACTGATTCATATTTGTTACGCCTGTCATCTTGTCCATAACAATATATACATACTCTCTATCTCAGTTTGGTTTTATTTAAGACAACACTTGCTATACTTTTTATAACGTCATTTTGGATTTTATTGAACGTTCCCCGAAAAACTGTACTTTGTTAAAGATGATTACTAAGAACTGGATCATATTTATCAAGCAAATTTAATAGGCCTGCATAGTTACCCTAATTTGCACTGTTTTTTCTTCATTATGTCCTTTGAAACTGAGTTCATCTTCTTTTATAAGCTCCCGATTTTTCCGCACAAGCACATTGTGCCTTTTATGACTTTCCCTCGGTTGTCTAACACGTGCTCTATATACACTAAGCCGAAACGTGTTAGCTTAAAACACGATCCCAAGTGGCAGTTGCTGTTGCTCTGTCTTACAATTTTGTGCAAATTATTCAAGTATGAAAATCCTTGTCTTCCACGAATATTTCTTTTTTTTGTGCAGACGTCGATGAAAACAAAAAAACAGGGCCAGCAGAAGAATTTGGAAATCGTTTTACAACCTGTTAACCACCGAATACATGCTCGGTAAACACTGCTATTAAAGTGGCGCTAAAAACTTTTCCTTCGTTAATTTTAATGTAGGCGTTGATCTGATCGACCATCGTTTATAATTTTCTTTTTTTCCTCGAAAGGACAGACCGAGAAATTTCTGTTTCTTCACACATTCACAAACTTTTACGGCACCACTCGTAGACGGACGAGGGAGAAGAACTTCCGTTGCACCTTACTCCAAAGATCACGCGCCGACCAGTGGATCAATACTAACTCTTATAAGCGGATTTTAAATTGGTTACTGGCGACGATATAAACTGCATAGATAAAGCAACAACCTTTATACGGGCTGCAGTGGTATCGACAGAGACAGTAGACAGTAAGAAGTAAGCGATCCCCACCCAACATTATCAGATCTGCGGGCTTGTGCCTGTCGCATATGTGCTTCCATCGCTTCCATGGACTGTACACTTCTGAGTAACAGTAACATCACACAGTGAACAATAATAGTCATAAACAGTCCCAAGTAAATTTATAGGACACTGAATTGATCTTATGTAACAATTATAGACAGGCTGTCCAAAAGTAATGGTGCACAGCAGCAGTACATTCTTGGCATCAAAATATTGTGAATTAGCCAAACATACCTCAGTCCAAAAGTCAAAATTAAAAGAGATACAGCTTATTAAAGTGATAAATTGAATTTCGATTTTCCTTGATATCTAGAAAAATATCGTTTTGAAAATTGGTACAGATGAGTTTTTCATAGTGATAAAAAATAGTGCTGCAAATTGAATAAGTTCCACATAGTAGCGATAATTTATTCTCTTCAGAAAGACATTCTCATGGAATAAATTTAGGGCCCATGACTTGATCACAACAAAAAAAATATTTGTATTCCTGTACCCATAAACTTTTGAAACGTCTCCTACCCCCTGAAACGATCTTATCCAAAAACAATTTGAAGCGTTCCTTTGTCGGGTGCTAACTGGATACCAAATTTGAAGATGATATCTCAATTCGTTGAGACTCTGTCCAGACTCGAGTTTTCTATATGTTTTGGGACTTTTACGCCGTTTTAGTAACAAAAAAAATCGAAATTTTTGTCAACAATATTCCACCCCCACACATTCAACCCCTAATTAAATTTTAGCACAGAATACCAGATGTTTGATGAAATTAAGAAATTAAAAGTTTTCTAATAAATAAACCCAAAAAGTTATATTACTGGAGTTTTAACGAAAAAATGTCAATTTTCACCAAATCACCCCCATTCATCCCCTACCTCCTAAAGCGATTTTACCCAAAAACAATTCGAACCGTTCGTTTGTCGAGTGCTAAATGTATATCAAATTTGAAGACGATATCTTAATTCGTTCTAAAGTTATCGTGACTACAAACAGACAGACATACAGACCGACAGACTGACATACTGATAGACCTACAGACAAAAAAGACTTTTGTTCCCAAATCATGTTTTATATATGTTTTGATACTATTTACGACGACTGATAAATAATGTTATGGATGCTTTGAAATGCAAAAGGATATTTTAATAAAAATGTTAACATCTAGTTATAGTTTATATGTTATTAATTTTTGAATATTTTCATATTCTAATTTACAAAAATTGGTTTCACATTATTATTTTCAACATGCAATGTTATTTGCAATTATAAATCGATCAAATAAGCTTGGTTTCTATTGTTTCAAAGATACAAACATTGAAATAAATCGATTCTCATATCAAAAAATCGTTTTTTTTCTCTCTCCAAAATGGCGCACCTTTTTAATTAGTTTAAGGATCTGAGTGGTTATTCCACATCAAAAAGGCCAAACGCAGCAAGTGCGTTATGGTAGTGAATTTTCATTAAAATGTTTTTAATAGCAAATATGTGTTTTTTTAAGCAAGCAGGCATCAAAGTTGGTTACCAGTATAACCTATATAGTAGAAACAATGTGCCATGTTTCATCAAAATAACTTTGTTTTAAAATGTACAAAATTTGCGAAAGTAAACTTAACATGTTCGCAAATAACTGGTTTCTTGGCCAACGAACCTTATAGGTTAGTAGCAAATTGAGCTATTCAAATTTGAAGCACTTAATGAAAAATCGCTACCATAACGCATGTGCTGCGTCCAGAATTTGTTTCTTACAAACATGCATCATGTTTCGATGGAAAATGCAAAAATTCAATAACATAAGGCGTGTTAGAATAAAAAAAAAAAGGATAATTTGTATCACCAACGGCTTATGGGCCACCTGTGATTGTAGAAATAATTTTTTAAGATGTAGCTCAATACGCCCTATAATTAATGTATACAATTTTTTTTCCTGTCTTGTATAATAACGGATAAACGATAAACTCTATAGCTAAAACTACTGACAGAGCATCAGGGAAAGGGTCTATTTGAAATGAATGGAAATATTTTAGTAAAATGAAGGACAATGACGGTTGAAGCTAAGACTTCAGGGTTTGTAAAACATTCTTCTTGCGACATTTTCTTTTCGTAACCGGTATTAATTTCAGGTTCTTTGCCTAAATGTTGCCAATCTTGACGTTAAAATCGCGACTTGACGTTTTGAGGAAAACCCCATTTTTTCTTTCTTTAAATGCCTATAACTTGTTTATCTTTTGTCCTACAGAGCTAAATTTTGGTATGTAATTTACTTTTAATGATATAAACCCGCGTACGAATTTTGGTTGCCCTTACTTTCTTATATTCGGAGATATAACAATTTTCCGAAAAAAACGGGCTGATTTTCCTGGCTAACGAACTTATCCAAGCCACTTACAAAAGGAAGGTACTCACCAAATTTAATCAAGATCGGTACATTCTTTTTTGAGTTATTGATGTGATATATATATATATATATATATATATATATATATATATATATATATATATATATATATATATATATATATATATTGATATTGATATATATATATATATATATATATATATATATATATATATATTGAAGCTTACTCCAGATATGGGATCTAGGTGACCTAGTTTGCCTCATTTGAAAACAAAAATTCAAAATCAAAACTCGCGATCTCATTAGTTAATTTTTTTTAAAGAAAAAGGCATGAAATAGTGTTGCAAATTGACTCATAACTTCCACATAGTTGTGATAATGTATCCTCTTCAGAAAGACATTGTCATAGATAAATTTAGGGCCCATGACTTGACCACGAAGAAAATATTTGTATTCCTGTGCTCATAAACTTTTGAAACATGTTACTCGAGTTTTATTGAAAAAATGTCAATTTTCAGCAAATGACCCCTTATTTATGTTTGATGAAATTAAAAGGTTTCTAATAAATAAACCCTAAAACGTTATAGTACTCGAGCTTTAACAAAAAAATGTCAATTTTCACCAAATCATCCCCCATTCATCTCCTACCCTCCAAGGCGATTTTACCCCAAAACAATACAAACTGTTTGTTTGTGGAGTGTTAACTTTATACCAAATTTGAAGGCGATATCTCAATTCGTTCTAAAGTTATTCTTGCTACAGACATACAGACCGATAAAACAACAGACAAAAAAAAATTTCGTTCCCAAATAATGTTTCCTATTGAGCTAATGTGAAAGAAGCAAGAATAGCTTGTCAGGGCAGAAGTGCATGGAAAAATATTGTTAGTAAGTAGCGTAGGCTTTGTGATGTGCTTACCCATTCATGGGAAGTGAATGGAATGACTGGTGGTAGTAGTAGTAGTAGTAGTAGTAGTAGTAGTAGTACAAATTTTCCCCATAATTCTTCGCGGGTATTTATTGTGTTACTGTGGACAACTGGTTTAAGGTAACCCCAAAGAAAGAAGTCTAGCGGGTAAAAAAGTTGAATACACCCCGACGAGTAAAGGTAACCTTTTTTTTTTGTTCCCTCAGGGATCGTCCACGGCCTTGCCGCCCCGATAGCACCGAAAGGTAACCTTACCTGTAATAGTTTTACCTCCACATCGTCACACCGTGTGGATGTATCGCATCGGCGATACAAATTTAAAAAAAATTATTCGCTTAAACGTAAAAAAGTATCAAAAATATATAAAACATGATTTGGGAAGGACATTTTTTTTGTCTGTATGTCTGTCTGTTTGTAGCCATGATTACTTTAGAACGAATTGAGATACCATCTTAAAATTTGGTATACAGTTAGCACTCGACAAATGAACGGTCAGATTGTTTTATGTCTTATAGAAGGCGTATAGTGAAATATAGTTCTATGGACATTTAGTAATAGGGATAAATATTTTAGTTGATGGTGGTGTTGGAAAATAGTTGGTTGTAATAAATCAGTAGTTTGAAAAGCTGTGTTTTGTTAGTCAACAAATCCAGAACCCCGAAGAATGTAACAACTGGTGTCAGAAGTGGGATTTTTAAGCTGCTAGCGGAAATATTATTTTTCAGAATATTTGTTGAACAATGTAGAAGTTTTTAGGATCTCTCGAAGATCAGTGTCAGTGGTAATTCATAACTGGATGTGTTTTTGAAACAAAACAAAAACTGTGTACCAACTTTAAGCACGTCATGCATTTTTATTGATGGGATTTGGGATACTGACACTAAACAGAGAGGCTGAGGATGGCGAGACATAAAAACTTGCACGGTGCTTTGGCACATTCGCTAGAATTTGAAGCTGCCAAGCAAGCCCCAAAACACAATGGGAGAGTTCGCAGTATCCAAGTCCCAGAGGAAGAAAATAAAGCAGATTCATCAGAGGTCGTGCAGCTACTAAAGAAACTAGTAGAACAGCTGAAGCTCACGCCTCATAAGAAACCAACGTAAGGTCATCGTGCAAATGCCATACGCTGTTGGAACTGTGCCAAGGTGGTGTACTTAAGAAGTAAATGCTGGGCGCCAAGATCATCATCAACCAACGTACAGGAAAACTAAATGCAGCTAGCTTTATGGGGCGAGATCTGGCTGCCCATCACAATGCCTTGGAGTCGACAACTATTTCACTGGACAACGATTCTGGCAACACACTAGTTGTAGATGGATACATCAGCGACAAGAAAGCTCAAATGATTGTAGACACCGGCGCATCCAGAACCATTATACGTCGTGATATGGTACCAAGATGGAATGTAAGAGAGCCAGAAAGAATCTACAAAGTGACTGCAGCTGTCAGAATAGATAACCTCAAAAGCTTTGATTAGAAGATTCCCAATGGCTCTGAAATCTGAACATTCTCGCCGGTAACCATCATACGGCGTTGCCACGGCCGAGAAGAACCACTTCCAGAACATCTACGTGACGTCTTAGCAGAAGCTATTGGACCAGAAGGAAAAAAAAAATCACTGTACTTAAACAAACGAACAACAATTGTAAATAGCTGATAAGTAACCTACTATTTCCCTCTATATTGTTAAACAACCGATCTGAACCGTGGTCTCGTCTGTGTAAAGTGGTCCTGAAGAGTCCCCGGACGCATTGTATCCTTTGTCCTTAATACAAAATTTGAAGAAAAAACGTATATGCTCATTATATACAGGTGTTCAGCCGGGAACTTACATGATACATATTTCATGAACCACTTAAGGTTTTTTTCTGAAACTTTGCACATGTAACAAACAGAATCCGTTTTATTTAAGCAAAATATTTTGATAGATCCGCCACTTCCGGTTAAACCGGAAGTTGACACAATCTTTGTTATTTTAAATGAAATACCTACTTTTTTATCTTTGCAATCGATAGCATTATGAAATTTGAATGTGACCTTATGCAACATACCATATGCCTAAATATTTCTAGATATTCAAAATTTTGTTTTCTTGATATTTTCTAGATATTCAAAATTTTATGTTTTCTAGATATTTTCTAGATATTCAAAATTTTATGGAAAAATTGACAGTTGCAAACCCCTAAAATGATTAGCTCCCCGAATAAACCATTAGGAAAATACATTATTTTATGTTCTGCCATTCATATGCAAAGACGCAGGTATCAAAAATTGTCAAAAGTTTGAATCCAAAATTATAGAATATCTTTTTTTAAATTTCGTTGGACTACTCGACTAAAAAGAGGACTAGTTTCTGTTTACATCACTATACCTAAATGAGACAGTTTTTATGTTAGTGACGATTTTTTGGAAAATCGCTGTTGTCTGAGATTTCTGCAATTAATAGATTGGTCATGAGAATAAATGTCACAGCAAAATTATCACAGAGTTGTCAAAGTGGTATAGTTCTGAGAGTCCTATGTATTGTGTATTTTCAATTTATTATGGCACATTTGGATTGTACCAATGAAGACTGTTTTTTTTAATTTTATGGAGAACACAATAAAGTTGCAACGAGAACATGTGATACTTTTGGATCAAGATATCCTAATAAAGCAAGCCACACAGAGGTTGGTTGTTGAGGAGATTAATCCAGAATTGCAAGAGCTTCGGATCTTTTAAATCGAAACCAGAAAGAAACCAACCGTTGAAAATAACGAAGAAAATGAAATGACCATATTGCTTTCTTCAGAGCTAATCCACGAGCATCGTTGAGACGTTGAAAGAGAAACTGGTTTTCCTAAATATTTAATGCACAGAGTCTGGAAAAAACATAATTACAAACAATATGCCATACATTTGATCAACATTTAGAACAGACTGGCGCAGAAAAAATGATATAGGGCTGTGAGTTTATGTTAATTAAGAAGCAAGAGAATGAAAATTTTCTCAATAATGTAATTTGGACAGACGAATCAACGTCCACAGAAAATTGATTATTTAACCAGTATAACTCACATTATTGGTCTGATACGAATCCCCCTAGTGTCAGAGAGATATCCTTTCAAACCAGATGGCAATTTAATGTTTTTTGTCCAATTCGGAACAGCTCGATAGTGATGGTAAAAATTTTTGATAATAATTTGACTGGTACATTCATCTAACTTTACTTCACTGACTATTTATAATTACACATTAAATTGTTACTAGGTGCAACTTATTTGCAAATATTAAATGAGTTTAGAAGTATGTATTTTAACATTTTGCCAAATGAAGAGAGATGTCAACTTTGGTACCAACATGATGCAGCACCGCCCCATGGAAGCGGTTCTGTAAGTAATTTCTTGGGAGAGCAATTTTGGGACCAGTGGATCGCCAACAATTTGTCACCAGTGGATTTTTACATATGGGGTTACATAAGAAATATTCCACACCTCCGACAAAAAAAGAGGATTGCCAAGAAAAGGTTCGTGTTGCCTTTCAGTCGTTACCACCAAGTAGTATCCGAAGAGCACTAACAGAGACAGTGCTTCACAGATGTGTAAAGTGTTTGGGCGTTTATGGTGCTACAGTTAAACACTTAATATAGTTTCTTTCCCAGTGTAAGCATTTTCTTCGTTCTATCGTTCATAGGCATCTCAGGTCAGACAACTATTCAATTAATATAATTTAGCAATTATAGATTGTGTTTCAGGCTAAACTACTTAGTTACTTTGATAACATTTTTTTTACAATTTATTTGCATGGCCAACTTATTAATTACAGAAATCTGAGAAAATAGCGATTTTTCAAAAAATCGTCAATGACATAAAAACTTTCACACTTAGGTATAGGGATGTAAACACAAACGTGCCCTGCTTCTAGTCGCCAGTCCAACGAAACTAAAAAAAACTTGTTCTATTTAAACAACTTAAGGTATTCTATATTTGTGGATTCAAACCTTTGACGATTTTTGTACTCACCCTGTATAATTTTAAAGATTTTCTGATTATCTACTGAATACCCGAATATTTGCTTATGAACGCCAGAACATAAAATAATCCCCGGCTGGACACTCTGTATGTGGATACAAATTATATATATATATATATATATATATATATATATATATATATATATATATATATATATATATATATATATATATATATATATATATACAAAAAATAGTATATTTCAAAAGTGTATACACCAAGAAAAACCTCATTATTTATGTCTAATTAAAGTTTATATGTGTGGATAGTTTTAAATACAAAGTATATGTAAACACATGTAAATTTGGAATGAATGGGTTTTGCTGCTATGCGTGGCGAACTATCATTATGTAACAAAGTTAAAAAACAAAGTATGTATTTTTGTGGGGGGTGGAGGGAGGGGGGTCGAGGCAAATATTGTGACTGTTTAAGGACTTTTTTTAAATTAAAAATCTGTGGCTAATGAAAGGAAACTTTTGAGACTAGCTTACAACTACAACCACAACCACCAAAAGATCGCAAATATATCACATCAGATATCATTCAACAATACACCTTCTTTTGTTAAGAAAATACAACAGAATACTGTTTTCTAATCAAACGTTTCCTAGCGATGCTAACAAAAAACTGGTGAGTATGCTTAAGACTTGAAGGGTATGGCAAATAGTGCCCTCTATCTGCTAAGGCGAAATTGAAATTGCTTATCAATATGGAAAACTTATCTGTACCAATTTTCCAGATAATATGTAAAATACTTTTTTAGATATCAAGGAAAATCGAAATTCAATTTTACACTTTTAACACCCTGTACCTTTTTTTTATTTTATTTTGACGTTTGATTGGGGTAAGTTTGGCTAAATCGTAGTATTTTAATGCCAAGAATCTACTGCTGCTCTGTATATGTTCCATTACTTTTGGATCATTCAGTATATTTTCATGTGCAATATTTTTTATTGGTGATTTTCTTTAGCGTTACGGGTGGCGAGCTGTTTGATCGCATTGTAGAAAAGGGTTCTTACACTGAGAAAGATGCTGCAGATCTTATACGTCAAGTGTTAGAAGCTGTGGACTATATGCACGAGCAAGGGGTGGTTCACCGTGACTTGAAGGTGAGTTTTGTAAAACCTTGGTTTCTTTTTTTTTATTACTTAACGTGGTTTAATGCTTTACTAATTAACCTTACTAAATTTAGCCCGAGAATTTGTTGTATTATAGTCCAGATGAAGATAGTAAAATAATGATAAGTGATTTTGGGTTGTCGAAAATGGAGGAGTCAGGTATCATGGCCACAGCTTGTGGAACACCAGGTTATGTAGGTAAGTAATAATTTTAGTTAAAACTCATATATATAGCTTTCTTAAACACACCCAAGAACTAAAATCAATTACTACTGGATGACATAACTGCAACATTGAAGACAACGTCTTCCATATGCTGGTGAGTGCATGTCTGTTTGCAGAATTAAAGATTGTCATTTTTGACTTTTAACCCTTTATTCCTTAATATACATCACATTTAAACACTTAAAGGTTGCCGTTTTACATATTGCATGTTTTATTGTGTGTTATATCTCTTTCTAGCACCTGAAGTTCTTGCACAAAAACCATATGGTAAAGCCGTCGATGTTTGGAGTATAGGAGTTATATCATATATTTTACTTTGTGGGTATCCTCCGTTTTATGATGAAAATGATGCAAATCTTTTTGCACAAATTCTCAAAGGTAAATATAATTTTTCCATTGCTCCATGCACATCAAATTTTAGTAACTTTTTGAATGATTTTTATATATTTGTGTGGGCATGGTTGTTATTTATTTGTCTTTAATTAATATAAATGAAACCATATTGCCTTGTAAAAAATCTGATTCTAATATGTATGGTAAAAATAAGAGCTAAAAGATTTATTTATTTGTTTATTCATACACCCTCCAACAGCTTAAAAGCCAAATTAAGGATGGGCTAATACACAAAACCAAATAACAACAATTAATAATCAAACAAACTATACAAAACAGAGATCCACAAATTACATTGATTTGAAAAACATTTATATTTTTGATATACTACCAGTTGTGGCTCACAATAGTCGCAAATGAGCATGTGCACCCCTCAAACCAAAACAGGTTTTTGTAATAATATTCGAAATTAATATTATCAGATAGTTTATTTTGTAGTATTCAATACTCAATCGAAAAAGATTAATCATTTCCACTTTCTGCGCTCTTACTCACTTACTCAAAAGTAGTTTCCGCAGTGCAGGCTTCATATGTGCTTACCACCTTGCAATACAGATACATGCAGTTTGGAGAATCCCGGGCAGCTCATGATTTCGATCCCTAGCACGGAAAAGTAACGGGAGACTTAAGCATTGCTACGCTAAACGCTGAGATCAGCAGGAAATGTAACGCAATGAGCGATTGAAGTATTATTAAATTAAACGGCCGAAATATCATTGGCAAATTTACAGTTTAAATATTTTGTGTTGTATAAAAACATTGGGTGAGCGCAAAACAAAATTTTCTGTTCATTTCGCCGACTATTATATATTCGAGCCAAGAAAATTACTTCCGTTACAAATGACATTACTATATATACATAAACAGTAAGATGAATCAGAATAGCATTTGTGATTTGTTAAACACACCATTTTCTTTATATTCTTTAACTGAGAAACTGGAAATTAAAAGGATAGGCCGCCCTGTTCCGGATTTAGATATTGTACATAAGTAGACTGTTAAAGGAAAATACGCTGTTTGGAAGTTCAATCAAGTTGTTTATACAAAGAACGAGTGGATTTGTGAGTGCGAAAAAAACTAATTTTTCTGTTTTACATGTGTACTTTTTATGAGGCTTGGACTAAACACATCTCGCTTCAAAAATTAAAAAACATGAATCTTCAGTTGGGCATATAAACAATGAATTCAGTTTGAAATTAGTAGGAAAATCCATCATATAGACGTAATTGACTCATCATTATAGAGATTCACTTCTGAAAAAAATGAGGAAATTGCAAAAAATTGATACGCTTTTTCGAAGATCATAAATTGTATAAATCTTTGCGGGTCTCTTGAACTAGCTCTAAGAGGTCACGATGAGAGTGAAGTTTCCTTTAATAAAGGAGTCTTCAAGGAGCTCGTGGATTTTTCAGCAGAGCTAGATTCGGTGCTAAAAGATCACCTGGAAAAATCTACAGCCTTCAAAGGCACATCGAAGATGGCATCTTGGAGTACATGCTAGAAGTATACCAAGAAGAAGTAAAGAAAGAGGTTGACTTAACAGGTTTTGTTTCTGTAATTGCTGATGAAACTACCGACCTTGCTGGCAAATTCCAATTGGTCATTATTCTGAGGTATCTTAAAAGTGGCATTCCCGTGGAAAGGTTCTGGAAGCTTGTGCTCCCTAATGAAGAGAATTCTGCTGCTTTGTCCACTTGTATATTGAATGAGCTAGATTTTCTACAGAATAATCCTAACAAATTAATTGCTCAGAGCTATAATGTACTTCAGTGATGAGTGGATATCTGAATGGAGTCCAAAAAATTGTCAGAGACAGGTATCTTTGTGCACATATTGTACATTGTTATGATCATTACGCCAACCTGACTATGAAAAAAGCTACTTCAATCAACAAGAATGTCATAATCTTTTTTTTTTCTAATTTAAGTGGACTTTCTGCTTTTTCATCAAACTTCCCAAAGAACAAGAGTTTTAGAAATGGAAATGCCAAAAAAGATTACCCACAACATGTCCAAGAAGGTGGAATTTTCAATCTCTGGGCATCCATACTGTTTACAAAAACCTATCGGACTTGGTTAAAGCAATGAGTTTTATAAAAAGTAGTGACGAAATCACTTTAGATACAACCATTGATAAGGAATGCTAGTGCTTACGAACGTTTATTACGAGATGAAAAATTTGTATTTTGGCTTACTTTGTTCCAGAAAATAATGCCACATGTTGATATTTTATTCAAACAGCTTCAGCAAAAAATGTCAGATCCCGTAAAAATAAACAGATGTATAAGCAATTTTGAAAAAAAAAAAGTTAACGACATTCGTAACAATATACTGGCAGAAGGAAGTGGTCAGGCGGACACTTCATCCGAGGTATCAGTTAAACGTAAAAGACGTTATGAGGAGACATTGAATACCAGAAAAAGAGAAGCTGTCGAAGTTTGTGGCGTCATTATTTCCTAAATAAGACACAGGTCACCTTGTAGCTGCAAATTTATTTGTGTCAGGCAAATTCCCTGAATATGCTAAATGCTTCCCTAGAGAATATTTGTGCAAAACAGTTGAGTGCTATTCGCTCCTCACAGAGAATCAACTTAAGGCATAATTGCAAGTCCTACATATTCGAGAAGAATTGACAGTGCAGTATCTCTGCTCCGTTTATTTCTAGAACAAGGATTAGATTTATTTTTTGCAGAAACCACCAAGCTTCCCCAGATTGTGATTATTATTCCAATGTTCAGCTAAGTAGCAGAGAGATGTTTCTCAATGCTGAAGTGTGTGAAAACATTTTCACCCAACACGATGCACGAATCGAGATTGAATGCTTTGGGAATGTTGTCTTGACAAACTTTTTGTTGGTGAGATAGATAATTTCAATAACAAAGTTATAGACAAATTTGCCACAAAGAAGAATAGAATGGAGTTTATTCTGCACGCGGTATAAAAATATGGTATGTCTTTTCAATTACAAATACCTGTATAATAGATTAATATATATTGTCTCTTGTGTCCAAGATTTCCGAGCCTATTTTCTTCGAATATATTTTTGATGTGTTTTACCAGAACAATTATTAACATCGGCTATAACAGAGCTCAGACAGTTGCTTTGTGAATAACTGCAATTGAGAAGATGCTTAGGTCAAAACTTATATAGACTTTTGGATAGTTGCATCCCTTCTCATAAATGTCACGAGCCGCCACTGTATATTACATGAAAAGATATCTAGGCCATCTAGTAGTACAGGGTAATCATTGCAAATTAGAGATGATTGCACCAATCGTGTACGAGCTCTGTGGAGATAGAATGTGTATGGAAAACTTGCATTAACACAAGGAACATTGAAATTAAGTTGCTGAAGCAGGTTTGGGCAGTCAAACACAGAATTAACCAATTTATATAAAAATGTAATGAAACTCCACTCCCTGCACATCTGTTAGCTCTGCAGATTAAAATGAAGAAGTAAACTTTTATGAGGAAAACCAGAAGTAGGATATTGGCCATCTTCTCAAAAGCTAGGAAATTTTAGAAATTTCCTTTGTACTGATTCAAAGTTTTGCACACCTATCTCATAAGTAGGAGTCTACACAACCGTCCCATATTCAAGTCTGTACCCAACAAGATCATAAAATATGAGAGAACGGGAGAAAATTTCTGCTGTTTCGTATTAGACACCCAAGAGTTTTTTGTTGTTGTAAGCAGCACTAACAGTCTGTTCATAAGGTCCCTAACTGTCCGGGGCGACTAAGTGCAAGACCTCTTAAATTGTAACTGAAAGTAATTAGGTGCTTATTCCGAGTAAAGGACATTGCACAGCGCTTAGAAACATTTATAGAAAGATTACTGTGACAACATTTTTCATCAAGGAACTCAAGATACTTCTGGGGCTGCAAACTGTCATCAACACTCGAAATACTTGCAAAAATCTTAATGTCATCTGCATATATTAAAAAAGGAACATGTAAGACATGCGTAGCAGGGTCGATAAATATAGTAAGCAGTAGTAGACCGAGTATGCAAGCCTGCAGCACTCCCGAAGTTATGTTATAGATGTTATATTTGAAGCCCCTGACCTCAACAAATTGTCTCCTTCCATTCAGGTAGAATCTGAATAGGACAAGCAAGCCATTAGAGACCGATAGCCCTTATCCTATCAGTTAGAAGATTATGATTTAGACAATCAAAAGCCTCAAATTGATCTGTATCCACATCAACCTGTGAAGAGCGGTTGACAGTGGATGCAACTGAATTCGTCACAGTCTGTTTCCCCGGAGTGAAACCATGCTGAGAAATGGAGAGTCTGTTTTTGATGTGAAACAATATTTGCTATAAAAGGCAGGCCTTAAAAATCTTACAAAAGACACATAGTACGGCTATTGGTCGATAGTTTGATGGATCACTATTATCTCCCGCCTTGAAGACAGCATAAACTCGTGATAGCTTCCAAATCGTCAGATCTAATAATTAATTTAAAAATTTTCCTAATATTCTTCATAGTAATTCTTAATAGTTTAATATCAGCGCTTTATGGTAGATATGGATGCATAAAGAAAATTTCTTGGTAAATTTGAATATCATGGGTACGGCATACCAATTAATCCTAATTGGAATGAAACTGGTCTGCCTCCTCTGATGATAACGTTGCGGTGTTCTGTTTAAAATCCAGAGATTTTAACTTTACTTGAGACTGTTTTAATCCGTATATACTTTTATTTAGTTTACAAACCAGGTCTGGCTTTTTCTTACCAACAAAACCTTTTGGCTGCTTCATTTATACATTTTCCGTTAAATCGCCATATAGAAATGCAGTTTGTACATCGAAATTAGCGATTTGTAACTCTTTTTCTGATGCCAATAGAGGTAATAGTTTATCAGTTTTTATTCAAAACGCGCACTTATTGTCACCGATTCGCTTATTTTCAGGTAACTTTCCTGAGAGTCCACGTATTATTTGATTTTAATGTTTCCATTTCTTCTTGCATAGCATGATACCACTTATTACCTGTTCAAAACAGTCTGGTTCTGATATTACACAATAATTAGCCGATGTGTCATAGAACTCTGACGGATGCAATGTACTTCTGTTTCGTAGGTGTCACATATTATTATTTTCAACCTTTTGAAATTTCATCACACATGAAATTATCGTTGGTGTCATTTTCCACTGGGCTCTATATATATATATATATATATATATATATATATATATATATATATATATATATATATATATATATTATCATGAAGTTCACCTTCACCCTGTTGATTCATTCTCATTATTTTCTAAATCACCCAATTTCAGATAAAAAGCTTCTTTTCTGGTCGTTATTGTTTCATTATCATATTTTAATGAATTTGTATGTGTGTTGCCTCTGTTTCATTCTGGGGTGTGCCTTACTCTGAATTTCATTGCCTACAAATTTTTATTTCTTGCACCGACACACGATATATTGCCTTCAATATCACGAAATTCACACCAATTGTTATATAAATAATGAGTAAAACGCTTATTGGTCATCACTCCAATTGAAAACAAACTACGACTAAGTTCTGGAACACACAGCATGTAGTTCATGGTCCTGTCCTGCCATTGTCTCTCTACTAGAGAATGTATTTCTATTGGTCTACGTCCTTTTACCCTTATTAACTTGTCATTGGCTATTTTTAGAAACATGGGTTCTTCTACTGGTTCTCATTTCGTAAACCAACCTTCCTGACTGGTCATATGCATGTTCCCACCTGAAGCACATATCCATTCGGAATTCTTCAGGTTAGAGGTTCCAGAATGCAGAGGTGAAATATCGCAAATATAGGTGGATGAACTACTAGTATCTTTTCCTTTATTTTTCTGTAAATCTGCAATTCTTTTTAGTTAATTTCCTTCAAAAGAAATTTACTAATGAGAGTTCTGAATAATCACCTAAAAGTGAAACACTGCCTAGTGAGTTAGCCAATGCAAATGAACTCAATCAGTATTTTTTGGCATTTCTTCAGAGTGCTTCAGGCATTAGTTGTAGGGATAAAATAGATTATTATAACAGCGAAGATGAGATACATAAGATACTAAATACAATTAAAACGAACGCTTTGGGTGTCGATAAAATTACTGATAGAATGGTCATATACTGTAGTCCATGCATTGATATTATTCTTCATATTATTCATTCTTGCATAGAAAAAAACATTACTATATGGAAAAATTCTGTTGGAAAATCCCTTGCTAAAGTTGGCAATCCAGTGTTTTTTCAGATTTGAGGGTTGTGAGCATTCTGCCAGTTCTATCAAAGTTGTTGGAAAGCTGTTGAACAAACAGATGGTGGTGTATTTTAATGATAAAGACGTACTGCCAAAGAACCAGTGCAGATTCCCAAAGAATTATAGTACGGCAGGGCTGTTATCTTCAGTGACGGAAGATATAATCATATTTTGTGACGGTGATTTGTCATCTGTGTTGGTTCTGCTAGACTTTTCTAAAGTTTTCGATACCCTAAACTGTGAACTCCTTTTGGCTAAACTTAAATACTTTGACTTTAGCTCCAATGCCTTGAATGTGATGGCATCTTTTTTTGTCAACAGTTTCCAAAGGAATGCTGTTGATAACAATGTTTCTGATACCATTACCATCCGTATGGGACTACCACAAGGTTCTATTATCTCTCTGTTGCTCTTCATTGTGTACACTATGGATATTGTAAGAGCTCCGAGATTCTGTCAGGCATATGCCTTTGTGGACAATTTGCAAGTATATTGCAGTTTTAGTGGTGAGGATTATATAGAGGCGATGGAAAGAATAAGCAGCGATCTGCAGTTGATTGAGTCACCAGCTAAGGAACATAATCTAATCCTGAACCCAAGTAAAACTAAAACAATGTGTTTTGGAAATAGATCCAGGAGGGAGTCCTTAAAGCAAAATATAAAATTGCATACAAACAATGTTGCACTGACTTTTGTAAAACAAGCAAAAAATTTAGGCTTAGTATTGGATGACGACTTATTAAATGTGCGAACAGGAAAGCTTTTACCTCACTGAAATTCATATACAGTAGCAGACATTTTCTAGGCTACTGTGTAAAAAGATGTGACCCATTGGTTTTATCCCACTACATATATTGCGACTTGGTGTATGGTGACTGTTTGCAGATCTGTGAGAAAAATTGAATACAGAAAATGCAGAACTCATGTATTCGATTGATTTGTCGCCTTCGAAAATATGATCATGTTTCGCATAAAATTGAAGAATGTAACTGGTTAAACATGGAAAATCGCAGGGTCTATAATCTCGGTGTGTTTGTTAATAGGTTGCTGCATATGCCAGGCGCTTACATATCTCTCAAGAACAAGTTGATGTTCCGCTCGGAGTTACTTGGTCGACATACAGTATACTCTCGATTATCCGGGCTATTGTGTGTGTGTGTTTGTGTGTGTGTGTGGGGGGGGGGGTGGGGGTCCGGCAGCACGGATAATATGAACATAATATCATACATTAATATATATATATATATATATATATATATATATATATATATATATATATATATATATATATATATATATAATTAAACGTTGAATGTAGCGGCTTCTCCTCCAGACACCAAAATTTACTTTACTCCCGACGCGTTTCGACCCTCAAAAAGGTCATCCTCAGGGGAAAATTTGAACAATGCTCAAAAAATTGAACTCAGAACTATACATGAAGGTTTCCACAGGTCACAACTTCATCCATTGTGCTAAGGGGCGTGTATTAATACCTCTGAATAATGCCAGAAAAATTGACTTCAACAACAAAAATCAATGCGAAAGATCGGCGATTTTAACAAACATGATGAAGGGCGGCCATATATATATATATATATATATATATATATATATATATATATATATATATATATATATATATATATATATATATATATATATATATATGAACACAAACGCATACACATACCAAAATAATAGAGGTTCAATGAAAAACTTACAGTAGATCAATTAGGATGATTTGAAGTTTTTGTTTCATGGTTAAAACGTTTCTTTTCCGTTTCAGGGACCTACTGTATGTATACGCAATTTAAAAGAAAGTAGACCATGAACACACAAACTCGCTTTGCGATCGGAAATCAACTGACGAACTAAGTAATACTGTCTGTATACCGAGTTTAAAAGAAAATAGACTGTGAACACACAAACTCGCTTTGCGATCGGATATCAACTGACGAACTAAGTAATTTCGGTAGTCTTCATAAATTGAAAAGAAAGTGCATACAGAATCATTAACAGCTGTGTCTTTCTCAAGAAAAGTTTTATCTTGTTCCTTTCTGCTGTGTTACCCATTCAATCTCAAATGAGATCAAGCGTAAAAAGATAGGGGCAATTAAAATTTATGAACTAAACATAAACATTTCCTGATCACCACCTACAGGTTCTAACGAATTTCGCAGTTTTATTTTCCTCATGATTTTTGCAACGTAGTAATTATAACAGACAGGCTCGTACTTTGATGGTCGTTGATTTTTATTAATGATATTTATTATATTTGTGTGAGATGACACAAATTTTTAAAAAAATTAAAATTTGAGCATGGATAATCCGCACACGAATAATCGAGAGTACACTGTATTAGGTTGAAAATCAATGAGCTATTCCCAGTTACAGGACTTCGCTTTTTAGAAGAAGTTTCTTATATAATGCGGTGAAATTGTTCTATTCATTACCAGATGAACTCGGGGCTTATAGTCTTGGTGTCTTTAGGCGGAGATTTAAAGAAACTGCTAGGAGGGCAACGGAATAGTTGAGCAATTGGGATCAGGATCAGGGTGTGACGGGGTTTGAGGAGGTGATGGGCTCAGTAGTATTTGGTTGTTTGTGTGTGGTTGCAGTTTTGTATGAGTGTGTGTATATGGGTGATTGTATGTATGATGTGTGTTTTTGTTATGCGATGTAGGTATGGTCGGTTATAAGCATTGGCACCAGGTCAGGTCAGGTCAGGTATGTGTGTGTGTGTGTGTGTGTATATGGGTGATTGTATGTATGATGTGTGTTTTTGTTATGCGATGTAGGTATGGTCGGTTATAAGCATTGGCACCAGGTCAGGTCAGGTATGTGTGTGTGTGTGTATATGGGTGATTGTATGAATGATGTGTGTTTTTGTTATGCGATGTAGGTATGGTCGGTTATAAGCATTGGCACCAGGTCAGGTCAGGTATGTGTGTGTGTGTGTGTGTATATATGGGTGATTGTATGTATGATGTGTGTTTTTGTTATGCGATGTAGGTATGGTCGGTTATAATCATTGGCACCAGGTCAGGTCAGGTCAGGTATGTGTGTATATGGGTGATTGTATGTATGATGTGTGTTTTTGTTATGCGATGTAGGTATGGTCGGTTATAAGCATTGGCACCAGGTCATCAACATGCTTGATTGGATCAGGCCCGAATCTGTAGTTGAGTAAAATAGCAAGAGTAGCCCTATGGTCTAGACTTCTCCGTGGTTTGGGTTCGACTAGTCGATATATTATTATGTTTAGAAGTTTAGATAATCTATAAGCATTTATATTTTATACTTATAGGTAATTATATACCTTGTAATAAAAAAGTCATAAATAAGTAAATAATAAATAAAATCATTATCTTGGACACACTGCAGAAACAATCTGCACCAGTTCTGTAAATATAGCTGTTGGAATAAAGTAACTGGAATATTGGTGTCTTTGTTAGAAGTTAGATAAAATGTTAATTTGTTTACCAAGGTGATTGGATTTTTTACAAGGAAAAAAGTAGAAAAATTTTAAAACAACATTTTTCTAATAAATTACATCACTAATGTTTTTACCTTATAGTATTTTAAACACAGCACGTTACCTTTTTTGCATTTTAATGTTATATTTGATATATTTTTCTTATTGAATTTTGTTTGTAAGTACAAATCACTTCACTGCACATTGAATAAAACAGCAAAACCGTATGTAGTGATTGTTTTTTAAAGTTTTGTATGTGGTTTTATGTTGTGTACTCTGTCTCATCTGTCGAAAGTAAATGTAAACAAGTTCCACCTTGTCCCAGCAATGTCCATTTTGGAGGAAGTTGTTTTTTGGTTCCTATAAAAAGCAAGCACTGTTGTAAATTGGGATCTCAAATTACGGAATAAAATAATCATATTGTTTTATTGTAATGTCATGTGCTATTTTTATTCTCATATATTTGTTTGGACTTGAGTAGACGATTAAGTTCCAGTGGACATATCAGTTGGTGTATTCTAAAATTAGCTGATCCTGTTTACATTTACCTTATTCATCATATTAAAATAGAGGGTAATTATCATGATAAAAATCTCGACTATATTATATAACACTGTAAGTGTACATATATTGACAGTGTTTACATTTTTTTAATTAACAGCTACATATTGGCAGAGAGCGCACTTTTTTCAGGTACAAAAATATAATGAATGACACAAATATTCATACCATACTTAGCTCTTAATGGTGTCGAAAAAGTAAGTCATATTATGTTTCTGCATAATATTTTTAACAAAGTTCCTTCGTATTAATTTTCAATTTGATTCGAACTGATATGACTGGTGTATGTATGCTCTGTACATTTATTTTATATCATACATCTTTTTTCTGCATAAGATATTCTATTCTGCACCTATATTCTTGATTTTCTAATAATGCTAATAATAAACTTATTTACACATTTGAAAATAATATAGAGGAATATATAGAATTATGATTTATTAGGTTAAAATAGGAAAAAAAAATGTTCACAATTAAATTTCAACTTATTTATCGTCTGTCATGTCCCCCTTCAACTTCCAAACACTTTCTCACCCTTTTTTCTAAATAAATTCCGTACATACTGCAACATTTCAGTTGTGAATAATGAGCAGGCAAAACGGATTATGCTTTCATATCATCTAAAGTTTTTTGTGCAGTCGCTATCACTTTGTCCTTTATAAAACCTCCAAAGAAACAATGAAGGGGGGTCAAATCTGGGGACCTAGCAAGACAGTTAACTGCATCTGCTCGACCAATCCGTCTGTTTTCAAATATTCCATTTAATTGATTACGGGCCTGTATTGCATATTGGGGTGGAGCTTTATCATGTTGAAACCACTTGTCTGGGTTTATGTTTTGGTTTAATAATTGAGGTAATTGGTTCCTTAAAAAATGAGTGTATATTTCTCCATTTAAATGCCCTTTAAAGAAACACGGATCAATATCTTTATCTCCGATTATACCACACCAGACAACAAGTTCTTATCCAGTGGGAACTTTCCGCCGCTCATTAGTACATATTGTGCCTATTTACCTTAAAATATCCTTTATAAAACCCCCAAATACATAATTAAGAGGGGTCAAATCTGAGAACCTAGCAGGCTAGTTGACTGAACCTGCTCGACCAATTCATCTGTTTTCAAATATTCCATTCAAATGATTACAGGCCTGTGTTGCATAATGGGGTGGAGCTCTATCATGCATGTATGGGTTTATGTTTTGGTTTAATAATTTAGGTAATTGGTTTCCTAAAAAATGTGTGTACATTTCTCCATTTCAATGCCCTTCAAAGAAATAAGCCTGATTATACCACACCGGACAATAATTGACCATGGATGTTGATTTAGCAGAGTTCTTATCCATTGGGAACTTTCTGCCTCTCACTAGTGCATATTGTGCCTATTTACCTTAAAATATCCTTTATAAAACCCCCAAAGAAATAATCAAGTGGGGTCAAATCCGGGGACCTAGCAAGTCAGTTGACTGTGACTGGACCTGCTCGACCAATCCACCTGTTTTCAAATATTCCATTTAAATTATTACGGGCCTGTATTGCATAATGGGGTGGAACTCTATCATGTTTAAACCACATGTCTGGGTTTATGTTTTGGTTTAATAATTGAGGTAACTGGTTTGTTAAAAAATTGGTGTACATTTCTCTATTTAAATGCCCTTCAAAGAAATCCGGATCAATATCTTTATCCCTGATATTATACCACACCAGACAATAATTGACCACGGATGTCGATTTGGCAGAGTTCTTATCCAGTGGCAACTTTCCGCTGCTCACTAGTACATATTGTACCTATTAAAAAACACAAAAGAAGAAAAAAAATCTACTGATAAGGGATAACTTAAAATCCTACCTGCTAACAATTATGGAAAGTAGCTTCGTCAGAAAAAATACCATTGTTCGGGAACTAGTTATTTCCTTGCATTTGTCTGGTGACCCAATTTCAAAATCTAACGTGATTTTAAAAATCTTGTCCATATGCTCTTGGTGCAGTGTGATGTGACATCGATGAAATTTGTACAAGTACAATATGTTCACAACTGATTTTTGACGTATTCTAGCATCTCTAGCAAGCTGCCTGGTACTTCCATGCGGGTCAACAGCTACCGCTCCTAAAACACCAACTGCACTGTTTTTGTCAGTTTTAGTTCTCTTCCGAATTCGTGGTTTTGATTTTAAACTGCCAGTAGTACCACTTCTGGTTTTCAGGCTTTGACATGCCATGTGAGATTTCCGATTATTAAGAAACCTTTCTGCACACACTAGTGCAGCTTTTTTATAGTTTTTTTCTTCTGCACTCCCCTAAAATTTACAACATATCTACATTCACATTAAAATTATTTTCCATGTTTAATTGAGCAATAATCAGTGAAATAATCATCAAAATGTCAAAATTGTCAATTGACTTAAGTAAAAAGAACGCGTTTCCATGGAAGCAAATAATAATCAACATCAATGTTCACGATAACAGACTTGATAAATACATTGAAATTACTTTTTTCTATTTTAACCTAATATGTCATAATTTCATAACCGAAATAGCAAACCGCCATATTGTGAAGTGTCAACCTCATAGACAAATATCATTTATCTATGGCCGACCTGGTTTGGACCAGGATGGTGACTAAAGCCATGCTTACATTTACATATAAATGTACGTTTACACTACCATTATCGTATGTTGCAATTGCAGCTTTAATTTTGCATACATTTATTATCCCACTTGAGTTACGAGATATAAAAATAATAGGCCCAAGGAATCTCTTGCCTGTTGTAAGAAGCGACTAACTGGAGCAGTTGATGCTGCTGTCCAACAAACCTTTTCTTTGCATGGTCCTGAACCACCTAATTCATTTCCACTTCCCCGCATTCCTTCCCATCCCATCCCATAATCTCAAAAGATAGTAGAGACTTGCTCTCAGCCTAGGGTAGTACCATCATATGACCCTATAGATGCTGATGACGTGCAATATTCTACGATTAGTATTTAGTCTAAATGCCGGAAATTGTCACTTGGGCTAGCTGTTAGCGAATCAAACAGCAGCGAAGAAGAAATCCAGGAATGGTCGAGGGTGCAGCTTTGAAACAGTTCCGTTGGCTGGCCGCCAGTTAGTTTAATGACTCGAACCCATTGGTACCACTTTGGGAGGCTGGTACATGAGTTGGCGAAAATTTCTGAGGCACTGGCTCTGCCAGGATGCACTTGGCCGAACCTGTGTTTTCAGAGCATAAGCTAATTGCCTAGTCACAACTCACCCAACCAAAATCAAAACCTACAAAACGACAAACATGAAAAAGGCAAGAAAAAGAAAATGTTTGATTGCAGTTGCTGGTAACCCCAAAGACAGCAACTTTACAATTCAATTTACCAACATCCGAGGATTAAACGCTAATTTAAATGCTGTTAATCACCATCTCCAAGACAAACCCCATCTCCTAGTTTTAACTGAAACCCAAATTTATCCCTCTGCAGTGTCACCCCATATTCTGTGCCCAACGTATGAATTTCATGAGGCTCTCTAGTTCAAGGGTTATAGAGGCCATTTCTGACATCACATGGCTGAAAATTTCACTATTGAACTCTACGAATTTTCTAGATTGTGTGTATCGTTCCCCAATGACGATCTATACAACTAATTTTTTTATTATTTATCTAGTAAAGTTGATTACTTGGTACAAAACTACCTGAATTCTGAAGTTGTTCTTCTAGATTATTTTAATGTCTGTAATTCTAACTGGCTCAAGTTTTTGAATTCTGTAAGTAGCACAGAACAAGCTGAACTGTTTGCTATCAGTCGAAATCTGACATAGCTAATAGAGGTTCCTACTCACACTCCAGATATAAGTGACCATACAGCCTATACTTTTGATCTTTTTCTCATGACTAATCCTGAAACCTACAAAGTGCCACAGCGTTCCGTTTTGGCTATCACACTTTTTCTTTTGCATATAAATGACCTTCTGTCCACAACCAACAGTCCGATCCACGGATTTGCTGATATTAGCCTTCACAGCATGGTCTCATCGATTTGCTCAATATCTGCCTCTAGGTCCTTACCAATGAGAGTTGCAGTAACCAACTCCCTAAATGATGACCTGTCTGAGATTTTGAGCTGGGGCTCTGCAAATCTGGTTATGTTCATTGCATCAAAAACACGTAATTGCCTTTTTTCTTGGAAGAGTGAGCTGCAGAGTCCAGGACGTTCAGATGGCTGGTAAAATGCTACCCAAAGAATCTACAATCTCTACGTTGGGTATAACTGTTGAAGAGGATCTTTGTTAGCACTTACATCTTTCCAATGTGGCTAGGTTAGCTTATATTGTGAGTGAACCATAAAGGTCCTTGCACTGAGACCTTAAGGTCTATTGTGGCTCATGCCTAATTGTCTTATATTTCACCCAACAAGTCCAGCCTCTTACAGAGGTTGCTAATTTTTGCTTGTGAAAGTTGTTCCAGATCTTCTGGTGCAAGTTGAGTCTTGCCAAAGAGCAGTTGTCTTGCCCTGTCCACAGTCGGACAGGAACATAGCACATGCTCTGCTGTTTTGTCACTCTTCATCCACACCCGGAACTCAATTTCTTGACCGAGCCCAATTCTGTCCGGGGTGACACAAGCAGCAGTGTCTTGTATACAGGGCGAGCAGAGTCCTTAGTTGTTGCCTGTTTATCTCTAGAAGTTTTTTAGACCTTGACTCTGAAAGGCCATTTATGAATGCCTTAGAGTGTGTTAATCCTGGCAGATTTTTGCCATTGTTGGGTTGTCTTTCCATCTGTCCAGGTCAATATTGCTAAAGGAGCAGCAAAGAAGTTTCGTTTCCATTTTGGGTTAAAGGTTTGGTTTCATCACAGCAGCTTTTCACGTTTTCATGCTGTATAAAGCACAGGTCGTCGACAGTTGGAATATTGTTCTTATGTCTGGGGTGTTGCCCCAAAAACAACCTTGTGTAAAAGTGATTAGAGAGTATAAAGCAAGTTAACAGTAAGTGTTGGTATATAGGAAGCGATCATAGAATGCGATAGTGGAATAAAGTTCTATGGACATGTAATAATAGAGAAGAGAAATATTTTAGTTGACACTGGTGTTGGAAAATAGTTGGTAATAATCAATTAGTGGTTTGGAAAGCTGTGTTTTGTTAGTAAACAAATTCAGAACCCTGTAGAATGTAACAACTGGTGTCAGAAGTGGGATTTTCGAGCTGCTAGCAGAAATATTTTCCAGAATATTCATTGAACAACGTGAACATTTCTAGAATCTTTGGAAGATCAGTGTCAGCAGGAAGTCATAACTGGGTGTGTTTTTTGAAACAGAATAAACTGTGTACCAGCTTAAAGACACGTAGAGGAACAGCCAATATGGACGCCCAGCTATTGGAATGTATTAAAGAAATGAAAGAAGAGGCCAGAAAAAGAGATGAAGAAGCCAGAAAAAGAGACGAAGAAGCTAAAGAAGAAGCCAGAAAAAGAGATGAAGAAGCTAGAAAAAGAGACGAAGAAGCCAAAGAACAAACGAGAAAAAGAGACGAAGAAATAAGAGAGGAACTGAGAAACAGGGACGAAGAAGCAAAGGAAGAAATGAGAAGAAGAGACGAAGAAACAAAGATAATTCTACAAGAACAGGCGAGCAGAATTGAGAATATTACTTTATGTGTCGAGGAACGTATGAAGCAGGTAAAAGACGACATCTTCCAGCAAGTAGAAAGCAGAGTAAGGGGTATCAGCGATGATGTATATGATAAGCTGACGAATATACAAGAGGAAGTGCATCAGAAAATACAATCACCAGAAAATAAGTGTGAAACCCTAGCCAAAGGAAACATCAGGCTCGAAGATAGCTCGGTCGTAAGAATTAAGGTTCCCACATCTGATGGCTCAGTCCCATGAGGTATTTATCTACGCCAGTTCGAAGCCGCTGCTACAGCAAATGGTTGGGGCGAGAGAGAGAAAGCCACCTCGTTTATAATAGCTCTCAGAGGAGATGCCCTCGACGTGCTTCAAGGAATTCCCAGTGAGGAACAGAACAGTTTCGATAGCATTCGGTATTACCTAGAAATGAGATTTGGATACCAGCATCTACAACAGCTGTATCAAACCCAGCTAAAAAGTCGCTGTCAGAAATCAGGCGAAAGTCTGCAGCAATTCAATGCCGACGTTGCCAGACTAAAGTGATCAGCTTACCCCGCAGCTCCAGTGGAGTTTTTGAACCAGCTGTCACTGCAAACATTCATTGACGGCATCAGGGATACCCACACTCAACAGTCACTGAGGATGGCGAGACATAAAAACTTGAATGATGCTTTGGCACATTCGCTATAATTTGAAGCTGCCAAGCAAGCTTCTAAAGGCAACGTGAGAGTCTGCAGTCTCCAAGTCCCGGGAGAAGAAAATAAAACGGGTCATCCACCGTCATGCAGTTACTACAGAAGATCGTAGAACAGACGAAGCCCACGGCTCATAAAGAACCAACGCAAGCTCGTCGTGCAAGTGCCATACGCTGTTGGAACTGTGGCAGGGTTGGGCACATAAGAAATGAATGCCGGGATCCAAGATCAACATCAACTAACGTACAGGAAAACTAAATGCAGCTAGCTTTATGGGGCGAAAGCTGGCTGCCCACCACAATGCCCCGAAGTCGACAGCAGTTTCACTGGTCAATAATTCTGGCAACACGCTCGTCATAGACGGATACATCAGCGACAGGAAGACTCAAATGATTGTAGACACCGGCGCATCCAGGACGATTATCCGTCGTGATGTGGTACCAAGATGGTGGGTAAGAGAGCCAGAGAGAGTCTACAAAGTTACTGCAGCTGATGGCGAACAGATTGGTGTATTTGGTGAGACTGACGTCAAGCTACAAATTGGAGTTTGGACGACCAAACAGAGATTTATTGTTGCCGCCAGAGTGAGAGTATTGTCCCAGTGAGGATAGTTGGAGACATTTCGGGACAAGTGGTGGGTATTATAGAACCAGAAGACAATGATATTTTTAAGAAGGCTCTACTAGTCGGTAAAACACTTATTCAAGCAAAAGAGCTGGCAGCTGTCAGAATAGCCAACCTTAAGAGCTTTGATCAGAAGATTTCCAAAGGTTCCGAAATCGGAACATTCTCGCCAGTAACCATCATACGGCGTAGCCACGACCAAGAAGACCCAGCTTCGTCCATCCTGGATGAACCACTTCCAGAACATCTACGCGATGTCTTAGCAGAAGCTAGTGGAAATGTTTCTCCACAACAAAAGCAAGCAGTGGTTAAATTGCTGTCCAAAAATCGCAACGTTTTCGTAACCGACAAGAACGATTTTGGAAGAACAGACCTAGTACGCCATCACCTTGAGACTGGGACATCTGTACCAATCAAGCAACCACCGCGAAGGGTACTATTGGCAAAACAGCACGAAGTTGACACCATGCTAAGGGAGATGGAGCAGGCACGAGTTATAGAACCATCGCAAAGCCCTTGGGCCTCTCCAGTAGTGTTAGTTAGAAAAAGAAGAAGATGGCTCCACAAGGTTTTGTGTAGATTACCGCCGGTTAAATGATGTCACTGAAAAAGACAGCTATCCACTTCCCAGAATTGATGATATACTTGATACACTGGCAAGTGCAAGATGGTTTTCGACATTGGACTTGAAAAGTGGCTACTGGCAAGTCGAGATTGAGCCCAAAGACAAAGAAAAGACTGCGTTTACCAGTGGTAGTGGACTGTGGCAGTTCAGCGTCATGCCATTTGCGTTGCGTAATGCTCCAGCCACTTTTGAGCGTCTAATGGAGACAGTTTTGAGAGGTCTACACTGGAAAACATGCCTCGTTTACCTGGATGACGTCATTATCTTGGGAAAGTCGTTTGAAGATCACATGAAGAATGTCAAACAAGTGTTTCAGAAAGTAAAGGGAGCCAATTTAAAATTAAATCCGAAGAAATGCTGTCTCTTTCAAAAAGCAGTCAAGTACTTAGGCCATATTATCACGCCAGATGGAGTCAAAACCAACCCAGTGAAGACAGGCTGTATTATGAACTGGGAAATTCCAACCAATCTACATCAGCTGCAAAGCTTTCTGGACCTCTGGACGTATTACCGCCGTTTTGTAAAGGGGTTTGCTGACATCGCAAAACCTTTGCATAGACTGACTGAAGAAAAGACACCTTTCATTTGGACCAATGATTGTGAAAAAGCATTCGAGACACTAAAACGGGCTCTATGTTCATCCCCGATTCTGACATACCCCCAGCCTGGTAACAGGTTTATTGTGGACACGGACGCGAGCAATGTTGGGATTGGAGGTGTTCTTTCGCAGGAACAGGGAGACCAAGAGAAGGTTGTAGGGTATTTCAGCAAAGCCCTGCCCAAAGCAGAAAAGAACTACTGTGTGACGAGGAAATAACGTCTAGCCATTATCAAGACGTTGGAGCATTTTCACAAATATCTATATTGTCAAGAATTTCTCCTGAGAACCGACCATGCTTCCCTATGCTGGCTTCTTCAATTTAAAAATCCAGAGGGGCAGATGGCGAGGTGGCTTGAACGCCTTCAAGAGTACAATTTTACCATCGAACACCGTCCTGGATGACAGCACAGTAATGCCCTATCTAGGAGACCTTGCCCACCAAAATGCAAGCATTGCATCACTGCCGAAAACAAAGAAGGATTGAATCTGAAAGTGTGTAGGAGGACAACGGTGCAACCTGTTAACCGATGGGACCCACGGAGGTTAATGGAGGACCAAAAAGAAAACCCTGATATCCAACCAATCTACAGATGGAAGGAGACTTGCCTCGAAAGACCCACTTGGTCAGAAGTTACTGATAAAAGCGTTGCCACCAAAAGTTACTGGGCCCAGTGGGACTCCATTGCAATCGAAGGTAATCTTCTGGTCAGGAATTGGGAGTCCGAAGATGGTACCCGCATATTGAAGCAAATAATCCTTCCGCGGTCAAGAGTTAGGGAGGTAATCGAGGAGATCCATGGCAGGGCAGGTGGAGGCCATTTAGGCATAAAGAAAACTTTGGAAAAGGTAAGAGAACGTTTTTATTGGTTACGATGTAGAGCTGGTGTGGAAGAATTGTGCAAAACCTGCCAAGCTTGTGCATGCAGTAAGGGGCCTAAATCAAAAACCAGAGGGCGAATGCAGCAGTACAACGTGGGAGCTCCTTTCGAAAGAATTGCAATCGACATAGCTGGTCCTTTCCCTAGAGCAGATGCAGGGAATCGCTATATGCTTGTAGCCATGGATTATTTTAGCAAGTGGCCAGAGGTGTTTGCGGTCCTGAATCAAGAGGCCACCACCGTCGCAGAAGTATTAGTGAATGAGTTCTTCTGTAGATTTGACGCACCACTAGAGCTCCATTCTGACCAAGGACGCAACTTCGAGTCGGTTGTATTCCAGAGGGTTTGTGAGCTTATGGGAATTAGGAAAACGAGAACTACACCCATGCACCCTCAATCTGACGGAATGGTAGAAAGATTCAATGCTACTTTGGAGTCCCACTTAAGAATATTTGTCAATGAACACCAACCGGATTGGGACTGGCACATTCCACTCTTTCTACTGGCATACCGCTCTGCTGTACATTTTGTTGTACCGGACATACACCAGCCAGCGTGGTTTTTGGGCGAGAGTTAAGACTTCCTCCTGATCTCGTATTTGGAAAACCCACAGATGCTCCACAGTCAACTGATGAATACATAAAAGATTTGGAAAGAGGAATAGAAACCATTCACTCTGCTGTTAGAATGCATATACGAGTAGAAAGCGACCGCATGAAGACCCGTTATGACGTGCGAGCTAATTCAGCTGGTTTTAAATAAAGAGATCGTGTGTGGTTCTACAATCCAGTACGACGCAAGGGATGGTCACCGAAACTACAGAAATTATGGGAAGGTCCTTATAAGGTGGTCAAAAGGATCAATGACGTTGTCTATTGCATTCAGAGGAGCCCGAAGAGCAAGATGAAGGTGGTCCATATGCACAGACTTACGCCATACCAAGAAATGTCAGAATTCGACCGGGACGATCGAATATAAGAGGGGGGAAGTGTCACAGCGAACACTCTGGAATGACATTTCTAGAATAGACCAGAAGTGACAGGTGTAGAATAGTGTAGAACGTCTAGAATCTCTATAGACAAGTATAAATAGACGAGCGGTGCGCAGAATAAGTTAGTTCAGATTAAGTCGTGTAAAAGTGATCATAGAGTATAAAGCGAGTTAACAGTAATTGTTGGTATATAGGAAGCGATCATAGAAGGCGATAGTGGAATAAAGTTCTATGGACATTTAATAATAGAGAAGAGAAATATTTTAGTTGACACTGGTGTTGGAAAATAATTGGTAATAATACATTAGTAGTTTGGAAAGCTGTGTTTTGTTAGTAAACAAATCCAGAACCCTGTAGAACGTAACAATATATATATATATATATATATATATATATATATATATATATATATATATATATATATATATATATATATATATATATATATATATATATATATATATATATATATATATATATATATATATATATATATATATATATATATATATATATATATATATATATATATATATATATATATATATATATATATATATATATATATATATATATATATATATATATATATATATATATATATATATATATATATATATATATATATATATATATATATATATATATATATATATATATATATATATATATATGGACCACAGAGACAAACAGTATTAAGTCCATATTCGAGGTTAAGTGACTGGACTTATTAGTGATTAGTGTTTTGTATCAGTTCAAATTAACTTCAACAATATTAAGTTCTCAGTTCTTGTGCTGATGAACAGCAACAAATAGTTTGTATAAGTAATTGCTTTTATAACTAAACATACCAAATGTAACAAAAAATCTAAGGACGACAAAGCCAGTATGACCATAACTTCACTTTCTTTCGAGAACCGTAAGTAGTTAAGAATATTATATCATTAAAAGTTCATAAAACTAAGCCTGGGCATTATTGTATTTTTAGAAAATATTGATAATAAGATAGAGGATATCATACAAGCGGAAAATATTATGGAAATTTGTCCAGCCACAAATACAAAACCAGATGTGGACGTGGAAAATTTTTTAATTCTTGCTACCGGTTGTGACAGTGTTACAGAAGTTATTTTTTTGAATAACGAGTCGTGTAACATGCTTGTTAGGTGTTTATAATGCTAACGAAATTGACCCACATAATAAACACCTACACCACAATGTATCAGAACCGTTTGTACAAGACAATAACGACTTGTATAATGCTGTGTTCGTTGGTGAAATTGCAAACAATGAAATAACTTTTCCTAACAAAAGAAATGTACACAAACAATAATCAGCTACTAGAAAATATACCAGAGCAGTTTGTACAAGGAAGTGCAAATAAAGATGTAAATAATGCATTAAATAAAATTTCCCAAAATCATATTTTGCCAAATATAATTATTGAAAAGAAGATCACAGTGATGATTATTAATCAGGCCTGCCAAGTAAGTTATAAGAATACTTTAGTAAACTTGAGGATATACCCAACCTAGCTCATGAAAGCAGTGATATAGGCAAATGTGAAAAAGTAGAGGAGGAAGATATAGAAAGATAAGCAGCTAAAGGGAAAAAAGATAACGAAATTCTCTGAAATGGAAGAAAAACATCAGAAAGTGAAAGAGATATGCAGAGGAGGAATATGTCAGTTATTGTAAAAAAATGAGTAAAACCACCATGCCATGATGCATGCATAGAGAAGTGCAAACAAAACATATCAGATGAGGATCGTGCTCTAATTCATTTACAGTTTTAGAATGCCAATATTGAACTTGACCAGAAGAGATAACTTATAGCTAGTTGCATTGAAGAAGTTTTAGTGGAGCGTATGCTTACTAGAACTGGATGTTGTGCTGCAAAAAGAACAATACCGTTGAAGTATTTTTTTTTACCATTAGGGGTAACAAAATTAGCGTGTGTCATACTTATTTTCTTAGTACCCTGAACATATATCAAACACCTGCACGTAATGCATTAGCTTAAAGACAAGTTGGCGGAATTGTTATACCTTATCGGTGGGGTAAACACGAACCATCAAACAAAGTTTCCCCGAATGTAAAAAACAGTATCAGAGAGCACATAGAAAAGTTTCCGTGTTAGAATCACACTATTCAAGGAATAAATCCCAGAGGAAATATTTGGGTACCCACCTCAACATTTCAATAATGCATTGGTGCTTCTATGAAGAATGTGTAGAAAACCAGATTCCCATAGCAGATATTGCTAAACAATGGCTATATGCTGAAATTTTCAATTCAGAATTTAACTTGTCACTGAAAGAACAACTTGAATTACAACATAACTATGACACACATCTCCTTGATGCAGATAATCGGTATAAACTAAAACGACAGGATAAAGAGACTTTTAAGACCCAGAGGAATAAGGAAATAGTTGCTTTCCTACTCCCCTGTTAGTAAATGCTAAGAGTTTCTATTCTTTAAAGCTATGGAAGTTCAATTTTACAGTTTATGATGCATTACAGAAAGTGGGATCTGGCTTTGCCTGGAATGAATCCATAACCGAACAAGGTGGGCATGAAATGACATCATGTGTTTTTAAGTACATTCATTGAAATGTAAACGATTCTGTAGCAAAAATTATTATCTAGAGCGATAAATTCCCATAGCAAAATAGATAACATCAGATGATTGTGTGCTATCTTTCGATTTTTATCATAAAACCTTCTATAAAATGCATTGAACATAAGTACCTCCTACAAGGGCATACCCACATGGAGGTAGACACCATCCATGCACGAATACAAGAACAGCATCACCCCAGTTTTATATTATAACGTCATGGGATTGGCAACAACTCTTCAGACTTTATGGCCCCAAAATTAATGAAACTTAATTTCTCAGACTTTAAAAATTTTAATCTCATATCTGAAGATTCAGAATCTTACTTTCAAAATCACAAATAAACAACACAGCAGGCATCTTATGCTGTGTAAACAACAAACAATCAAAACTTTTTGACTTCTAAGTTTTTTGAATGAAATTCTTAAGAAAAACACCTGGAATCTTACATTTTAAAACAGATTTTAATCAAAGTGATTTCGAATAAGTTGATTTCAATAGGTCCGCTAAAAGAAAACATGCAAAGTTAATTCTATAGAATCCATTCCCAATGTTCAATTAATGCTACTTAAACCAATAGGCTTTATACCAAAACCAATTTCAAATAATAAATATGATAATTTGCAGATCTTACTAAAATGGGTGCCCAAGAGATTCCATGATTATTTAAAAAATTCCCCTTGTGGAAATGTAAAGGAGTATGACCAGAAAATACCAGCGTAGCCATGTTTATTATAATTTTCAATATGTATTAAAAAGAAAATAAAAACTTTTTTTCTGATCTTATAATTTTTTTAAAATTTTATATTGATTATTAAAACTAATAGCGGTGAGTGCAAAAAATTGTGAATTTTAAGGATACACAATGTATTTTGGTTATGGTAGTTCTATAGATCATTGATAAACTTTTTATAATTAATAACATTGATCTTTTCATCCCTAATCTATATAATTAAAATACACAAATCCATACAAAATATATAATAAATGTATACTTATAACATATAATACCAATGTTCATATTACCTAAGAACTATTGAAACAATTACTATAGCATCTTTTTATGCTCATCGCTTTTAGTTTTAATAATCTATGTAAATAAAAAAATTATAAGGTTAGAAATAAAATATTTTTTATATTTTCTTTTTAGTCCATTTTCAAAAGCATTGTTTTCAAAAGTTATTTATTTATATATATATATATATATATATATATATATATATATATATATATATATATATATATATATATATATAAATTTATTAAAGTTGAATCACTGTGTATTTAAAATGTAATTTTTGTCTATACCAGAATGCCTATTAAGATCTGTTTCCATAACAATAGATTATAATTTCATTGGTTAACGATGCTATAAAGTTGATCTAATTTATTTCATTAACGAATACGAAAAATATTATTTTATTTAAAAGTTACTGTAATTGTGTTGGCTGTCTCATTGCTTTTACACTATAAGGTTGGAACACATTGTCAGGCACACCATACGTTTATGGCGCAGAACGTATTGGTTACAAAAAATATTGTTTTAAGGTATTTAAATGAGAGTATTAAGCAGTATGTATCTCTTCAGATACCTTACATTTCAGACAGATTTTCTAAAAGAATATCATGCCTCATACCATAACTAAACACACATGTATATATTCCTTTAGTCTACAATCACATATTATAATACTCAGACAGTTGATCCCTGTGCCAACTCGTATCTACCTGAACCAGAGTGTGCTGTGCCTAACCCATTTGATATCTGATACTATGAACCAGTCTTAAAACTACACTGCCTTATTTTTATCAATAATAAATGAATAAATTCCTTTTTGCAGGTGAATTTGAATTTGATTCTCCTTACTGGGATGAAATCAGTGACTCAGCAAAAGAGTTTATTCGTCAGCTGATGTGTGTTAATGTAGAAAAACGTTTCACTTGTCGTGACGCTTTAGCTCATCCCTGGTATGTATAAAATATTTGATTAATAATTTATGTTGTATCAATAACAAGGTAATTTTTTAGGGTTTCTGGCAATGCTGCAAGTAATAAAAATATTCATGGAACTGTTTCAGAACAGCTTAAGAAGAATTTTGCAAAGTCACGTTGGAAGGTATGTATGAAATAGTCGTTTCTTGTTAATTATATTAAAGTATATCTAAGGATGTAACCAGATACCATGTTTTCACCTTTTACTATGTTTTATGTTGGTATCAATAGTTCTTCTGTATTTAGTTATACAGCAGCTAATAACGTACGCTGCGAAAAAGAAAGTAAAATCTAAAGTGTTATATTTGTCTCTATACCTTGTTTCGTGTAATGAAGCCTATTTAAAACAAGGTTGGTTTATGATTCATTTAATTGATCATTAATCTATTGAAATGGTTATTTTTGTATTCTATTTTATTGAACAAGGGTTTTCAGTGGTAATTGTATGCTTAATTATGAAATTGTAAGATGTTCTTGTACAGATGACCCACATAACATTTTACCCTCATTACCTTTTAGTGAATTTTCATAGAAAAAATTCACTAATAGCGAGATCCCGACCTTTGAATTTTGAAAAAAATTTTGCAAGTGAACGCGAACTAGGACCCCTAGAACCTATATCCGGGGTCAGTTTCAATTTTTATATGTTTATATATATATATATATATATATATATATATATATATATATATATATATATATATATATATATATATATATATATATATAGAGAGAGAGAGAGAGAGAGAGAGAGAGAGATTAGATTAAATTTATTGTGAGTGGGCTATTCCAGTCCCTCCACCGCGACCTTAGTTCTATTGTGGCTCACGTCTAATTATTTAAATTTGACCCATCAATTCCAGCTCCCTGCGGGAGTCGATCTTTTCTTGAGGGTTAAAGTTTGTTTGGCAGGTGTACTGCCATCTGAGTGAAGTCGCTTGCCCGTTTCTAAGCTCAAAGAGAGATACCCTCTCTCCGAGCTCCCCTACCCGACATCTGTCAGTGTGTGCCTCGAGGCGGTATCATGAAGTCCCGCTCTCGAACAGCATCACATCTCCACTTGTAATCCACCTCTAGAGATCTCAGCTCCCCCCAGCCTTGTCTAAACCCGACATCCAACAGTGTTAGACTCAAGGCAATATCCCATCTAGTCCCGCTCCCGAGTATCACCCAAGCGAGGCCGTCTCTCTGTTTCGTAGCACACAGTGGGGGCTTTAAACTCCGGGTGTATACCACTCATCAGAGATCACAGCTCCCTACGGGTCGTCTGGACACACGACACCAGCCAGCACTCAACCCAGGGCGGTATCATCTGGAACCCCACTCCCGCGTAACAACCAAGCGAGGCCAACTGTCGATTTCTAAGGCTACAGTGGAGGCGACAAAATCCGGGTGGGTATCACTCCCCAGAGATATCCGCCTCCCTCCAGACTCACCTGTACCAGACCCCCCCCCACCAGTGATTCATTGACTCTACGCTTATCATGAAGTCCCACCCTCGAGCAGCATCCAAGCGGGATCTTAGCCCGTTTCGAAGCTCACAAAGTAGGCCTAAGTCTTCTGGTGTAATCCACCGCTTGAGATCTCAGCCCCCCCTCTGGGTTCGTCTAGACCCGATACCCGCCAGCGTTTGCTTAAGTGTCACCCAACAAATCGAGCTTCCTGCAGGAAACGACATTTGTGAGGTAAAATGTTGTTTGACAGATGTAATGACATCTGAGCGAAGTTGCTTGCCCGTTTCTAAGCTCAAAGAGAGATAACCTCTCTCCGAATTCGTCTGGACCAGACATCCGTCAGTGTTTGACTCGAGCCAGTATCATGAAGTCGCGCATCCGAGCAGCATCCAAGTGAGGTCGTTTGCTTGTCTCGAAGCTCACAGAAGAGGCCTCAATCTCTAGTTGTAAGTCACCCCTAAAGATCTCAGCTCTCCTCCGGGTTCGTCTAGACTCAAACACACCAGTGCTAGACTCAAGGCGACATCCCATCGAGTCCCGCTCGCGAGCATAACCCAAGCGAGGCCGTCCGTCCGTTTCAAAGCACACAGTGGGGGCCTCAAACTCCGTGTGTATACCACTCATTAGATATCTCAACCCCCTCCGGGTGGTCTGGACATGACACCCGCCAGCACTCAACCCAAGACGGTATCATCTGCGAGGTCAATTATCCATTTCTAAGTCCAGAGCGGAGGCCACAAATTCCGGGTGCACATTACTCCCCTGTGATATCCGCCTCCCTCCAGGCCCACCTGGACAATATATATATATATATATATATATATATATATATATATATATATATATATATATATATATATATATATATATATATATATATATATATATATATCGATCTTTTCTTGAGGGTTAAAGTTTGTTTGGCAGGTGTACTGCCATCTGAGTGAAGTCGCTTGCCCGTTTCTAAGCTCAAAGAGAGATACCCTCTCTCCGAGCTCCCCTACCCGACATCTGTCAGTGTGTGCCTCGAGGCGGTATCATGAAGTCCCGCTCTCGAACAGCATCACATCTCCACTTGTAATCCACCTCTAGAGATCTCAGCTCCCCCCAGCCTTGTCTAAACCCGACATCCAACAGTGTTAGACTCAAGGCAATATCCCATCTAGTCCCGCTCCCGAGTATCACCCAAGCGAGGCCGTCTCTCTGTTTCGTAGCACACAGTGGGGGCTTTAAACTCCGGGTGTATACCACTCATCAGAGATCACAGCTCCCTACGGGTCGTCTGGACACACGACACCAGCCAGCACTCAACCCAGGGCGGTATCATCTGGAACCCCACTCCCGCGTAACAACCAAGCGAGGCCAACTGTCGATTTCTAAGGCTACAGTGGAGGCGACAAAATCCGGGTGGGTATCACTCCCCAGAGATATCCGCCTCCCTCCAGACTCACCTGTACCAGACCCCCCCCCACCAGTGATTCATTGACTCTACGCTTATCATGAAGTCCCACCCTCGAGCAGCATCCAAGCGGGATCTTAGCCCGTTTCGAAGCTCACAAAGTAGGCCTAAGTCTTCTGGTGTAATCCACCGCTTGAGATCTCAGCCCCCCCTCTGGGTTCGTCTAGACCCGATACCCGCCAGCGTTTGCTTAAGTGTCACCCAACAAATCGAGCTTCCTGCAGGAAACGACATTTGTGAGGTAAAATGTTGTTTGACAGATGTAATGACATCTGAGCGAAGTTGCTTGCCCGTTTCTAAGCTCAAAGAGAGATAACCTCTCTCCGAATTCGTCTGGACCAGACATCCGTCAGTGTTTGACTCGAGCCAGTATCATGAAGTCGCGCATCCGAGCAGCATCCAAGTGAGGTCGTTTGCTTGTCTCGAAGCTCACAGAAGAGGCCTCAATCTCTAGTTGTAAGTCACCCCTAAAGATCTCAGCTCTCCTCCGGGTTCGTCTAGACTCAAACACACCAGTGCTAGACTCAAGGCGACATCCCATCGAGTCCCGCTCGCGAGCATAACCCAAGCGAGGCCGTCCGTCCGTTTCAAAGCACACAGTGGGGGCCTCAAACTCCGTGTGTATACCACTCATTAGATATCTCAACCCCCTCCGGGTGGTCTGGACATGACACCCGCCAGCACTCAACCCAAGACGGTATCATCTGCGAGGTCAATTATCCATTTCTAAGTCCAGAGCGGAGGCCACAAATTCCGGGTGCACATTACTCCCCTGTGATATCCGCCTCCCTCCAGGCCCACCTGGACAATATATATATATATATATATATATATATATATATATATATATATATATATATATATATATATATATATATATATATATATATATATATATATATATATATATATATATATATATATATATATATATATTAGAAGTTAAATAACTTACGAGCATATTCTTCATTTGTTCTGTTATACATTTCTCACATTGTTTTAATGGTTAGGTCACTCAAAATGTACTCTCTAGCCGACTTCCCCCTATAGTAATGTTTCTCCAGCACCATGAAACTGGATGAAATTACAAATTTGGTTTCGTATCTCGCCATTTCTTTCGATGTTCAACTGGCATCTCGTTTCTGTAAATAAATCTTTGCTGTACTCTTTCAACCTGATACCTTTTAAAATTGACATTTTCTGAATTTTGGTGATAAAATAAGCAATAGTCATTAGAATAGAATAGAATATAACAGCTTTATTAGTGACAAGATGACACACAAAAATGAAATTTGGCCAGTCAAGACAAAAAATTATACATCAAGCAAATGTAAATCCAAAACTACAAAATGCGTACCAAAATCTACAAAAATAGATTCACATCCAAAACACACAATGACTGCTTATCACTAAAACAATGGATCACCTGGCCGTTGAGAATCTCAACTGCTGCAGTGCATTAAAATATTCATCTGTTCTGTATAGACGGGCATGTATTAAAAAATCTCTAGTAATTGTTCTGAATCTATTGATAGCTTTCTCAACCACCTTGGGAGTGCATTGAAAAAGTCAACCTTAACCGTTTTGGTGTTACTTGGTCGATGCCTTGGTTGAATTAAAATATCTATATGTCTGGTGTTATAACTATGCACTTCAGCATGTGTGCCAAAACTTTTACTACATTGATCTCAGTCCATTACAGTTAGAATTACGAACATGCACTACAGTCCCTGTAGAGCATAACTTTAATATAAAATGGCCCTGTGAAACTTTGTCTGGACATAAATAAAACTGTTCGTGGAAACTCTTTTATTATTCATCGCTAGTACTGTACAGAGTATATCTCGGTTATGAGTGAACATAGAAGGTTGCAGTTTTCACAATACTGTTTTACTTTTGTGTGAAACTAACTATGTCGAAATCAAAACTGACATGGCACTCTTCGTTTTTGAGCTGCAGGTGATTTTGAAAATTTGTCATTTTTAGGCATCCCTTGTATCTCCTTTATGTGATGAGATAATAAAGCTGTCAAAAAATAATTGTAATAGATTTTTTTACGTAGAACTCATTGATGCAAATAGTTTTTTCTGTTAAGCACAGGTTTTGTGATACACACCAATGATTTTTTAAATGGAACACCTGCATATTTTTTGTCATTGGATATGGCTCGTTGATATATTTTTAAATATATATGGTCATATATAGATTAGAGGTGTGCGAAGCTTCGAACCGAACTCGAACCGGACCTTCGGTTCGAAAATATGTTCGCACTAGTGATGTTGAGATTGTTCGAAGTTTGTAATATGTAATTCTCCAAAATAGTTCGAAGTTCGTTGCTCAAAAATACTTCGAAATTTAACTTTACAGGCATTGAATGCTGCCAAAGATAGCGAAGTTGCGGCCCCGTTAACTCGGTAGCGGCGCTTTAAACTCGTTATCGCTCTCATTGAGTGGATGGCATAATTTTAGGAGATTTCACTCATGCATATTTTTGACAGTTGGTGGGCACATTGAGACACGATGGACCAATTTAGCAATAACAGAATTATTTTTCTTATATATCCTAGCCTCCCAACCCCTTTTCTGTAACAACATTATGATGTGCGGTGTTTGTAAGCGACTGGTAACGTAAATTTTCAGAATTTATGAAGATAATTGCAGATTGACTTTGGAAAACACTGGTTTCAATATATTTATTTCACCATGAGCCAAAACGCTCAGCACCAGAAGGCATTTTCACCCAATCAACCCGCAAATTTGCCCAACTCTTCCTTTTTGTTAAAAGAATGGGAATCTTTCACATATCAAATATTGTATGGTAGAATATTCATAAATTTTGTGTTTAGGAAAATGATATATGAACACTGAAGAATTTTGGGTAGTTCGATGTTCTATTTTAAATTTCTAAGAAGTTCGAAGTTCGACTGTGAACTTTAGACATACTATTTCAGAGGTTCGAAGTTCGAGGCAACATATTTGCTTGGGTTCGTTCATAGTTCGAACAAAACATGGGTTCGCACACCTCTAATATAGACATTATTTTAAAGGGCTGAGTAAATTATATTTTTCATATTTATTTTTGTAATTATTGACCGACCATATGTTAATTGTATTTAGTCAATTTGTTTTGAATGTGTTCTGGTGGTGATTGACTATAAGTATGGCACACTAATGAGTTTTAATAAGAATGAAATTAGTATAAGTCTCTTCTAATAGCCAGAATGCATCTAACAAACACTTAAACATTTTAAATTAACACTTACTGATGATAAGACTTGATATGTTTTGGATGTATTTCTGTAATTGTTTTCAGCAAGCATATCATGCTACTACAGTAATTAGACAGATGCAACGAATGGCCCTAAGCAGTGGAGGAAGTGGAAGTAGTGGAGGAAGTGGTGGCCGTAGTCCAGTCCCACAGAGAAGCGGGTCGTCAGGTGACCCATGTAGTAGTGTCAATGGTGCCCAAGAAAAATAAATCTTATTATTTATTTGTTCAACCATTATAGCTATGCAATTTTAAACGGGATTAAAAAAAAGCATGCTCTTAAATTAGATTATATATTGATAATGTTAAATTTGGATTGTAACGTAACCTAGTTTGAGAACATGGTTTGAAAAATGCAGTAGTCGCTTGAGACTATGGCTCACTTTGTCAGAAGACTTCCAATTATATGATGTATGTGTATATTTTCATGCAAACGTCATGTCGTCTGAAATTGTTCAGAAACAAAAATCTCATATCTGTTGTATTTATTTTCCTATATGTTTGCTCTCTAATTAAATTTGAACTTGACTGTAATTAATTTGCTCTAAAGAATCTCAATATTTTATGTGCAAGGTACTCTCTTAATTTTTATGTTACACTGTTTGTTTATGACTTCTGAATATGATAGTCATACTGTAGATTTGTCTCCAGCTTAAGACACCTATTTTCTGGATCTAGATTTTTTTCAATTTTTATTTAAACGTTCATGGTACAAGCTTGTATAACCTTCAATTTGTTTATGTTGTTGAATTGGAAATCAAGTAACTAACCATATAATATTCTGAATAATGAATATGACAAACACGAAATAAGTAAATATAAGGTAATAGGTGTATGGGGAACTAGAGAGATAATTTTTGTGACAAAAATGTATTTTTACTTTTATATAATAATATTTAGCATTTACACATAATTTCTTGAAACTGTCTTCTGTTTTGAATTGTCTCAAGCAAAGAAAATTTAGAATAAATTAGGCATCATAATTTTTGTCATTATATTATTATAAACAATATTTCTGTGATCTTGTTGATTAAATTAATCTGCTATTTACCAAATGTTTCAAACCAAAATTAGAATGCATCATCTATAGAAAGCTTTACAACTTAAGTTTAGGTGGGGTGACTTAGAATTCATTTGTGGCACCTCACATTTTTATTGAGTTTTTTGACATATCATCTTAAGTTATTTTTTAAGGAAACTTTTATTTTAGATCTTCATTGCATGTTGCTTACATTTTATGTATATTATCTGGCGAGAAAGTTGTTACATCCTAATGTTCTGAGCTTATTTTTAATCAACCGCAAATCTGACGAGAATAAAGCTCTAAAACAAAAGCTTTCTTTGTAAATGTGCAGTATCACAATGTGCAGTATCACAAACAGATTCTCATTTACCCAAACTGGTGGGCTGTAAATAGGTGATGCTTGATTATGCACACAAAGACTTACATGAGTATTGAAATGATAGATATTCATTATTAGGCCATGCACTAGTTATTACATATAAGATTATAATACATTTCAACTCTTATTTTATGAAGTATTTCACAGAAAATTTGTTTATAATCTTGTTCATGCAAGAATACATATATCCCCAGTTTCGGTTATGGGACTAAAATCAGCCAATAGGAATGTGGAAACTTAAAATCGAAAAAAGTGCAGTTTATATGTATATCATGTTTCTCTTTCTCTGGTTATCCTTCCCCTGATAATATATTTGCAAAGTGTCTTCGCTAAAATAAAATTAACACCACAATTACCTCAATTTGATCATAAAGTGAAATAACGAATTCAAGGTTCCGCCATCCTATTGGTTGTTTGCGGAAACTGGGGCTGGATGTACTCTCGCCTTGTTTATAGTAATTGGATATTAAAGTGTTATATATTCCGTCGATATGAAGTTATTATAAAGTCACTGTTATAATTAGTTAAAAGTGAGCTTCTTTTACTTAAAGTGTTATTTATGTTACATATATATTGAAATACTAATTAAATTTATCAGCAAGTAGAGGTTTAATATTCTGGTACATTTGTCTGATTATTATACCTCGAGTTCTTTGCAACACTTGAAATATTATTAAGGGATAAAAGAGCTTTAATATATTTGTGGCTTTATAGTAAGTTTTACTTAAGTTTTTTTTGTAGAGTAATAATTTTCATTAAATTTGTACTTTGCTGTAACATAAATTATAGTATATCATGTTCACAAATAATTGTAAGAATCTTTTTTCATGCATTGAATTGTCTGTAAGAAAGTCATACTTTTGAGTTTCATTGAAATTCTATTATTACTCGGTGTGATTCTCCTACAAAAAGGCCTATTATACAGCCTATCACGTGGCCATTTAATATGATATTATATCCGTCCTCTGGATTTATGTTATTGTGATCATGTAAAAATTGGCCTTGGTTATGAACATGATATGCTTTCAATTTCTGTCTCTCCATTTGCAGTGTGTGATATGTAATATATTTATTGCGTTAAACACAAGAATGTATAAACTAATTTGTAGATATGCATTGTATGTTCTAGTAATTAGTTATTTAGTCTCAAAGTTTTATATTCACAAATGTTTTGTTGTACTTACCCTAAGGCTTTGTTACTTTTTTGAAGGCTTAGATCTGTGTGTATTGCAGTTACATACTAGAAGTTCCCATATTTTAGATTTTATTTTCCACTATCGAAACCTAAAAACATATCATATTTGAATGAATTACTCAATTAAAAAGATACAGTTAAATGACTTAAGGTTTCCCTCCATATACTGCACACTGGTTTAATGTGTCCATTTAAGGGTAAAATCATTCAATAATTCGCTGAGCATAATTCAGCTTGAAACAGTGGTAGCTAGGATTGTGTGAAGCTTCAAAATTTTGAACCGAACCTTCAATTCGAAAAATTGGACGTCCTAAGCGATGTTAAAGTAGTTTGAAATACGTAATTTTCCAAAATAGTTTGAAGTTCGTTGCTCAAGAATACCTTGAAATTCGTCCGTTCATAGTTCGGTTAGCAAAAAACATGGATTCGCACACCTCTAGTGGTAGCATGTGTTTAGTTAACTATGTTGTAAAATACATGTTAAAACCACACAATAATTAGCTTTTCTTATAGTGCAAAACTAATTTTGTACAATACTATACTATACTATACATTTTAGGTGCTTATTCTAGAGTAAAAACGGGGGATTATGGAATACTTTTTTTGTTTTGTTCGGGGATTAATTTGGAAGGTGTTGGGTGGAACATAAACGAAAAAAACGATAATAGCTGCTCAAATGGCTTTATTATAACATATCAGTCACAAAGTAAAGAAACAAAATAATTTTTGATAATGTAAAAAATTTATTTTCTGCTTGCCGAATAAATGGTAGGGTAATATGAAATAGATATGTGATGTAATATGGAATACTCTATCATCATCCCATATTACTATTATAATTTAAAACTACAGTATACTAGCGCCTTTGATTATCATATATTTGTGATATAAAACATACCAATTATTGACCAAAATCGTAAATATAGTAATCCCTTTTGGAATGTGCTCACAGTTCATGTGCCCAAGTTTGTATCTTAGGCACTGAACCCAGATTTCTCCTATGAAGTTAGTCGAAAAAGGTCCTGAACAGAAAAGATATTCTGCATCATTATTTGGGTAACTTTTGCTATTCAGGAGCTTTTTGTTGCCACTTGAGTCACTAAGAGTAGGATACATTGATCTAACTCATTAGAAGATTAGTTGTCTTCTACCAGTTGCTTGTTTTTTTATTGTACCACTTGAACTTTTGGAATGTGTTCACAGTTCATGTGCCCAAGTTTGCATCTTAGGCACTGAACCCAGATTTCTCCTATGAAGTTAGTCGAAAAAGGTCCTGAACAGAAAAGATATTCTGCATCATTATTTGGGTAACATTTGCTATTCAGGAGCTTTTTGTTGCCACTCGAGCCACTAAGAGTGGGATACATCGATCTAACTCATTAGAAGATTAGTTGTCTTCTACCAGTTGCTCGTTTTTTTATTGTATCACTTGAACTTGCTTTAGCGTCATCATCCATTTTGCTGGTACCAGTTTTTGCATTGTCACTTGTCTTTTTCTGTTTTTTTTTCTTTACTCCAGGATGAGTCAACTTTTTCTCCGCTTTGTCTCCAATTTTTCTTGCGACTTAATTTTTTTGTTGATATAAGTGACCCTTCCGATTCATCCTGACCTTCTACCTTTTGTGGATTCTGTTGTTTTAAGAACAGGAATAGTGTGCTTTAATGAGGAAGTCTTCAGTAAAAATGCTTCTATTTACTGTTTACTGGAAACATACCTGTATGTCTCACCAGTTTGGATTAAAAAAAACAATTCACTTGTATCAAATTGAGACATTGGACGATTATTTTGCCTTAAAAATAGGCGAATTTCTTTATTATAGTAGGTTTTTAAGGCCCAGATTACAGATTTATCGAGTGGTTGCATCTTGTGTGTAGTGTGGGGCGGTAAACACAACAAAGTTTTGTGCTATTCTCTAGCAGTGAAAATTAAAAGTTTCTAGTGTGGGTGTGATGACCGTCCAAAATCAAAAGTACAGGGTTTTTAGCACTTGGTCCTACATAAATAATAATATTATTGAATCATTACGTGAAAATATCAGTTTGCATCCATCTAGATGGATGAAAGACAAAAATACTTTCTGGAGGAGCTCCTTTTTTCATCAAATTGCCACTCGCACTTTTATAATAAGGTGCAAATCACTAGAGAGCCTTGCTCTGTAGATGTTAGTGCTTCCTAGATGCCGTTTTCCCTTTGAGAAAAACCTTTGAACATTGTGATAGCACAATGAACTCTCAAATATATTTTTTTATTTCTCGAATAGATCAAACGACTCGTCAACCTTTTTTCTTGTTAAATCTTAACACTCTTGCAAAGGATGTTCCCTTTGTATTTTGCAGACTCAACACGTCCTTATGCTTCTGTCTAGAATGACTGAGCCAATTCTTTCCAGCAGTTTCTTTTAATATAGTGAAAAATAATTTGGAATGTTATTTATTCTAGCTAATTGGAATGCGATATAGGTATCCCATCCTGTTATCTTTTAAGGTTTTCTCCATTGCTAAGCAATGTTGCTTTTTTCATGTTTGCCTCATCCACTTTTTACGTTGTGGAAATGCGGTTTTTACTGTTTCTTGCTTTCTTTTATCCTTTCGGGTCATCTCTAAAAAAAAACAATTTTTAAATTTTCATTTGTATGTTGGGTAATATAAAATACTGTCAAGTAATATGGAATACTATTCCATAATTAAAAAACATATAGATTCGGTAAAACAAAAACAAAAAATACCGAATTACGTCATCCGGTAGTAAGTCATCTGGTATTTTATTGAGTAGAGCTGGCGCTAATTGCCAATAACATGGTATTCCTTATTAAAGGGTATGTTTCATAATCCCCGCCTTTACTCTAATATTTTAACAAGTACATGGTTTAATTTGAGCCAGTAAAACTTTAATAATAATGAAAAATTTTTAAAGTACGACTTTCTCACAAAGAGATAAAATGACTATACTACACCTCTCTTTCAAAACTCATCAATTATGTTGAACAAAATAAGTTAAATATTTTAAAATTGATCCCTTCAGGGAATTGTCTTTAAACTTTAAATAATCTTCACACAATCAGACCGGAGTACCAGATAAGACCCAAGAGGACAACTGTTGTTGGCCTCAATGCTAAACATTTTCAGACCAAACCAGTAGATACGTATGGGTTCCCACACTGCCAGCTGCCGATGCCAGTAGTAATCGTGATCTTTTAAGGGAAAGTTGTGTACTCCTGTATATCTTTAATTTGCTCATAATGCTTCTGTATAATACTAGGTTTCAAAACATTGAGCTAGCACTCTTCTTGCTTATAAGTGAGGAAAAATTATGAAAGAAGATACTCTTGTATGCAAAAAGTAGTACTAAGCAAGGTTTAGCTTTACAACAAAGATGCTGAAAGTCACATTTAAACGATTTTCATACTATTTTGTGAATAAAAATAAATAAATGACAGTCTCCCATTCAGAAGCCCTGAGTGGACGTCTTCGGGGAGGTTACATTCAAAAGACAACGGACACAGAGTGATAGAAATTGCTGCCACCAGGAATCAAATTCGGGCACTCTATGTAGCAGCTGAACACTCAGAGGTGTGTGAACAAACATTTATCTTTTGAATTTTCCTTTTATAAACCTGCTGCATATTTTAAAATTTTCATTCAGTCCAGTTGCATCTGGTTAAACTTTTCTATATATGCTGAGTAAACAAAGTTACCCTGAGTCTGATTTTCTCTACTCAAACACCTATCCCTTGTCATATATCATAAGCAACAATATTACTTATAGCAATCAATCAACTTTTAAAATACTGCCTTTTTTCTCTTATGTATCTTAAAAGGGCATTATGTGAGCCCAAGTGTTAATTAAAATGTAAATATGTATAAAAATTATCAGGTGACTGAAGATATTACAATCACAAAACTCAAGAAGAACTCATCAGGTACTTGCTGTGTCTGGTGGTTCGGCCATAAACCATGTAAAATATTCCACTACTGGAAAGTGAAAATGGTGAAGTCTCGAGCAGTCACGAGGTTTTCTCATTCGACGATCAGACCATCCATACTGACAGCTTTTCTCAAGCAATATGCCAATGACTATCAAACCTATGATCAAGCAATAAATTGTTCAAAATTGTAGATGATGCGATCTGATGATGAGTAGGCTGTCTTAAAAGTTAACTTCTATTTATAGCATTCAAGGCTTACATCTATTGTAAAAGAATTTTTGTTTTTTGTTTGTTAACAAATGATATAAAATGTATGAACTTATCCTTTTGTGGGCCTAATTGTATTTTCAACAATAAGTTTGTAAAAAATCATCATTTCACTGGTTTTAATTTTATTTTTAATAATCATACCTAACCAGCGCTGTTAGTTTTGTGTCTTGTTACTAGTGTAGAATATTTAATAGCAACGTGCTTATCATGAACCTACAATCAAAATGGCAAATTATTTTCTACTAGCTCTAACACCTCATTGTGGTCGTAAGGTCTTTTCCAGTGTTGTTTCAAACTTATAACCTACATGTAGCAGTGATGTTAAGGAACAATTATGGTGAGATTCAGAAAAAATATATATTTTGTCTAGGTCTTAATTTTTTTTGTTCTAAATTATCAGGTTGATACCTGAATATCTCTCGTATTCTCAAATAATCTTTTGTTATTTATCCCAGCTCTTAGTAATTCTATACATACTACTGACTGATAAAACAAATGTGAAAATTTTATTTGTATAGTGAAGTTTGCTTATAACGACGATCAAGGTACCGAGGAATTTTCGCTGTTATATATAGGTCTGGAGTTTTTTTTTATATAAAAAAATAAAACAATTAGATCATATTTTAACAAGTTTATTTAGGCATATACAATTAACAAGTTATGAAAAACAAAATTTAAGTAAACACAAATATTATTTTTCGAAATTCTGTAATTTTTGTTTGCCTATGGAATTGTAGAAAATTGTTCTTTTCCAATGCGGTTTCCAATATTATTACATTCTTAATTTAATCTTCATTTAAGATGTCATTAAATAAGATGTGGTTTTGCACAACTCTTGAAGCTTTAATAGCCTCTAATGTTGATGGCGGCTCAAATTCTATACTCAGGTTAACCTCGTCTACTTCCGCGTTGCATGTCTCTTGTTCTGCTTGTGAACTATTGCAGCTGGCAATAAAGTCTTGATCATTTTGTTCTCCCCATGTTTCCACATCTTTATCAACGTCAACGAAATCATCAGACGTAACAGTCAAATCTTTGTGCGCCACATTGATTTCTCTGTTTAATCGGCCCAAAGGAATGTAATTCTCATCGTCAAAATCATACACTTGTTCTGGGAGAGATGCTGAAGAACAAAACCCAGCATGACAGTAACACTGCGCAATTGTTTTTTGTGAAACAGCATCCCATGCTTTGGATATCATCATAATGGTGTCGAGAAGATTTATTATTGTCTCAATATTTTGATTTGCATTTTCATACAAAGCTCTTCGGAAATGCACCTTCAGGTTTTATTATACCTTGATCAGGGGGTTGTAGAACCAATATTGAATTTGGTGAAAGAAAGTATAAATTTATGGCTTTCAAGTTATCAACATTAGGATGAGCGCTGCAATTATCCACCGACAATAAAATGTTCTTTTTTTGTCGCACATATCTTTTTATACCAATCTCACAAAAACTTCTTAAATATCTCTGATACCATCCATGCATGTCAGTTGGATCTGTAATGAGCAGTAAGTCTCTTTACATCCTTAAAACACAGGATTTTTTGCTTTTCCAACCACATGCAACTTCTTTTTAATTGAACCAGCCATATTAGCGGTGACCAATACTGTAATCCTGTCCTTAGACATTCCCCCAGAACATTTATCTCCTTTGGATTTTAGGCTTTTGTTAGGAGTAATCTTGAAGAACAATCCTGTTTCATCTGTGTTAAATATCATTTCATCACTGTAACTTTGACATTTCTACAAAATGTTTTTAACCATTCTTCAGTTGTATAATCAGATACAGATGCAGATTCACCAGAAACAGTACAATTTACAATATTGTGACCGCTTCAAAATTATTTTATCTAGCAATCTGAACATCCAAAATCTTCTTTTCCCAAAAGTTTTGGAAATTCTTTGGCTTTGTCTTGTAAGATGCGCCCCAATATAGGGATTCCTTAGCTTCGCTTTTCTTTAAACCATCCTAACAGTGACTATGTGATCATATTGAGAAGACCTTAACTTCTTTTTATTTTGGACATTGCTTTTGAAAGCATCTTCCAATTTGGTTCATACTCTCCAAATCGTAGATACAGTGGAATACAATAGACAGAGACTTTTGCAACATCTGCGTTGGCTTCACTATTCTAATGCATGTACTTATTACAAACTTTTCATTTATGGACAATGTTTTTCTCTTTTTTGCAGATGTTTCCATTTTTGTCTTTAACATATAAAGTCGTAAAATCTTAGCATATTTTTTATTACGTACCTGATATTTGCATATGTACCTAGATCAATAACTAGGTTACAAATTAATTAAAATGAACTTGACAAGTGTTCCACAAATGTATCATCCAAAGGAAAGAATAAATATATCAAACAGCACCAGTGATAAAGCACCAAATACATACACACATTGCCTTATTCCATAGAAATGCATATCGCAATTCCGGTAGAAATCACACAAAGACCAATCGGAACATTCGACACATGGTGGTGTGACATAATTCTCATCTGCACGTCTTCACTTGTTGTTATATCCGGTTTGAGGCCGAGCGTAGCAGGATGTTAAAAGCAACTTGATCTTTATAACCAACTGACATAAAAGCATTACCATATATACAAATCCAACCAATTCTCTATGGTTCGGTCGTTACACGTGACTAATTGTTGTAAGTGACATCGTTATAAGTGACTTCCACTGTATATCATATCTAAATTTTTAAACTAAAACAAATGCATCACTAGTATTTTCCAAAATTAAAATGTGCTTTCAGTGTTTGTTTTACTGCAAAAAAATACAGACAGTTTCATAGGCCTAGTTATTAATCTGGTACCAAAATGTTAAAAATTACATCCCAATTTATTTGTACATAGATACAATTTTTAATATAAAGCATTAAGTGTAGAGTTACATTACTAAAATATCTAACTTAAAACTTATTTCCACCTCACAGTAAGGTTGAAGCTATTAATTGGATGTGGATAGATAATTTTATTAGTCTTTGATTAACTACATATACAGTGTGACCCGTTTGTTTGCGAATCAACCCTGTAAAAACAGGATTATTAACACTACACAAACTGTAATAACTTTCTCGCACTTTAATGTCACTATTGAGAACTAACTGTTTCAATATTTTTTATGGATAACTTGGCAGAATACATTTATGAAAATGGTGCATTTTAAATTTGACTATAAAATCATTCCTACTCGAAATTTTTTGATAAAATTTTATACAGGACCGTTTTGGAGGATGGTGAATCCAGTGACGTGAACAGATTTCTTATAAAAAATCCCTAATAGGGTACCTAAAACTTTACTTTTCAAAACTGACGAAGTATTCCTTGGATTTTGTAGACATATGGCGCTTATTGCTCGAAAAAAATACAGTTCATCAAGATCTATACATGAATATAATTCCTGAGAATTTTGTGTTTTTTTTTTGTTGCTTTCAAGTTTGTATTGTTTGTCGAAACTATGCATAAGAATATTTAGACAATGTTACTATCAGTTTAATCTTATATCAATGTTTTTTCATGGAAAACTTGGCAGAATAAATTTATGAAAATGATGTATTATGCATTTTTTATTTGATTACAAAATCGTTCCCACTCGAGATATCTCGATGAAATTTAGTACAGGACCGTTTTAGGGGATGGTGAATCCAGTGGCATGAACAGATTTCTTATCAAAAAATCCTAATAAGGATTCTCAAAATGTTACTCATGAAAACTGACGAAGTAGGCCTTGGATTTTGTAGAAAGATGGCTGATGATGTAGAAGTTATTGCTCCAAAAATAGAGTTCATCAAGATCTACACTTTCATGAAAATCTGGTTAAAATCGCACTATAGATCAAGATTTTACAGGATGACTCGCAAACAAATTGGTCACACTGTATACCACAGACATGTCAAGGAATCAGATAAACAGAAAATGTCTGTCATAAATAATTACAAAATCATACTTCAAAAAATGACAACGCTACTTTACATACAGAACAAACTACAAAAATATACAATCAGTTATATTATACTTAAATTTATTATCAGTCATAATGGTGCTATTTTCACAATTATCATCATTCGCTCCGCTTATCAGGGCCAGTACACCTTTCAGTAATTTCACTGATATTGTAGAAAAAATTGTCAACCAAAAGTGACTAACTTATCTTTAAAGCAGCCCAATGTATTTGTAGATGGTAGACTGAAGATCAACCCAGGCTTCAGGGGCCACTGCAAAATTCAGGAGATCGTGAAGGAGCCCATGCTTGAAATGAGGTCAGACTTCGCGAGCCCGCGAATGTGCAGGGAAAACAACTTTACAGTGGAAATCCCCGACCGCGAGACATGGCGAGAGGAGACGCCGGGCATACCACGGGACACGCTCGTCTGGTTCACGGACGGATCCGGCGGGGAGCGTGGGACGGGGACAGGTGTTTACGCGGCAGGACCGAGGGTAAGTCATAGTATTTTCCTCGGAGGCCATGCAACGGTGTTTCAGGCCGAGATGTGCGCCATCCTGCACTGTGTGCGGGAGAACAAGAGGAGGGGCTACACCAACAAGCGGATCCTCATAGCCACAAACAGCCAGGCAGCTGTTAAGGCACTAAGTAGCCCACAGGTAAATTCCTGGCTGGTGAGTGAGTGCCGAGACGAGCGACCTAGCTGGGCAGAATGAGGTGACCCTCATCTGGGTGCCGGGTCACTCGGGGGTCAAAGGCAATGAAGAAGCTGACAGTCTCGCGAAGAGAGGGTCAGCAGAACCATTTATGGGACCAGAACCGGCTCTGGGCGTGTCAAAGAGCACTGCCAGGGGAGCCATTAAGTCCTGGGTCAGAAACCAACACAAGATGTACTGGGCGGACTGTCCAGGGCTCAGACATGGAAGGTCAATAATTGACGGACCCAGTTCAAAGAGAGCTGTGGAGCTGCTAAATCTTAGCAGAGGACAGCTCAGAAACACAACAGGTCTGTTGACGGGACACATGGCCGTCAAGAAACACCTGCATAAAACGGGGCGGTTCGAAGGGGACCTCGCATGCAGACTCTGCGACGAGGGGGAGGAATCAGCCCAGCATATCTTGTGCGAGTGTAAAGCTCTGAGCCCCAAAAGACAACTAATCTACGGTCAGCCTAGACCGGAGACAGAGCAATATGAAACTTTACCCTACCAATCGCTGTGCAGACTAGTTCAAGGCACAGTGATTTTGGAATGGGTGGAGTAAGACTAAGGGTATGCACAATCAACCAAAGGTTGCAGTGCTATCGGGGCGGCAAGGCCGCGGACGAGCCCTAAGGGAACAACAAAAAAATATGTATTTGTAGCCTTGACCTCCCGAGGAAGCATGTTAAAATAAAAGCTTGCATATACAAGTGATCTCTTGTATACCATATACTGATAATTTAGCAATTACATATTGTTTCTTGCTCGGGTAGAGTAGCTGTCAACTTAACTGCTTTTTGATAAAGCTGTTCCTACGTCTATATATGAAACTCAAGAGTTTATACAAAGTACATAGTTTCCATAATATCTTAATAGAACTGCGCTGCATTTTAACTAACCAGTGTATTAAAATATAAGGTTCTCAAGAATTATGTATTATAAAACAAGGTACATGTTGGCTTATGAATATATGTACATATAGAATTCTAAAAATAATACATCTTATTAAATTCAAAAAGTAACAGCATATCAAGATGGCTATATTCTATGTCCAAACTGTTAGTAATATTTTTCACTTTAAGTTTTTTTGTGGAAACTGGGCAATAAACAAAAAAGAATTTGCTCACAAAATGAAAAATTGTGTTAAAAGTGCATATTGGTACACAGTGTAGATGTAAATGCGTCTATAAAAATGAAAGCCAGCAAATTGTTAGTGATATTTTAAACGATTCTTTGGCAGTAATGTTTGGACTTTATATATTTAAAATTGTATCTTATACATTTCTATTACTTCACAAATGTCTCCTTGAGAATGGTTAAATATTTCTAATACTTTTTTTTGTGTAAAAGGAATAATTTTTTTGAAGATAGTACACTTTGAAAGTAAATATTCAAAATGTACATTTTGAAGCCAACAATTGATGCCTTTCAAATTTTAATAAGGGAACTACTACATTTTAAGGAAATTCGATTTCATTGGGTACCAAATAGGATACAAATATTTTAAAACTTCAGACAATAGGATTAGTTTAATCCTGAGAATGTTTGTAGATAGTTTCATTGTTTTATTTCTTTTTTTTTGTGTGCATATTATCCAAAATGTATTAAATATAATGTTGGATTTTCAAAAAAAGTTCTTATTTAATTTCTTGGTCATATCTTGTTTGTGTTTACTTGTAGTTTTTTTAAATTGTTCTTAATAAAAACTTTATTATTATTCTATATAAATAAAAATTAAATGCTGTTCGTTGGCAAGCGCATCACTTGAGAACGGCTATACCGATTTGGATAATTTTATTTTTAAGATGTTCGTAATAGTCCCATAAGGTTTTTAGGGAAAGAAAAATTGGAGAAGTTGCCCAGAAAATTCGGGAAAAACTGAAAGTGCTTTTTTTCTCAGATTTATTGCGCTTTGTGCTAGAGGTGTGTGAAGCTTCAAAATTTCGAACCGAACCCGAACTCGAACCGAACCTTCGGTTAGAAAATATGTTCACACTAGCGATGTTGAAGTAATTCGAAGTTCGAAATATGTAATTCTCGAAAATAGTTCGAACTTTGTTGCTCAACAATACTTCGAAATTTAACTTTACAGGCATTGGATGCTGCCGAAGGTAGCGAAGTTGCGGCCCTGTTAACTCGGTAGCGACGCTTTAAAATCGTTATCGGCGTCATTGAGTCGATAGGATGCTGCCAAAGGTAGCGAAGTTGCGGCCCTGTTAACTCAGTAGCGACGCTTTAAACTCGTTATCGGTGTCATTGAGTCGATAGGGCAATTTTAGAAGATTTCACTCATGCATATTTTTGACAGTTAGTGGGACATTTTGAGACACGGCGGAGCCACTTAGCAATCACAGAACTATTTTTCTTATATACCTTAGCCTCCCAATACCTTATTCAGTAACAACATTGTGATGGCAATGGACGAAAGCGATCAGTAACGTAAATTTTTAGAATTTATGAGGATAGTTGCAGATTTACTCTGGAAACCACTGGTTTTCACAATGAGCCAAAACAGTTAAATATTCACAATCAGGAGACAGTTCAAATTTTAAGTGGTCATTTTATACCTATCATGCCCACTTTGAACCCTCTTAATCTGTTTGCTAAAACTGCTTAGCCAATACCAAATAACAACATATTTATAATTGAGCTTATCTATATAAATCTAGACAGCTAAAAAAGTTTCCATTATTTTTGTTTTTGTATTTTTGATTTAACGTTAACCTATTTTCACCCAATCAACCTGAAAATTTGTCGAACCCTTCCCTTCTGTAAAATGAATGGGTATCTTTTACATATTGTATACAATATTCCTAAATTTTGTAGTTAAGAAAATCATATATGAACACTGAAGCATTTTGGTTGGTTCGATTATGAATTTCCAAGAAGTTCGAAGTTCGACTATGGACCTTAGACATACTATTACAGAGGTTCGAAGTTCGAGGCAACATATTTGCCTGGGTTCGTTCATAGTTCGGTTCGAACAAAACATGGGTTTGCACACCTCTACTTTGTGCACAAATGTCGTTTGACATATTGAAATTTGAACAGGACGTCTGTCGGATCAACTAGTTCTTAAAATAAATACTTGGGAAGGTTGGAAAACATATTTATGCAACAACAAGAATATTTTTATAATTTTGGTGGCATTGACATCACACAAACTAGTTATGCCCAACATTCATTGGCTGGGTGAAGATTGCTCAGTTTGGCAGTGACTCACATCTAAATTTGCATGAAATGCATATTTTAATTGGATCTTTACTGGTTTTGATGTAAATAAATGCCATTGTTGTATTATTATTGTTCAGTTTTAATATCCGTAAAAAAATCTACAATAAGCACACTAACTTGCACAATTAAAAAAGTAGTTTTCATAAATAATGAAGGAAATAGACATAAAAAGGTATTATAGACGCCTACTAAACCTTTAACTGGCATGGTCGAAAGTTTTAACATTCAATACGTCATGGAGTCCTTAAGACTCTGCCAAAATAAATAGACCTGTATTTTTATTTTATTGAAGTAATGATTTTTTGTTATATGAGTAATCAAAGACATGCAAAGGTTTTATATTTATGATCAGCTTAGTAACAAACTTACACAAAAAAAAAATGTAGGAAACTAAAGATAACATTTTTCTCCTTCAAATAAACGTCTTGTTTTGACACTTATTCTGGAAAAATAGCAAAAAAATGTAAACTTTTCGTTTTGGAAACATGTTTGTCAAGGTCTCAACTACAAAAAAGAGGATATGTTAACATTCAAATTAAAACTGAAAAACCAACAATGGTCCAAAAAGCATAGAAAAGAATAATATTTATGACTTATTCGACATTTTCAATACATTGAACACACAATTTTCTAGAACACTGTAAACAAATTGGTTTTTTACAGTGGACACATAACCAGTTTTTGTTTTTAATTTTGGGTCACAAATAGAACAATATTTTCTCTGATTTCTGGGCAGAAAGCTCAGTCCCTGTTTCGTGATCACTTGTAATAGCATTCTCGATATTAATGTTGCTACTCTCCTTGTTAGGATCACAATCTGGGTCTGAAAACATTCCTCAAACCATCTTAACACAATTTCCTCGAAATTAGAGTCGTTAGCACTAACTTCCTTTTGGATGTCTGGACACTTTAAAACCGTTGCCTCAGTTTATGAAACAAAAATACAATATGGTTTTAGAATTAAAAAGAAAATTGCTGTGTAAAAAAAGCAAAAACATGGAGGCCGTGCAAAAATTATACTAACTGCGTTGCAGAGTCCCACAGGCCTTTGTTATTCATACTTGCCTCATTGATAAACTGAAGTGGACTTAGGCGTCAACGGGTCCCACCACCATAGAAAGCTACTAAGGACTCCAGCAGGGACTCCGCAACACCAGTTACGGGTTAAAATAGTTTTTCATCATTTCCATAAAAAAGTTTCCACTTGTAATAGAAAAAAAAAATACATATTTTGGTAGATCTCTTAACAACACTTAAAAACGTCACTGGAAAACTCTTCAAACATCAAAATTACCATTCCATTTGCATTGCCTTTGCACTTCATAGGGATGATTGTCAAATTTCTTTAATGTTTTATTGTTTCAAAAGTATTGTCCACATTCATTGTGATTTTTTTTTAAAGTTTTTGATGAAAAAATTTCCAGATCTCTTCTTTTTTTTTCAATAAGATTGAATTTTCATATCTAGGGCAACATATCATGTAAAATACAGGAAAATCCAGATTCCTTAAAAAACAATTGTACACTTTAAAACCGTTGCCTCAGTTTATGAAACAAAAATACAATATGGTTTTAGAATTAAAAAGAAAATTGCTGTGTAAAAAAAGCAAAAACATGGAGGCCGTGCATATTTAGAAACTAACTATAGTATTGTGTGCTTTGGCCTATAAATGTTGCAAATAAAACATATATTATATGAAAAATGAAAAACAAATTAAAAATTCAAATTGTTTCAGCTAAAGAATAAACATAGTAAAAGAAATAGTACAGTAGAGACTCGGTTACCTTGTAAAAATTTGGTAAGAAAACATATCATGACAAATTAAACATTGAGATTGTTTGCTAAAGTTTACTAATAAATACGGTAATAGAAATAATACAGTAGAGATTCAGTTACTGTGTAAAAATTGGCCAGTCACAGATTATAAATAACATATAGCCAAATTAGGCGTTTTTACTTACATGTGTTGAATAAGAATATATGAGGCCATTATTTGTAAAACTCGCCTTATGCTTTAAAGTAAATTGTTCAGCAAATGAAAAAACTGCTCACAGCGTAACTAAGGCATTTTCTCAGTTGTTTTTCTTTTCACTGGTAGCTTTGTAGGAATAGAAAAACAAAACCGCTGTTTAGAAACCTAAAACTCTTAATCACTTTGCAAAAAAAATAAATAATAAAGTTCATAGACAGTTTTGCAAATAAAATTCAAAAATAATACGCCATCCAAATTTTGCCTCTTATTAATCAACCATTTATTAAACAATTGTGTCAAAACAATATTTAATTAAGTTTATTTAATGGTATAGAAAACAAAGAACATTTTTTTTAACAAAAATAAATGTAGGAAATACAGTCAAGACAAAATAAACATGTAAATTTTTCAAACAGGGAAGTCCTCAGTTTGATTTTGGCATTCGTCCAAAATATCATCTTCGCGTGCAGCGTCAGGATTTGAGAGGTGATTTTTATAAAAATTTAGTTGCGAAAGATTCCTCCAATCCCTCCCGTAATGTTGAACCAGCAGCATATCAATACTGCTTTTGTCGCCCTTCAATTTATTGCCCAATGGCATCCCTTTAAGTGACAGCGAGGAAACAGTGCAATTTTGTTTGCAAATGCCTTTAGGATCCCCTCTGTCATTGCGGCAATTGGTTTCACCTTGCACCAGAACATTACTGTTTTCATTCATGGTGAAAATGTAACGTTTTGCCTTTTGAAACCAAAATAGCATAATGAGGGATTCTTCACTACTCTTTTCGTCTCTGCCCTCCAGTCGAATACTCTCCAGTTAACACCCAACTTTCGAACCGTAGCATGTTTCTTAATTAAATCATCATATACCAGGCTCGACAGTTACTGGTGTCTTCTTTATATCCTTTTCAACCGGACCAAGAACCCGGCCAGGGGAATGAAGGAATATCTAACCATTGGGAAAATCAGTTCTAGACAATTCATGTTTTTTTGGTGCCTCTTCTTGAAGCCAGTGGGCCAGGGTAGCTATCATTATGGTATGGTATTTTTATTACGGAATTTTTAAAATTGAAGTTAACTAAAACATCTCGAACAGCTGATGCTACAGCATTAGAATTTTTTGGGGATTGAATTTCAGTCCATAAGTATGAAACGAAGTTTGTGTGTCCTAACTGAGCCTGGGAGCTACCACATACGACTGTCAAATTGTGGTAATTTCTATGCTGGCTGAAGTAGGCAGATTGGTCAGGCAACCGTGGTAAGGCCAGATTCTTTTGGCAATCAAACAAAAAGGTGCCTATTTTAATTTAGTGCATTTAAGCAATTTGAAAAATGCTTTTGCCTTTATGACATGGAGTCGATGTTCCACAATTATTAATTGTTGCCTTTGACTCGCAGATGTCATTGGCTTAAGCTGTTCTTTAGGTCTCAGGCAGAAAGAGCAGCAGTCAGTCTGTGGGGTTCCAAATGCAATATTGTAATAAGCATTTGCATATTTTCTGAAATATGCCTTATGAAACAACATTTCTGAATATTAAACCAATTTTTGGCAAAAATTTCGATTAGCGAGTTTAACCAATAATGGCCTTATATAACCTAGCAACTACAGATAATAATACAACAAATTGATTGGAATACAACAACTCTTCATAAAATTTGGTTACACTTACTGTGTTATGATCATTTATAATTGAATAAATGTGTTTACATGGGGCTGGTGTCAAGTTTCAAAATTTGACCTTTGCTTTAAAAATTGGACACCTCGGACCATGTCAAAATAATTCGAAGTTCCAAATATGTATGGTTACACTTACTGTGTTATGATCATTTATAATCGAATAAATGTGTTTACATGGGGCTGGTGTCAAGTTTCAAAATTTGGCCTTTGCTTTAAAAATTGTATACCTCGGGCCATGTCAAAATAATTCAAAGTTCCAAATATGTAGGTAAATCTCCAAAACAATTTAACGTTATCTTTAAACAATATAATTCGAGGTTGAACTTCAGAGACACTCGGTGTTAACAGAGGTATTGAATGAAGTGGATAGCGAAGTAGCCGCCTGGTAACTGGCTGGGGGATTTCACTTTGTTATTTTTGCCACTCGAATGGACATGGCAGTCGTCCAACACTTGCTGTAGTAATTTTTTGGCCATCCTAGTGCCTTTGTTGTAACAGGTTGTGGTAGCGGTATTGACTAACTGCATGATGAATTTCAGTGCTCAAAAACAGTAGCAAACTTTTTAAGACTGTAGAGTTATTGAAGATTACCTTCTGGCAAGATTAGATTGAACATACTTTCTTTTTAAGAGCATCAAAAAGTTGGGATAATGATTAGCTTAAAAATGAAGTAGCCAAGGTCAAATATTCAAAATCGAGATAAATTTGAAACATGCTCCTTCATGTGCATATGTTTTTATTTACTACCTTACTATTAAGAACTGCAAATTCTTTGCAGAGTCCTCAAGTGTGCAAAAAAATAGAGCTTGACTCTCTGTGTCACAGTAGTACCCTCAAATTCAGGAAAAGCCACTGTCACACGGTATTAATAAAATAATACATACACAACCATTAATATTTTTGGCAATAAAAATGAAAGAGTAGTATTTTGATAGTGATGAGTTTTAGTTGAAGAGTGGATACAAAAATATTTGTGTTTAATAAAATTGGAAATACATGAACATTTTGACAAAATTTTTGAAATAACAGTTGAAGCAAATTGTTGTGGCCAGTTTAATTAGGAACATATTCTTCATCAAAATTCTGCTCTGGACGAGCACAAGTTTCGATTATTTGCAATGAGACGTATAATTATGAGGACAAATATGTATTCTTATTATTTAGAGAGTTCAAAATTTAATTTCAGAAAAAGCTCAATGTTCAATTGTAGTTTTTAAATGCGGTTTTTCTTAAGCTGAAGTTCGAAGTCACGTATTTGCCAGAAGCCATTTATAGTTAACTGCAAAAAAAGTGTTTGCACAGCACAGTTTCAATTTTATTCACATGTTCACCCCACAGACGAAATTAACACATTTATCCAATGATGAGCTAACATAATTGAGTAACTGTAGCCTTATTTAAATACTAGTACTGTAAGTTTCTTAGATGATCAATGTTCAAGACTAAACACTGAATTAAACAAAGCTAATTTTAATTTTGCAAATATAATGCAATGTTAAATTTAAGATGACCTAAAATTGTATTTAATAAAACAACTCAACTGGACATTTGATTATTTTCCCCTGCGTAATATTAAAATAACATTACTATATTCCAGTTATTTAACAACTGTTTTTTATCATTCTTTTATTCAGAAAAAATCTTTGTAACTTTTATAAACCCAATAGATTGTTGTTGCCGTAACATCGTAAAACCATTCTATACTAAATATCAGACGTATGCATTGTTTCTCTGGCTTGACAAATACTAAGAAGACAAACATTTATGAAGCCAGAGAAAAAGGCTCTACGTCTGTATTTAGAATAAACAATTTTAAAATCTCTGTTTTTGTGAAATATGTATGTAGGCACATAAAAGTGGACACTTTCAATTTGCATTACCAATTTTGATTTATTATGATAACTGGGTGGTTTTGAAAATGTAAATAGGTAACTTAAATGATTAGTATGTTGCTATAGAATTTTAAATTATATATTTCAAATGTAAATAAACAAATAATTTGCTTATTACTGTTATCATTTATCTGGTGTAAATAAGATGGGGCTTGTAAATTTAATAAAATACTGCAAGATAATTGTTTTATGACTACTTGTTTAAAAGTGTAAATATAATTGTTTCAATAATTTCGTTAACTATCTCAGAACTCATATTTTTGTATGTATGTGTATGTAAATATGCAGGAGAAATATTACTTTTTTTAATGAAACCAACCATTATTTACTTCTCCAATTCAAGTTTGTAGGTATAGTGGTTACTTCAGTAATTGTTACATTTTTAGGTTAGCTTAATTGTTAGACTCCTGCTTATAATGAGGACACTTTATATTTTATAACTTAGTTAAATGAATAAACTGTTGGAAGTAACCACACATTAAAATATAATGTACTTTTTATTATTTTTTTAAACTGTGATCTACACAGAAAGGTAATATATTTTACCTCTACAGGTGTTCTAAAATTGTGTAAAAGATTTAAGAAATGGCTAATAAGGAATACATTTTCTATAAATATTTTTATAAAGTAGTGCACCTTCAAAGAGTGCTAGTAAAGTTTTGATTTCCCAACACTAAACAAGAATAAAGAATTGAATTTTCAGAATATTCAATATACAGGCTGGTTCGTAATTATATGTCGCAAAGTCTATTACGGTAATGGTTTTAGTAAATGGTGCACACTTCCTTAATAAACTTTGGGTCGGTGGGGCATATTCACGGATGTACGGCCCTGCAATGTTCTAAAAAAAAATTCAAATTTTTTAATAACTGTTATATACTATAATAGTTACCATAATAAAAATTAGGCACCGACAGGTCTGGTAGATGTCGTTGGGGGTGTGTGATGTAGTTGTATTGCTGAAAAAAATAAACTAACCAGTGGGGGCGGAGATATGGGGGTAGACGTATTATTTTAAAAAATAATGGTATTTTATCTACGAAAAGGTCTGTTGTAAAAATTTAATAGGAGGTTGAGTTTTGGAGATAATTACATTTTTTGATACCTTTACAATAAATTAGCGAAAATAACATTCAATAGCAGGCATTCAATTTTGTAGATGACATAAAAAATAGAGATAAATAATATTATTCAAACAAAAATATATCCATTTTAATTAAAATAAAATATGTAAACTTCCTTTCCAATTCCATCTTATTTTTTGAAATGTTAGTGGTGTATTTCTATATTAAATGTATCACGTGTTTTTGCCATAGCTCTTCTGTAGCCTGCGCTTCATAGCATAAACTAAGTTCTTTTACATAAGCCTGTATGCAAAAATCTGTGGGGTTTAAATCCGGGTCCTGGCTGGCCAGCCAATGGGGCTGCGAGTTCCTATCCACCGATTGAGAAACACTCCATTTAAATATTGTTGTACTACCCTAATATTTAAAGGGATATTTTTAAGAAGTTGATGAAGTCTTCTTCAAGGAAGTTTTGGTAAACTTGGGAGTTTACTTTATTAGGTAATTCAATGGACCTCAACAAATAATTTTCTGCAACATTGCCCATACATTTATTAAAAATCTGTGCTGATGCTCCACTTGCATAAATGAATGTGGATTTTCTTTTGACCATTAATGCTCATTCTGTACATTAAACATGCCATTATTGATAAACATGGCTTCGTTCGTTAATAAAATTGTGTTCGGAAATAAATCATTGCCCACATACTTCTGAATAAACCATCTGGAGAAGTGTGGTTATTAGTGAATTTTCGTAGAAAAAATTCATTAATGGGGAGATCCAGACTTTTGAATTTTGAAAAAATTTTTGCCTGTGAGCGCGAACTAGGACCCCTAGAACCCATATCCGGGGTCAGTTTCAATTTTTATATGTTTATATATATATATATATATATATATATATATATATATATATATATATATATATATATATATATATATATATATATATATATATATATATATATATATGTTTCACACCGATAACTCAAAAAATAATTGGCCGATTTTGATAAAATTTGGCATGTACCTTTCTTTTGTAAATGGCTTGGATAAGTTCGTTAGTCAGGAAAATCGGACGAGGTTTTCCGGGAAAATGTTGAGTTTTCATTCGAAAAAATTCATATCTCAAAAAATAATGGGCCGATTTTGATAAAATTTGGCATGTACCTTCCTTTTGTAAATGGCTTTGACAATTTTGTTAGTCAGAAAAATTTGACGAGGTTTTCCGGGAAAATGTTGAGTTTTCATTCGAAAAAAATTTTATCTCAGAGAATAATAGGCCGATTTTGATAAAATTTGGCGTGTACCTTCCTTTTGTAAATGGCTTTGATAAGTTCGTTAATCAGAAAAATCGGACGAGGTTTTCCGGGAAAAATTTGAGTTTTCATTTGAAAAAAATTTTTCCAAAAAAAAAAAATCTATAACTAAATTTGGTAGGTAGGTTTACGATATAAAAATTAAACTATACACCAAAATTTAGATTTCTATGTTACAAGAAAAAAAAATTATAATAAATAAAATATTTTGTGCCAGATCATTTCTATGAAAATTCACTACCATAACGCACTTGCTGCGTCCAGGCTTTTATGATCTCCTTCATGAAGTTCCTGAATTGGTTGAATATGATAAGGTCGTAATTGTTGTTCATGTAATACTCTTTAAACAGCTTGATGAGATATTTGACTTACAATTTCACTTACTCGCCTAGAACTTATTCTGGGTTTACTTTCAACTAAATTTAAAATAAGTTTCTCTTCATCGACAGTCCTGGTTTGCTTTGGCAGTCCTGGTTTGCTTTGGCAGTCCAGCATTATTGTTCTGAACTTTTATTCTAACACTTCCGTGAAAACTGATCCATCAGTAAAATGTACTTTTATCAGGTTGACGTCAATTAGGATATTTTTGCAAATAAATACGTTTTGCCTCTTCACAATTTGCTTCACCTTAGCTTGACCCGAACATAAATAGATATGAGCAAATTATTCAAAAGTAAAACTATTCATGTTTGTCAATCTTAGTTTCCAACAGAAACTTATAGAAATATCTATTCTGATACTTTGTTGAAACGATTGTCATCTCCAAAAATCAAAGCCTGCTATTGAATATTATTTTCGCTATTTCCTTATAAAGGTATCGAAAACTCTAATCACCTCAAAAAACCTCCCATTAAAATTTTACAAGAGACCTTTTTTGTAGACAAAATACCATTATTTTTTAAGATAATACAGCCGATTCAAAAAAAGCTGATTGTTTTTTTTTAAATAAAAATAATGTCTACCCCCATATCTCTGCCGCTGGTTAGTTTATTTTTTCAGCAATACAACTAAAGCGTGCCTTCTAACTACATCTACCAGACCTGTTGATGTCTAATTTTTATTTTAACCTGTTTCGCGGTGATTAAAAAAATTCGAATTTTTTTTAGAACTTTGTAGGGCCGTATCGCCATAAATAGGCGTCACCGACCAAAAGTTTATTAAGAAAATGTTCACCATTTAGTATCGCCATTACCCTAGTAAACTTTGCAACATATAATTACAAAACAGCTTGTATAGTATTATTTCTGATTATTCTAAATTGCTATGAGAAGTTGAATCTAATAAGGCTGTTTTGGCATTAAAATAGAAAGAAAAGTGCCATCCATATTTCCTGTAAATTACCTTTTTGCTGAATTCAAAAGTTATGTCTGTAACTGTTCATATTTAATGGCATAGTTTCCAGTGACAATTGCATTAAATTTTTTGCACGTATTAAGAAACACCTTTATTTTAGAATGGATTACTTCATTCCTTAATATCAAGCGTCATATGGTGCTGTTAAGATCATATACATTGATAAAATGTACTTATATCAGGAAAGGTGCTTCTACTATATTTTTCACTAAAATTGCTTTAACATTTTAAACATAGACATTCCAAGTAAAATAATATCTGTATACAAATTAATGTGTTGAATAGAAGTAGTTGCAAAGTTAAACATCGATTAAATACATATATAGATATATAAATAGTTTCTAATGAATGTGATAGGTGAAGGAATTTCTTTTATTGTGAGATATTAAAGAGTCTTCCATTTTTTCACATTTCCCTATTTCGTATTGTCTGCAAGTTTTGATATTCCTGCAATTTCCATTGTGTCTTATTTCTCAATTTGACCAATTCAATATACAAAACCTTTTTTTACAGCTTTAGATAATATCTTTATTAAGAGACCAAGAGCAATAATATTATTAAATAAATATATTTCTATTTCACATGTTCCTAAAAGTACATCTTTTGTCTCATAATAAAATAAAAAATTCACTTACACCTGTTCTAGCAGACTTTTCCTGTTGTTTTCTGCCAGTCATATTTACAGGTGACACTTATTTTGATGCTGTCGGTATTTATTTATCAAAAGGCAGCTAATTATGTAATGACAAGCTAAACCTACTTATTTGAATCACCTGTATGTGACTGATCTTGTTTTAAATGATTGTATATACTAATTTAAGCAACTGTATATGACCACTAAAACAGTTTGTAGTTTTTTGCAGATATAGCATTTTTGTAATTTTATAATTGGTTTATGATAATTAGAGTATGTAGCTATATTGCTAGCATAGTGGCGCTTTAATATTGTGTTTAGATTTAAAAATAATAGATAAGAAAAATGTTTATTCAATAAAATGCAGTGTTCAGATTATGAATTTTTATTGTTAATCATATTTGTTTTATCATATTAATATATTTTGTAACGTTTCGTTGTTGAATATATGATGGGTTTAAAGTAGTCTGCATTTTTTTCTCCTAATTTTGCTTAGGTAGTGTATGATTTTTATACTGGAGGAATGAAAAAGAAAATGAAATTTGGCTAAAATGTACCACAGGCTGGAAGTCAATTGTGAATCTACTTATTAAGGCTTTTAAATAAATAGATGGTGAAAACAAAAAACCATTGAAATTTCTATTTCTAAATCATTGAAAAAATAATATGTCTTGTTAAATATTGTTGACCTTACTTGGTGAAAATGGTCCATACTACATACAGACTTGGAGACTACGTCTGTGGTTTCAGTGTTGGGTTTCGTTTCGGTAAGTGAAGGACGTAGCCAGCACGTAAGCTAACTGGAGCAAGTGGCCCTTCTGAATTTTAGATGTTCTAGGATGTTCTTCAATGTTTCTGTAACCGGTTTCGCTGCTTGACAGCATGCTCAGACAGATAAAAATTGAATCAATTAATTACTTCATTCAATTTTTATCTGTCTCAGGATTACTGGTTACAGAAACGTTGAAGAACATACTAGAATTCAAAGGGGCCACTTACATTCAACTTGCTGAAATACAATGTCACAACCTCGGTTCATGTTAGTTTTACAGTATGTACTGAACAAGTGAAAGGGCAACGCTGGAAATTGAACCCAGTACCCTTCGGTTCAGAGGCACACGCTCTTACCACTGAATCACTGAGGCTCTAAGTACATAAGAGTGTGTGTTTTGTTTCTTTAACGGCCTATTTCCGCGACGATGGCCAATCACCGACGCCAGGGGGCAGTTTCACCTCACTATCCCGGAAATTTTGTCGAACCCCTGCCTTTCTGTAAGGAGGGTGGGGATCTTTAACGTGCCCAACATCGCAAGGACACGGGACCGACGTCTTTACGCCCCCTCCGAAGGGCGAAACGTGCAGACATTCAACTTGCTCAAATACAATGCCAGAACCTCGGTTGATGTTAATGTTACAGTTTGTACTGAAAAAGTGAAAGGAGAACCCTGGGATCGAACCCAGTACTCTTCGGTTCAGAGGCACACGTTCTTGCCCCTAAACAACTGAGGCTCTTAAGTACATTAGTGTAACTGATGTTTTATGAAAATACTACTCTTATTTTGCTTGCAAATAAACTCATCCAAGCTAAAGTAACATACCTGTCAAGTTCTCTCAAAATCGATGCATTATTTTTTTATTCAATTATACATTTTGTATATGAAAAATCGCTAAAACACCTTTTTAAACTGGCAAGATTTCAAATATTTATATACAAACGGTATATGGTTTGTAAAGATACAATAGTACACAATACAGCAGAAACCTACAAAAACCAGTAATAGATTTATAGTCTGTATCCTTTATATTTGTGGATGGTCAAGGTCGCACCCGCTGAAAGGCGTTTGTCTATTTACCCTGATAAAACATGCACCTAATAGCAGGCCATTACGCTGTGTTAACAGTATATGTATGGTTTTAGAATTACATAAAATGGAGTAGAACATTAGAGAACTAGGAACTGTTGGAGATAAATTAACAGAACTGCAACAGGGCGACATGTTTTTTATAAGGCTCTTTCGCAATTCTACACTTTTGCATACTAACCTTTTTTTGTGATCAAGAAATAAAAATATCACAATGTCATACTTTCATCACTTTGCTAAGAAAATCAATCTTGTAATTCCTGCACATATATTTTATCCATTTGAAAATTGCCATGCGCAACTGGTTCGTGCTAGGTAACAATTTTATACAAGTAATAGAAATTCAATATAGGGACCTAATTAGTCATTCATATATTTTTTTGACTCGAGGCGATATCTCAATGTTTTGGGTGGGAATTATGAATTTATTTTTTTTGTTAAAATTCAATTTATTTTTATATAAATGTTTACTAAGTTTAAGTTGTTGTTTGTGGAGATATAAATTTTTTCCGAAAGAAAATACAACATTTACCGAGAAAACCTTTGCCGATTTTTCTGGCTAACGAGCTTATCCAAGCCACTTGCAATCAACATCCGGCCATTATTTTTTGAGTTATCGCTATATATATATATATATATATATATATATATATATATATATATATATATATATATATATATATATATATATATATATATATATATATATATATATATATATATATATATATATATATATATATATATATAATGTGTGTGTGTGATGGTGTCGGCCTGTTTCCGCGACTATGGCCAAACACCGTCGCCAAGGAGCAGTTTCAGCCCACTATCCTGGAAATTTTGCCGAACCCCTGCCTTTCTGTAAGGAGGGTAGGGATTTTACGCTCCCTCCGAAGGGCGGAGCGTACAGACATTCAACTTACTCAAATATAATGCCACAACCTCCGTTGATGTTACTTAGACAGTATGTACTGAAAAAGTGAAAGGGGTACATTGGAAATTGAACCCAGTACCCTCCAGTTTAGTAGCGCACGTTCTTAACACTGAACCAACGAGGCTATATATATATATATATATATATATATATATATATATATATATATATATATATATATATATATATATATATATATATATATAATTTCCGAAAAGCTTGAATCAACTTTTTCATTTCTATGCTCAGAATGAAAACCAACAGGCCTGAAACAATTTGCAATTGTTTTTTCCGAGACATTTTTCCATGCATGATCAAGGAAACGAATAGCTTCGAGGACATTTACCAAGAATTGATGTTTCTTCTTGTCCATGTTGTCAATTATTTTTGTGACGAGTTGTCTTCTCTAATTAAATTTCAGAGAGTTGATAATTCCCTGATCTAAAGGCTTCAGTACAGCTGTGGTATCAGGCGGCAGAAAAACTTGTTTGATGCTCTTTAAACTTGTCAACCGTGGATGTGCCTAACAATTATTCACCAGATGCAAAATTTTTCTATTTTTTCTTTCCAGTTCTCTATCACATTCTTCTACTCTTTACATTCTTAAAACATCTTGGTTTTTTACTTTGCCAATAACCAGTAGTCTTTGAAACTCATAACCATCAGAATGTACACAAACTAGTACAGTCAGTCGCTCTTTGGATAACTTCCCACCAACTCATTTTCCGTTTTTGGATTTTAGAGGTCTATCCGGCAACAACCTGTAAAAAAAGTCCATTGGTCTGCATTGAATACATCACATGGCTGAAATTCCTTGGAAGTTATTTTGAAGCCAGTCAGGTGTGACTTCTTTATTTACAGATTTCACTTCTCCAGAAACTTTTTCTGAATTAATCGAATGTCTTTGTTTAAAGCGAGAAATCCAACTTGTAGAACACTGGGCATTTTCTACATATCCCATTTCTCTACCAAGAGAAACAGCTTTCTCCTGGAGAAATAGCCCACTTCTGGGAATGTGTGCCTCTGAACCAATCAAACAATGCTTTGTCCAAGTTCTCCATGTCTGTTGTTTTTAGACTTGTCCTCTTGTCGTTAATAGTGTTGGAGCCACTAGCCTGGACAATAGAATTCTCGCACTTTAAAATTGTTGATAATGTAGACGATGCAATACCGTACTGCCTACAAACATCACTTTTTTCGTTCCCGTTTTCAATTCTTTTAATATCAACATTTTCTGTTCAGTGGTAAAGGGTTTTCTTTTAATACCGGACGTGGACATTGTGTAAACAATACCCTATTCTAAGTCCAACCTGCCTCAAACACGCGACAACCAAAAACTGATTTAAACAGTAAAACAGAAAGCCACACAAATGTACAGTGGTAACGAACGTTAATTTCAAGTGGTAAGAGAAACTCTATCATTGTGTCAGTAAGAAACCCATAAATATTTTCTCTTGTACTGTGTACAGTAAAATTTATTAACCATTAGTCACATCTCAATCAAGAGGCATGTTCATCTAGTCCTAGTGTGTCTTGAGTGGTCCCAGCAAGGTCAGGTCTTGTTTACTTTCGCACATCTGTGTATCTCCATAAAAATGTAGATGCGTCAGTGTAATAATTACCTTGCTCAAACTGCAATCGCCAAAAAGCAGTCTCGTTAAATCAGAAGGATTTTAGTATCGTCTTTTACACAAGTCCATTCAAATCACCGAAATTTGCTCGTTAAATGAAAAGTTTGTTAAATCTGCAACTCATAAAACCCGGATCCTACTGTATATATATACACAAATACTTACACTCATGTTGCGTCCAGAATTAAACAGCGTGTCTTACAAGAGAGCTATGCTTATGCTTGTATTTACAAAATTTATCCTCTGAAATTCACTGTCAAAACCATTCTAGATTTTGCTCCTCTGCCGTAACTTCCACCAATGTTTCCAGAATAGCCATAAGCCTAGTCTTCACTTTTGTATAAATATTTTTATTTATTTCAACAAATTATTCACAAAAAAACCTTAATTCTCTAATAAAGAAATTTTGACGTTTTTACTTGACAGTACCTATATATCTATATAAGGGTGGATCCTTATGCTCCGCCCCTGAGATACTCTGTACTTATCATATTTATTACAGTGCTAGGTATGTATTAACATTCCTGACAAAATGTGACCTTAATTGAGATCAAGTAAGTCAGTTTGCACGAGCTTAAGTGATTACAGATTATTAGCTGGAAGGTGGATAGAGTTAAGCAGATAGCAGTGATTAAGTACCTACAAACAAGTCTATGACTCCAGCTCACATAAAAATTTGGTGGAAACATTGGAGGAAAAACTGCTGTATCTTGTGATGTGGCAAAATCTTGCATCGGAAATTCAGATGTAGGATTTCTTGCAGTGATGAACATGTCACTACTCAAAAAAAAAAAAACGTTGAAAAAGTTCATGATCTTGTGCTGCATGATTGACATACTAGGATCAGACATATGGCAGAAGAAACAGGCTTGTTTTACCATACACTATTTGGTATCCTATCAAAACTGGATTTTTTTTATTATTTTTTTATGTCAACAACACACCACGAGGGCTTACAGCCTAAATACTATCGTACCGTGGGTGTTGACAAGGAGGAAAGACGCAGCTTGTTAATTCTGGACTTGAAGGTTTGGAGGAGAAGGAAAAACATGTGCCGGCAAGGAATTCCACAACTTGGAAGTCCTCGGGACAAAAGAGCGGGCATAACAAGATGTTCTATGTCTGGTGACCTAGACATTAAAAGGGTGCATTCGCTCTGTTCCCCTGGTAGATCTGCTGGGGGCAGCAGGTGGGGGAATTATGGAGGAAAGCTCCTCTGAGCAGTGCCCGTGCAGATATCTATAAAAGAGAGAGAGGTCACCAACGGCACGTCGGTGGGCAAGGGATGGAAGCCTTTGGGTGAGGGTAGGATATGAAAAGTTTGTGTGCAATATGGGTTCCACAAATGAAAAGAGGAACCATGTTTTGGACCAAATTTTGTTCCAGTCAATGAACACATTTTTATGAAATTTTGTACACATATTGACCTTATACTGATTCCACCTTGCAACCTTGCATCAAAATTGAAGCCTCTTGGTAAATATAAAATTAAATTATTTGGATTCAAAATCATTTTTATGACAATAACGTGAATATCGCCTACAAGAAAATCATATAAACTCATTTGCAAAAGTATACTGACTTTCAAAAGCCATGAAAGCAGGGTCATGTTATTTTCTTGTAAGAGGCTTGTAGTAACTCTTGCTATATGAGGGCGTGTGTTGTCTTGTTGGAAAAGGAGTTGAATCAAACCTCATATGTATGGCAGTACAATAGACTGCAGTACGTTTCCATTCAAAATTCAGCCCATAAAAACTAGAGGTGACGTCCTACCGCATGTTATCGCACACCATACCATCACCCCCTGTGTAAGGGCCGTATGCCGTTCCACAGCAAATTCAAAGTTTCTGCATTCTCCATGTAATCTTCTTACTCTTATGCGACCATTATGGACGCAAAGACAGAATCGGGACTCGTCAGAAAACACAACACGATTCCATTCACCATCATAATTTGATCTGCTGTTACACCACTCAAGCCAAGCAGCACGATGTGAAGTTGTCTCTGAGATACATAAAAATGGTCTATACGAACGAAGCCTAAAAGCGCACATTCTGCGATATATCGTTGCCATAGAGACTCTGTTGTAAAACTCTCAACTAAGACTTTCCAATTGACTTTGGAAACTCTGTCTTGTAAAGCCGCAATCATCAAATGATGATTTTTCTGTGCTAAAGTTGCTCGAGGTCGTACGGATCCGTGACTACAGTCATTGATTCCTTTTTCAGACCACCTAGACCGACACTGTTGACACACCTCCTCCTATGGGGTGGAAAATTTGTCTGATAGAAGAACCGGCTTCCTGCATACCAACCAATGCACCCCCTTTCAAATTTACTTAGATAATTGTAATTGTTCTGTAAATGGCACCTAGGCATAATGAATTAATGACTTAATAAATTGAGCATAAGTTGATACGAAATATTGCTTCAAACTGAAGGAAATGCAAATTTACAGAGATTCTTTTTTCATAAAACAAAATTTCAAAAGTGTACACCTGCTAAAATGATTTTCTTCATATTGTTATCATTTCTTATCAGAGACAAAACAGAGTAGAAAATTAGATTGCAATTGGTACACTTACTTCAGATTTTTTGGAAAGTCAGTATATTACAAAGCTCTATCAAATGGAAAAAGTTTCGTTGCATCTCCTAAAGCTAGATCAGAAACTGCATACAAATTTGTATACCGTTACTTTTTTAGGACATGTACATTAAAACAAACTTATAGGAGACATATATTTATATTTTAAAGATAAATTTGAAACGAGATCGGTTGTACATTATCTCTAAGTACATAAATAATCTCTATGGAATAGATTATGATAAAATACTACTGTTATTAATAAAAAACTACAAAGATGTATGTAGATAATACTGACACTACATTAATTTTCATTACAATCACAGATTTTTCTGTCAAAGACATTAAAATTCTACACTAGATATTTTTGTACTGTATAGCTGAATATAATTTCTCAAATATTAACTTGTGTTCTCTAAACAATTTTATTATTACTATTTTTCTAATAAACTAATAAAAAAATATAACACTGAACTTAAAAAAAAGTATATATATTTGAACATGAACAAAATAATAAAACTCTGGATATTAAAACACCTTAAAACATATTAATGTAGTCAAATAAAAGTCATGGGTCTTAAATAAAATTATAAAAAAATACTTTGTTAGTTTCAACTACAAACTCTGTCTTAAGTTAATACATACAAATAAATTAATTTTTATGTAACCAAATGTTCTCAAAAATATAATAGCATCTAATATGGAGCTAAATCACAATTTCCTTTTGGAAACATAAATAGTGTAGAGATTTGTGCAAGTTTAAGGAAACTTTGGATTTGTAGAAGCATTTTCATATTAATAACAGGAAAACTAATTTATATATAAATAATTAAGAACAAAAAATATAATAGAAATTAGGGAGGGAAGTTTATTTGCATCAGAGTAAGTTTTTACCTGTCGTTTAAAATGTTATACACCAAACAATAGACACAATAAATTATATATCCTCGTCAGACCTCTGGTACATATTTGTGTACTTTTATTCAATAATTATTTTTGAAGTTCCCGCTTGTTCTAATATTGTGTGACATGAGTTTTATGTTTGAATACTATTGGCTCTTGACATTACTATGTCCGCGTCAGCCAACTAAATGTTTACTTTGGTATTATTGAATAAATGGCATCCACAAGCAGATTAGACGAGCACAGTTTCCGACGGCATGAGGTAAGTGAATAAATATTCTTGAAATCCACATATATGGAGATAATCTCTGTACTATCTGCTTCTAAAAGAATGTAAATTTAAGGTAGTGCATGCTAATCTGCAATAGTTTTGATACTTTCTCTCACACGTAACCTAAACTTATTAGTACACATCTGTATACTTTGGGTCTTTACTACAAGTCTATTTGTGTTGTTATGAGCTCAAAATATTATAATGTAACGACATCTTCAGCAGGACAAGTGTACTGTCCAATATATTATATACTCTATGTCGATGTCAATAGAGTAGAGTAGATTAACCATTATGATCATGTAGTAGAATAAGTAGTTGCCAGTTGCCATGCTAACAAGTTAATAGTTATTTCAAACTGTTCGGTTACATTTTATTGCTCTGCAAATCTAACAATTTGTATTTCATTAAAAGTAAACATGATGCCTTTGATTGTTTCAAAAAGTTCAACAATTTTGTGGAGGAACAGAAACAAATGAAAATAAAAGTGTTTCTTACAGATGGTGGTGAAGAATTCAGCAGCAGTGAATTTGAGATTTTTCTATTCAAGAATGGAATCGTGCACCAAAAACCAAATGCATATTCGCCACAGCAAAATGGCATTGCAGAGCATATGAATAGAATGATAGTTGAAAAAGCAAGATGTTTACTTTTTGATGCCAAATTTGAAAAACGATTCTAGGCAGAGGCAGTAAACACTGTGGTATATCTAAGAAATCGTTCAGGGGTTACAGGGCTTGATGAAACTCCAATAGAAATGTGGACAAACAATAGGCCAGATGTTAGTAATTTACGTATATTTGGAAGTGAGGTTATGATGCACATACCTAAAGAAAAAGGACGTAAATGGGACAAGAAATCAAAAAGGATGTTTCTAGTTGGTTTTAGTGAAAATGTTAAAGGCTACAGACTTTATGACCCCAAAACAAAGGAAATTATGTTAAGTAGAGACATAATAGTGAATTAAAAGGTTGATAGACCTCATGTGGTAATAGAAGACAAGGTGATAGAATTATCAGATTCGGTGGGAGTGCAAATAAAAAAACCAGAAGATGAAACATGTAACTATGACAACAGTGCAGATCCAGATTTTGTTCCTGGAATTCATGAAGAAATCCCTGAAGTCATTAGAAAATCTGAATGGATGCCTAAACCCAAGAAGTTCGAAGATTATGTTACTTACCTGTGTTTAGAAAACATTAACCTTGAAGAGGATCCAGTCTCTGTAGAAGATGTTTTGTCCAGGCCTGATAGACAAAAATGGATTGAAGCTATGGAGGATGAGCTGCAGTCTTTCAAGGAAAATCAAGATAGGAAGCTTGGGAGGTTGCTGATGTTCCTAAGAGTGGCACAGTGGTAAAGTGTAAGTGGGTTTTCAAAAGAAAAAGTGATAGTGTAGGTAAAGTGAGATATTGTGCCAGGCTTGTCGCTAAAGGATTTACACAGAGAGCAGGTATTGATTTTAATTAAACTTTCTCACCTATACTCAGGCATTCTACATTTAGACTCTTGATTGCCTTGTCAGTTAAATTAAGCTTAGATATAAGTTATCTTGACATAAAAACGGCATTCCTTAATGGACATTTAAAGGAAGAAGTTTTTATGATGATACCTGAAGGTTTGGAAATGCATAATAAGGTCTTAAACAATCTTCGAGATCATGCTATGAGAAAGTTGATGTTTTTTTCAGGAAATTAGGTTATAAAAATTCTGATTTAGAACCATGTTTATATACAAAAATGAAAGATAATTTAAGAACTATTGTATGATGACAAAATATTATGATCCAACTATTGGAGAAAGACTTAACAAATTATATAAATACAGACATAGATACATTAAAAAACACTATTGATCAATTGGAGAAAATAAATAAAGTAAAAACTGAAAATAGTAAAATAAGTGTAGGAGAACACTGAAATGAAGGATCATATTAATAATTTACAAGACCAGATTTTTAAACTAAATTCGAAAAAAAAAATCTATCGAGGTAGCTTTCAGTATTCTAGGAAAAGAAAACACAGACTTGAAAAAATATAACGATGAACTGCAATGTGATAAAATAGCGATGCTTTCTAAAATTAATTATAGTGATTCTTTAGTTAAGAATCTAAGAGATCACATCGCCCAGTTAACAAATGAGTATGTTACTATTAATGAGAAAGTGACTACACTGGAAAAAAATATTGAACAATTAAAAGCTGACAAATACGATCCTGTGTGTGATAATATGTCACTCTATATACAAAACAAAAATAAAGCAGATGAGGACATAAAAGAAAAAGAAAAGATAATATGTAAATTGAAAAAAGAAAAGGAGGACTATCTTAGTTTGTATCGGGCCACCATTGCCAAACATGAGTCAGAAATGGCAGTCTTGCGAGCTGAATTGGTCCAAATCAATATTGTTAACTCTGAGGTGAATGACAAATATAAACGTTTAAAAGGAACCTTGGGCGTTGCAAATGTTGAAATTTTTAACCAAAACAGAAAAATAATTGATATGCAAGAAAAATCTGGACACTTGAAAAAGAGGCACCAAAAATACCAGAAACGCTTAATGTTTATAAACTGAATGTCGAGGTTCTAGAAAGGAAGCTATAACGAATTAAAGCGAAACACATTGTTGAAGTAAACAAATTAGAAGAGGAGCTTAAGGAATTGAAAGATATAAACAAGCAGTATGAATTCATGCAGAAAGAGTTTACTTTATTGCAATGTAAATATATTGATGATTTTTTTATTTTTTCCAACGTTCTGGTCGAATCAGATGACTTGAAATACAAGCTGAGTCAAGCTTTTAGAACTAAAGATTTAGGAGAAATAAAACAATGTTTGGGAATGAGTGAACACAGACAAAGAGAAAGGTATTATAACTCTTGATCAAGAACATTGTTGATCAGTTGCTCAAGAGATTTAATATGTCAGATTCAATGATGGCAAACACTCCTATGGAAGTAAGTTCAAGTTTGAACCTGAGCAATGTTATTGAAGGGAATAAAAATAATAAAATTCTTTATTAGTAGCTTATAGGAAGCTTAATGTACCTTGCAGTTTTAACGAGACCTGACATCACTTTTTCTGTAAGTTATTTAAGTCAATTTAACAATAATCATACTGAAACGCACTGGAAGCATGCCAAGCGAGTTTTAAGATATGTGCATGGAACAAAAAATTATGGATTAAAGTTTAGTAAGAATGATAAATTTTTAGAATGTTACGTTGACGCTGACTGGGCAAATAACGTTGTTGACAGAACATCTTATACAGGATTTTGTTTTCTGTTCTCAGGGAGTGCTGTCGCTTGGGAAAGTAGAAAACAGAAAACTGTGGCGCTGTCGAGCACCGAAGCTGAGTACATGGCTCTATCGGAGGCTGCAAAGGAGGCAATCTATTTCAAAAACTTATTGTGTGAATTTGTGGATGTCAATAAATGTGTAATGTTGTTTAATGACAATATAGGTGCTCATAAGTTGTCTGCTAACCCTGTTTTCCACAGGCGCACCAAACACATCAATGTATTAAGATAAATTATGGAAAGTAGCACCAATAATAGAAGCGTTTCATAGAGCTGTCCTCGAGCTTCCATGTGAAGAAAACTAAATCCTACTGGTTTGAAAAGGTATGTCCTCGCTTCTCCGAATGGTATGATCTTTTGAAATTTTCAAATTTATTGAGAGCAGACAACTAGATTACCTGAAGAAACAGAAGACTGCAAACTTGGAACCGGTGGTAGGGCAGTTCTGCGACTAAGTGAAACCTGTCCTGGTACAAACATGTATTTTGATCGCCACTTCTCAAGTGGTGTTCTGCTTGACAAGCTAAAAGAAAAAAGGGGGTTCCGGAACAGGTACAATAATGTCTAACCTGTTTCCTCATGTAGGTTTTTCAACTATCAGATGAAAAAAAGCGTCAGAGGTACCATTAGTTCGAAGGTTAGGGAAGATCAACAAATGACTAGTGAAATGGATGGAGAAGGCCATTACAATGGCATCAGCTCACCACTCTGTGGAACCAATTATGCAATGTCGATGTTACTTAAAACAAGATCAACCTTATGCTGATATTCCTCAGCCAGTAGGTGTAAGGTACTACAATTTAAACATGGGTGGAGTGGATCTAGCTAACAGGATGAGCTCAGCCTAGAGAATTACCACAAGAAGATGAAGTGACCTGTGAGAGTAACTGAGCACTTAATGGATTGTGCAGCTGTAAATTCCTGGCTACAATACAGGCAAGGCTACCAAAAATTACAGGTTAAACAGTACAGACATTTTGGATTTAATAATGTTCAAAATAAGAATAGCAGGAGTTTCACCATCTGAAGATAATGAAGACTCAGGAGGTGAAGAATCTGTACCAAGACGAAAAAGAGGTGTGGGCAGACCAGGCAAAGTATACTGTGAGGTTGCAAGAATAAATGTAGCTCAAAATCCATAGATTTAAAAGATGCACAAAAATGTTGAAACTCTGGTTGTTAGCAACAAACAAGAGTTAAGTGCATAAAATGTAATATTTACTTATGTGTTGTCATGTACAAATTATTGTTAGGACATCTAGTGTCAGATGCCTAAGTAAACACTAATTATGGTTCACTTAGTACCAATAGGTGTCGCTTACTACCATGAATCTTATTTTATACACGTTGGTGCTACTTGGGTCTGACGAGGATAAATAATTATGAACACAAATATAATAGAAATTAGGAAGGGAAGTTTATTTGCACCAGAGTAAATAAATAGGTGTTTAGTTGTTTAAATTTTTTAAATTTTATACACCAAACATTAAGATAGAATAAATCCAATTGAACTGGTGATCTTAGTATACATTACATCTTCCATTCTCAACATTTATATAAATAAGCACAGCAATAGGTGATAATAGTCTTAAGATAAAACTACTGTGCAAGAATTTAGGGTTTGCATGTTAAAGGGAAAACTTGTGTTATTTCTCCAATGCCTTTGGCTGCACCCTCCCGAAACAACAGCCTCTGCCCAACAGTTACATGTTCAGGATGCATTTTAAATTTAAAAAGTACTGAAGCTCTTTCATTTGTGTGAATACATTTGGAAGCAAATATACCAATTACTAGAGCTGTTTGTCTGATATTACCAATATGAACTGTAGTTTGAAATCCAGGATATATAGCAGTTGCGTGAAATAGTACAGATACGCTGGCTTGGAAAAATAGACAGCCTCTAGCTGGTTGATCTAGACTTAGTAAAACCATACCATTCCTCAAATTGGGTATGTAACTATCAAGACATAAGGCTGCACTTTGTCCAGCTCTCACCATTCTACAAGGTACTTTGTTTCGATGAATAGATTTTACCATTATTTTTTGAAATGAACCATCATTGAAGGGACCTATTTGCATTTTTGTTCCCTCTGTAATTACTCCTTTAGTAAGTAGTCCTCCAAGTACTTGGCCGACATCACCTGCTCTGAAGTTTTCATCTATTTGAAATTCTGGTGACTCCTGAAAAATATAAGAGTTATTTTTATCACATTTGGTTATTACTAAAATTATAGTGTTTCATTGGGAAAGGTAAATGGTTTAACTGTGGATAGGGGTTACTGAGCCAATTATAAATAACCCATAATTAATTAGTCTTTGGCTCCTGATAACCGAGATACAGGGTGTTTTATCAATTTTTCCCTTTTTTATTGCCTTGTAACTTTTCAACCACGCTGTATATATTTTTTTATATTTAGTACACATACTCACCTAATCCTGTCAAATCGATTGAGGTATTAACAATAAAGAAAATACAGGTCCGGCATTACTGAAAATTTACAAATTCTTTCTGCTCGGAAACAACACCATGTATATTTGAATTTCTAACATTTTTTGCAATATTTAAAAATACCGTAAAAAATTAAATTCAACGATGCACTTTTTATTCTTGCACAGACGATCGTACTACCCACATTTTAAGTTCTAATTGTTATTTTTGAATATTTTGGGGTACCAAGTCGAATCAGATAGGTTTTAATTAATTGTATTAAATTCTATTACAGATTATTTAACCTAAATAAGTATTATGTTTAAAAGCTACGTTTTCTATTTGTCCTTGTATTCATCTAGATCACTAGAAAATGTAGTTGCAGGTCTGTATTTAAAATTAAATATCAGAATATACTTCCTTTTAGTTACAAAGTACATAAAATTAAATTAATACCTTCATGAGCAATAAATGTACCCATCATAACTTCTTAGGGAAGTTACAATTTCTAGAATGCTACGGAATTGACAGCTCATTGTTGTTTCTGTCAAAATATTTGTAGCGTTCTTGAATGTCGCAGTGTTTTAGTTTTATCTGTTGCAACTAGTAAATATTATTAAAAATGCCACATCCATATTCTAATGAAGGATATGCAGATATTGTATACGTATATGTTTTTTGTGATGAGAATGCTCTATCTGCGAAAAGGGAACCTGAAATAGGGTTCCCTAATCGAAGATCACCAGATGGTAAAACGTTTTCTTGAACTTCTCGTTACATGAGGGAACATGGTAGATTTTCAATAGTTAAGTTAAACGAGCATCATAAAAGACATCATTTGAATATGGAACAACATATTTTAGGTATGGTTAACAATAATGATCGACAAATTAGCTGTTGAAGAGTTAGTCATGCTCTTAATGTACCTCACACTACTGTAGGACAATGGCTAACAAACATCGTCTTTACCCCTATCATGTGCAGGAAGTACAAAGGCTAGAGGCAGGCGATATTTTTCTGAAAATGAATTTTAGTAGGTGGATTATACGAAATCGACGAATTGTAGCTCGGCGTAGTTCACAAGAGACGGCGTGTTCAACTTAAGCAACTTGAATATGTGGTCGGAAGAAAAATCCATTTGCTACAAGAGAAGCCCATTCACAACATAGATTTTCAGTAAACATTTGGTGCGTCGTTTATGACAATATATTTTACCTCAGACTGGTGAAGTTTACTTAGATTCTCTTCAAAATATTTTGCCAATTTTGTTAGATGATGCAGTTGTAGACATAGCCGCAATTTATTTCCAGCATGATTATGCTTCGCCGCATTATAGGCTAATTGTGAGGGAACTTTTGAACGAAAGTTTTTCTAATAATCAGATAGGTAGAGATGGTCCTATACATTGGCCTGCAAGATCACCGGACTTTAATGATGTGGATTACCACATTTGGGGTCATCTGAAGTCCAACGCTTATTCTACTCCCATATGTAGTAGGGATGAACTACTTGAGATAATGGACAATGCCCGTCAAGAGATGAAAATTAACCCAGATATTATTAGAAAATCTGTGAACCACATTTCAACAAGGACAAGAATATGCATCCAAAAGGATAGAGGTCATTTTGAACAACTGGTGCAGTTTTTTGTATTAATCAGTTTTTTATTTTTTCTTGTTGTTTCTTGTTTATCAATAATACTTATTTAATTAATAAATAAAATTAAATAAAACATGTCTGATTCCACTTGGTCCACAAAATATTAAAAAATAACAGTTTGAACTTAGTACATAGTACGATCTTCTGTGCAAAAATAAAAAGTACATCTATAAGTACACTTGGAGAACCCAAATCACCAGACCTTACGATAGTTTCACTAACCACGTTAGAATCATCAGAGGATGAAAAAATTCTAAACTAAATTATTGCTACACCTGTATTTATATGATACTTAGATATACGAAAGAAACCCAAGGTAAAATTGTAGACGGTGGCGGATCGTTTGTCTAGTGTGTCTCTATTGAAAGGACGAGGTTGACGAACTCCCTTAATCTCCTACTTGACAAATTTATCAGTTTTCACATAATTTAAAGGATAATAGGCTTGAAATGAAAGGTGCCGCGTTATTCAAGGAAGCTCACGTTCTTTCTTGACCTATAAATTCACTATGTGAATACTGGAGCCCGTGATGAGCACCAACAAGTAGATCTGGAGACAAACTAATAACTGCCACACACTGGCAGAAATTGAAATAAACATAGTGTTGTTTTTGAGCAGAAAGAATTTGTAAATTTTTAGTGAAGCTGAACCTGAATTTTCTTTATTGTTATTTTTTTTCTTCCTCAGGGCTCGTCCTCATCTTTGCGTCCCAAAAGCACTGCAGCCTTTGGCTTATTGTGCATGCCCTTAGTCTTTTCTACTCCACCCATTCCAAAATCACTGTGCCTTGAACTAGTCTGCACAGCGATTGGTAGGGTGAAGTTTTATATTGCTCTGTCCTCGGTCTAGACTGACCGCAGATCAGTTGTCTCTTGTGGTCCAGAGCTTTACACTCACACAAGATGTGCTGGGCTGATTTTTCCCCCTCGCCACAGAGTCTGCATGCGAGGTCCCCCTCGAACCGCCCCATTTTATGCAGGTGTTTCTTGACGGCCATGTGTCCCGTCAACAGACCTGTTATGTTTCTGAGCTGTCCACTGCTAAGATTTAGCAGCTCCACAGCTCTCTTTGAACTGGGTTCGTCAATTACTGAATTCCCATGTCTGAGCCCTGGACAGTCTGCCCAGTACACCTTGTGTTCGTTTCTGACCCAGGACTTAATGGCTCCCCTGGCCCCTTTGTCACGCCCAGAACCGGTTCTGGTCCCATAAATTGTTCTGCTGACCCTCTCTTCGCGAGACTGTCAGGTTCTTCATTACCTTTGACCCCCGAGTGACCCGGCACCCAGATGAGGGTGACCTTATTCTGGCCAGCCAGATCGCTCGTCTCGGCACTCACTTACCAGCCTGGAATTAACTCGTGGGCTACATAGGGCTTTAAGGGCTGCCTGGCTGTCTGTGGCTATGAGGATCCCCTTGTTGGTGTACTCCCTCCTCTTTTTCTCCCGCACACAGTGCAGGATGGCGTACATTTCGGCCTGAAAGACTGTTGCATGGGCTCCGAAGGAAATACTATGACTTAACTCGGTCCTTCCGAATAACCACCTGCCCCCGTCCCACGCTCCCCGCCGGATCCGTCCGTGAACCAGACGAGCGCGTCCCGTGGTAAGCCCGGCGTCTTCTCCCGCCATGTCTCGCGGTCGGGGATTTCCACTGTAAAATTGTTTTCCCTGCAGATTCGCGAGGTCTGACCTCATTTCAAGCATGGGCTCCTTCATGATCTGAATTTTGCAGTGGCCCCTGAAACCTGGGTTGATCTTCAGTCTACCATTGCAGGCTAGTCTGTATAGTCCTAGCCTGGCCTCCCCGATGATAACTAAGTGTAGGGGTGGGGGGAAAGATCCAGCAACACCTCCATAGCGGCTGTTGGGGTTGAAGTCATGGCCCCTGTGATGTACAGGCAAGCCATCCTTTGGATCTTGCCTAGTTTTGTTTGGCACTGGATTGTGTCACCTTAGGCCACCAGACCAGTGCCGCGTATGTTAACAATGGTCTGACCACCCTTGTGTATAGCCAGTAGGCCATACTAGGTCTTAGTCTCCACGTTTTTCTATATAGCCGCCTAGTGACGACCAGGGTCATAACTGCCTTACACAGTATTTTTTCAACATGACGATTCCAGGTTAGCTTAGAGTCCAATACGACCCCAAGATATTTTATCTCCCTGGCCATTGGGATGTTTCTACCGTATAGAGTGAGATTGCTGTGGCTCTCCCACTTCCTCCTCCTCGTAAACAGTATGACGGTTGCTTTCTCGGGATTCACCCCGAGCCCTTGGCCAACCGTTCACCTTTCCCCGGACTATGATGACAATGTCGTCCGCATAGACCTGTACCTCGTACCCCCCTCCCGAGAGCCTCCCTAGCAGGCCGCCCACGACGGCACCAGAGCAGGGGAGACAGAATTCTCCCCTGCGGGGAAGTGCGTCTGGAGTAAAAGTTCCATAGTTTCCTCCCCCGAGCTTGTAAATCGTCCCGTGGATGTTCTAAGGGAGCCTATGTTGGCCTGAGTGCCCCTGGACAGGATCTTGTGTAGTCGAGCACTCTCAGATGTGTTCTCCACTTGCTCGCAGTGCCTCTTCCACGACTCCTTCCTAGTGTCCGTCAGTCTTTTGTTATAGGTCGTTAGGGCATGTCTATATTCATCGCATGTTCCCAACCTTTCCTGGATGAAGGCCAAGTCTGTGTTCCTCAGAGCCATCAGTAGTCCAGCCGTGGCTGCCTTACTGTGTTGGAGGTTGACCTGAAGGAACCTAAGTCCCATCAACCTGCGGTTGCTTCCCCAGTAGGCAGAAGCTAACCCTTCCCATGCCCCAGAATGCCTTAAAGGAGGTTCCTTCAAGGGCTCTGTTAGACACCTGGTCGATCGAGAAGGCGAGAGTCTGTCCTTTCTCCTCTGCCTGCCCTCCTGCATAGAACCGACCAGTGTTGTGTCCCCAGTTCAGGGTTCTGGATCTTCAGTCTCCTCGACCCCCTTTATTGTTATTACCTAAATCTATTTCACAGGATAGAGCGAGTATGTGTACCAAATATAAAAAATGTATATACAGGGTGGTTGAAAAGTTAATAGACATAAAAAAAAAGGACAAAATTGATAAAAGACCCTGTAGCTTGGTTATAAAGGGCCACAGGCTAATTAATTATAGGTTATTTAGAATCACCTCAGTGACTACAGTTAAAACTACTCAGCTTTCCCAATGAAACACCCTTTAATAAAAGATCAGGATTGTATTTGATGTTGCCGAATGATTTGGACAACGCAAGCAAACTCAGTGTGATGCAACTTTTATATTGCGTTTGTATTAAAATATTATATGTTTTTTTCAAGCTACCATTCAAAAATAAGTTGGTTAAGCAGCGTATATCAGAGTTTATTTAGGAGCAAAATAAATTCACAAATTAATGGAGTCATAAGAAAGTTTTATAATAAAATGTATTGCTTAAAAAATAATAGCTTTGTTACATTGTACAATTACCATAATTATAATCAATATGAAATATGTCCCCCTTTGCCGTCTGCTTTTACATGCTTTGGCATTGACTCAACAAGTTTCACACACTTTTCAGAGATTCGTTCATCTCATACCACACCTGAATGACAGCTTCTATCATCTTTGTTTTTGTATCACAATCGACTCTGCACAATTTAGCCTTGCGACTGGCCCATACGTTCTTAATAGGGTTTAGATTGGGAGAATTCCCGAGCCTGTCTAGAACTATTAACCCCTTATCCAAGAAATGCTGCTTGGGGTTGGCATTTTGTGAGTTATTTGTTCAAATGATGTTCCAATAATAATTTGTATTTGAAATTTTACCAATAAGATGTGTGACAGTTTGGACAGTGTGACCAGGTCAGTTGTTCGCTTGGAGACTCCCTAAAAAATTTCTGTTACCCCCTTATCCTGGAACTATTTCATCATCTCCTTCTATTTACAGGGTAAAAAATATAGGGGTTGATCGATTGCAATTTGCACTTTAACATTGAAACTCAAGTAATATGTTTTATGAGATTTTTTGAGAAGATAAATTCAAATATTACGACAGACCTGACTCATGAATTTCAAGTAGGTGTTGATCATGTATGGGTAAAATATCAAATTCTTTTGTAATTAAACCATCGACATCACAGTTGGTACACAGGTAGCTGCTCACAAGTGGATAGTCTGGATTGTCTGTGAGTCAAATCATTTCAGAACAAAGGGACAGTATAGGGGGTTGATAGCGGAAAACTGACACTTTTACGTTAAAAATTGAGTAATATATCATTTCAGGAGTTTATGGGTATAGAAATAGGAATATGACTTCCAGCTGACATTTTATCATGAAAATTAAGGCTGGGTTGATTATGGAGGGGTCACATTAATTTTCTTTGTAATCGCAAGTAATTGGCCCCAAATTTGTTTCATGAAGAAGTCTTTCTGCGGAGATCAGATTATCACAGCAATGTGAATGTTATATGTTTTTAAATTTCATTAATCTCACAGCAGAAATAATCTGCACACAGATAAAATCAAGAGTCGACTGTACCCGTTTACAAAATCAAATAGGTATAATAATGGTATTGCCTACCTAGAAATGGGTGCTAAAATAAAATATAACATAATTGTAACCTTTTTTGTAGGTTTTTAATAATTGAATAGGAATTTTATAATGAATATAAAAATTAGGTTACAATTTGGTAATATACGAAATACAAAAGTACCTCTAATATAAAAAGATAAAACTTGTCCTATTTACAATCTCTATTTAGTTGAAATTATGAATTTACTGATGGATCATTAAACAAACAAAAATACAAAAAAAGTTCATAAAACAAGTTTCCCCAACTTCTAAGTCCACAAAGTTCTGGGGTACACTATTGTAGAAAAACTGCACACCCATAAACATCAACTTGTAGAATGAGCCGTACATACAGTGCATTTCAAAAGTAAGAAATAACTGAATTTATTATTATTAGTAATTTTTAAGAGAATTGATAAAAAAATGATGAAAGGGGTTTACTTAGATTTTTAAATGCCACCTTTCAAAGTAAACATCTTTCTACCCACCCTGACCCTCTTTGAAGGGTAACTATTCTCTTCAGCATTATAAAAATTATTGAAAAATAAATGGCTATAAAAAATCAATTAATAAATTCAATGATAATTAAGTAAATTTAAAAAATACCAGATCATGTGCTCGAAATAAGCTCAATTTTGTTCCTGATAACATCGAAGTTGATGGACAAATTCTTGTAGAATATTATTAATGACTTCTAGATGTATAGTAACTACTCCTTTTTCCCCTCAGACACACACACACAAGAAAAATCTAAATGGGTGACATCAGGAGACTTTGGTTGCCATTCTATAGATCTTCCAATCCACCTGCTTGGAAACACCTGATTTTTAGCAGGTCTGGATGGGAGGCTGCATAGTGTGGACATGCTCTACTACTGGAAAAGAAGTGGTTAGCTGGAAGATCAGGTTGTCCTTGGTCTGGGTATATGGTTACCAGATGTGGAAATTTAGTCGACTAGAAGAAAATTCAAATACCTTTCGCTTATCAGGGTTTGATAAAAAAAAAGTAAAGATCTGTGATTTGATAATTCACTATCCCACATCGGACCTTTGTTTTTAAATGATTCTAGTGTGTACCACCATTATCCACCTGAAGTTTTCTGTAGACCAGTATTGGCAGTTTTAAGTATTAACTGTACCGTTGACGTAATAAGTACTTTATTTGAAAAAAAAAAAGGGTTTTTTTTTTCGAAATTTGGAATTGTACTGCAATTCTGCTGTATTTGTCCAATTACCAGATTCCTGCAATTGATGTCGTCCTTAACTAATTCTTCCACACAGTAAACTTTGTACGGATGACACCTTGGCTTATGTATAATTCGATAAACTGGCAATTTTGATATGTCATAAGTTTATTAAATCTGTTTAAGCAAAGAATGCAGATTATCTTGTAGCAACAAGAAAACATTCAATTGAACGTCTTCAGTCTGGGCCTTCCAGATTTAGACAAATTCGAACCAATCCAAATTACATAATTTTTTTTCAATTTTGTTCACTGTGCTTTGAAAAATTGGTGGGCGATCAGGGTTAGTGTTATTTAATAAGTGCACTACCTCTTGCTAGGTATAAGTTTGGTTACCAAAACGAACTCTTTTTAATATTATGATAAACACTTCCAATAATGGTGTCAACGAGCCAAGTAACCTTAATTTTATTTTTATGGAAAGTAAATTATTCACTAGTACTGCCTCTCCTACAGAACATGGTCAAATGTGACACATTCATATGGAAAAATTAATAAACAAACATGCAAGTTTTTTTTTTTTTTTTTGTTCCCTCAGGGCTCGTCCGCGGCCTTGCCGCCCCGATAGCACCGCAACCCTTGAACATGCAAGTTACTAATCTATTTGAAATATCTTGTGATGAAAAATGCTCAGTAGCAAAACAAAATTCCGGAACACTTCATTCCTATCTAAATTAATACCAAATCGACACTTCCAAAATAAACAATTGGGTTTAATAGCACATTTTAAAAATTAAAGTTGACCTGCTTCGATGTTTTTTTGAATAAAACATTAACGAAGGAAGCAAGTGTATTATTTGCCTTTGGAAAATAATTGTTCGAGCACCATTAAGGAAAATTGATTTTTTTTTAAAGTGCTGAATAGAGAATCAATTTTCCTTTAAACATTATGTATTACACGACCCCACCTTTCAATTAAAAAAAATTGGGATAAGATAAGAATGGTGTTAGGGTGGGTAGAAAGATTTTTACATAAAAAAACTGAGATTTAAAAAACTCTAAGTTGACACCTGTCAGCATTTCTTTTAAACACTACTTACGTTACAACAGAAAAAATAAATTTATTCCATACTTTTGAATCACACTGTAGAAAAAGCAACACCTGTAACTAGTTGGAAATGGACTCTTCCGCTTACAAAAATAAATAAATAATGACTACCAGGTTTTACTCCCATCATATAATATATTAAATATTACATGCTGCTTGTCTGGCACATTCGCAAAGTTGGATTGTAAAAGGTATCCACAACAGTACTAAAATAAGCAGAAGTTTTAAAAGGAGAAACTTCAGTTTTATTATTTAAATGATTGAAACATTAATTTATATTACTCCCACATGGTCTTAAACATTTGAAAATATGGCAATGGGAACAGTCAATCGAAATTTTATTTATAGCTCAAAAGTTGTAAAAAGTCTCAAAGCATGTAAAAAAACCTGCTTTGTGAAAGAAAAAAAAATGTGCCAGTCTGTCTGTTGATCCCCATGATACGTTTAGAAGGGACTGAGCTCTTGACTTCAAATTTTGTACACAAGTAGCAGTCTAGCAACAAACAGTTCAAATTGTTTTTGCAGAATCGTTTCAGGGGAAGGGTAAAAAATATAGGGGTTGATTGATTGCAATTTGCACTTTAACATTGACACTCAAGCAATATGTTGTTTCATGAGATTTTTTGAGAAGATAAATTCAAATATTAAGACAGACCTAACTCATGAATTTCAAGTAGGTGTTGATCATGTATGGGTGAAATATCAAATTCTTTTGTAATTAAACCATCGACATCAAAGTTAGTACACAGGTAGCTGGTCACAAGTGGATAGTCTGGATTGTCTGTGAGTCAAATCATTTCAGAACGAAGGGAAGGTATAGGGGGTTGAAAAAACTGACACTTTTACGTTAAAAAATCAAGAAATATATCATTTCAGAAGTTTATGGGTATAGAAATAGGAATATTACCAGGTGACATTTTGTCATGAAAATCAAGGCTGGGTTACATATTAACTTTCTTTGTAATCAAGTAATTGGCCCCAAATTTGTTTAATGAAGAAGTCTTTCCGAGGAGATCAGATTAACACAGCAATGTGAAAGTTATATGTTTTTAAATTTCATTAATCTTACAGTAGAGATAATCTGCACACAGATAAAATCAAGAGTCGACTGTACCCGTTTACAAAATCAAATAGGTATAATAATGGCGTTGCCCACCTAGAAATGGGTGCTAAAATAAAATATAACATAATTTTAACCTTTTTTGTGGGTTTTTAATAATTGAATATGACGTTAATAATGAATATAAAAATTAGGTTACAATTTGTTAATATACAAAATACAAAAGCACCTCTAATATATAAAAATATAAAACTTGCCCTTTTTACAATGTTTATTTAGTTGAAATTATCAATCTATTGATGGAACATTAAAAAAAAGGTTCATGAAACAAGTTTCCCCAACTTCTAAGTCCATAAAATTTTGGGGTACACTATAGTAGAAAAACTTCACGCCCATAAACATCAACTTGTAGAATGAGCCTTACATTCCGACCCTGGCAGTCTGTGATAATCAGCAGTAAATTGTTAGGCTGGTCAAAATTTTAGAATATATTTATTTGCAAAGGAAATTAATTAGTCAAAAACAGCGACATAGTTATGGTGTTACAGTGTCAATTAGAATCTATACAGAATGTAAGTACGCTGATCCTGCCTATTAGGGTAATATTGTCAATTGAATCCAGAAAGTCTAATCAGTCCTCAGATAACAAACAAGGCTGTAATATTGGCTGTCGGTTTCAACAGCTGGTGGAGTACAGGGCTGTACTTGGCTGGGAGATATCCACTGTATGCAGTGCTGTGAATAATTTAATGCATGGTGTTCATCTCTTGGCAGCCAAACATTTCCACCTGTGATTAACAGTAGGATATGACAGCATGCCTGATTGTGGCATCTGTAACAACAGGTGAGGGCAACATGATGATATGCTGATCTGTTCTGGGTGTAATTGCTGCTTCCATATCAGATGTGTACATGTGTCAGTACAGCAATTTGTGGTGCTTCGGCAGGATAATCGCGATTCACTGTGGATTTTCAGCGGCTGCATCTCTCCTGCTGTTGTCAACTCTTCCATTCAGGCGACTGGTGCTGAGACCGCCCGTTCTGTTCAGCCTGAGTCGGCCAGTTCATCTAAGACAGCAACCAGTAATAATTGAATATATGAGCAACAGTAATATTTCTCTGAGTGATGTGATGCCCAGACTAGCGAACTTTGAAGATGTTTATATTTCTGAAATAAAAGATTTAAAGCAAATAATTACAGGTCTTAACACACGGATTACAAATCAGAAGGATGATATAGCTGTTCTGAGGGACCTACTCATTTCTCCAGGGTCTCGTCCTAATGCTGGGTGCGTAGATGATAATATGGCTGGGGTGGGAGTAGGGAGTTTACCTGGTGCTTCTTATGCTGCTGCTGCTACTTCTGGTGTTGGTAGATCTGCTGTCATTGTCAAGCCGAAGAAGTTGCAAAATAATTGGGTGACTAAATTAGACATATTGAAAAATGTTGATCCTGTCAATTCTGAAATTGATATCCGAAAAGTTAGGAACATAAAAGATGGTGGTCTCATACTGGACTGCAGCAGAGTTAATGAAACTGCAAAGTTGAAGAATTGAATGGATGAAAAGCTGTCAGAGAATTATGTTGTTCGTGAACTGAAGGCTGCCAGACCTCGAATCAGGGTTGTTGGCATGTCTGAGCAACTCTCTGATGCTGTTGTTTCCGAATATATTATGTACCAGAATAGCAACTTATTTTCTCAGTCTAAAAATTGTAAGGTTCTCAAATCATAGCCTTTAAAGCATAAAAGCAATATATATCACGCGGTAGTTTTGGTGGATTATTCAGTTTATACTCGAGGTGTCAATGCAGGTCATCTTTTAGTTGGGCTAGACGCATGTTCTGTTTATGATGCAGTTGACATCTTGCGTTGTTTCAAGTGTAACTCATTCCATCACTCGGCTAGCAGATGTACATCAGATAAGATAATTTGTGGTGAATCCCATGAAGTCAAAGACTGTAAAGTCTTTCTCTTAGCTGCATAAATTGCTGGTTATAATAAAAAACTCAAAACTAACCTTGAGACTGCTGATGCGTTAGGAGATTATAATAGGTGTGAGTAGTACCAATCGGCATTATCGAAGCTGAAATTCTCTGTTTAGCAATTACAGAAAGCCTTACATTTCTCTACTTTGGAGAGGAACACCAACAATACTAGTAGTTTAGAAGTTTATTATAAAAATCCTCGTCGTATTAAAAGCAAATGTAGTCAGCTTTATAACGCAGCAGCTTACTGTGAATACGATATTTTGGCTTTCACGGAGACATGGTTGGACTCTGACATTAAAAATTCGGAGATACTGGCTGACAGATGCTACCTTAAGGAAAAACAGAAACTTGATGTCTTTTGCCAATTATGTAAGAATGGTTTTCAACAGGTTCCGATGCTGCTGCAAAGTAATGTGGCGCTCCAGAACGAAGTTGCTTCTTTGAAGGCTGAGATTGGCAGTGCGACTGGTTCTGTGATGGATTCAAGGAGTGTGGAGGATGCTGATGTGGAGAGAGTTGTTGCAGAGGTTAATGAGGCAGATGAGGTCTCATGAAGAATGCACTGCGAATGATACAGCTGTGAGAATAGACAAAGACGTGAAAAAAGTTTTTCTGAATTGGGAATGCAAAGTAAACCGGTGAAGGTGGTTCGCATAGGGAGTCGTGTTGGGGGTGGGAGACCGAGGCCGACTAAGGTGGTCATGTGGGATGGTGAATCTGTGAGACAGGTGTTGGTGAGAAGGAGATGTTCACATGTTGGATACAAGATTGCTGCTGATCTGACGGTGACGCAACGCAATTAATTATATGCGCAGAATATATGAGGAGCTCGACAGGCGTAGGTCTTCTGGTGAAGGTAACCTGTTTGTGAGATTTGACAATGGCGTACCGAGGATTGTTGAGAAAAAGATTTAAAAAAACGACCGCAGGTCTTAAGACATTATTTCCAGAATGTAACTAGTTAGCATTGTAGAATGGTGGAGTTGGGAAATGCTGTGAACTGTAGTGACTATGACATTGTTTTTGTGACTGAGACATGGTTAATGAGTAGCTGTGGTGATTCGGAGTTTGGTTTGCTGAGCTATGACATTTTTCGCAAGGATAGGAGTGTTGAAACTAGTGACCGACAGAGGGGCGGGGGTGTTATGATTGTGACACGCAGAAAGCTGAATGCCAATGTCATCGGCGTCTCAGTCGGACATGTCGAGCAGATTTTTGTGGCTCTTGCTTTTGGCTGTGACAAGTTAATCCTTGGCTGTGTTTATTTTCCACCTAGATCTCCCTTGTGTATGTACGAGGAACACTGTACGACAGTGTTGATGTTGCGGGAGATATATCCGGATCATAAATTCGTCCTTTATGGTGACTATAACCTGAGTGATGCTGTGTGGGATGGTGATGAGTATGGTGTTGTGGTGGATGCGTCTCCGGGTTCGGCTGCACATGTGATTGGCGGGGCGGTAGTTATCGCTACCTTAACTTGTTTCAGGTTAACCGGGTGCCTAATAGTAGGAATGTGCTTCTGGATCTGCTGTTCATGACTGACTCTTATATTACTACAGAGGTGGCTGGCGACTTGCTCCTTCCTAATACTGTTCACCATACAGCATTTTTTGGCCATCTTCCGGTGCATACAAATCACCAGGATGGTCTTCAGTGTGTATATTATTACTATGACTTTAAAAACTGTGATTATCAGGTGATAAATGAATATTTAGCTTCCATTGATTGGAATAATTTGTTCCTTGGTTTGGAGGTTGATGCGGCAGTTGGGGTTTTGTATGATGCACTTTATGCTGTTATTGACAGGTGTGTGGATTGGAGGTCACGGAGGAGCTCAAATTATCCAGCATGGTTCAGTGGAGAGTTGAGGAGTCTCATCAAATCCAAGAGGCAAGCGCATTGTAGATTTAGATCTTCTGGTGATGAGTCAGATTATGTTCCTTTTGCTGAATTACGACGGCAGTGTAAGGAGCTGTCTCAAAGGTGCTACATGAATTATGTGTACAATATGGATGTGGCTCTTCGAGCTGAACCCAGGCGATGTTGTAAATTTGTCAGTGACCGCAGAGGCGGTAACACGTTTCCATCAAGGATGAGTTTGGATGGTGTGGAGGGTGATGGTTGAGCAGACTGTGTGGAACTTTTTGCTAGTTATTTTTCTACTGTTTACACTAATAATTCAGATGTTGTTTTTCCATCATATAGTTTTAGTAGGACAGCTGATATTGCTATGTGCAGAATAAGTATGGAAAATTTATATGATAAGATTCTGTCAATTAAGCCTAAAATGTGCTCAGGACCGGATGGTATTCCTGCTTACTTCTTGAAGAAGTGTATTCATACGGTTACTCAGCCGTTGCACTATCTTTTTAATTTGTCACTGACTGCTGGTGTCTTTCCTGGGGTGTGGAAGAGTGGTTACCTGAACCCTGTGCATAAGGTTGGTTTAATAAGTGATATTGGGAATTACAGAGGTATTTCTTTTCCCTCAGAGATTCCAAAAATTTTTGACAGTCTTGTGTTTGATCGAATTTCACCTCTTTGCAGGGGCCTGATGATTGAGCAGCAGCATGGATTCTTGAGTGGAAGATCAGTTGGTATTAATTTGTTCATATACCAGCAGTATATCATTGAAGCTTTTGAGAATTCTCTTCAGGTTGACTCTGTTTATACGGATTTCTCCAAGGCGTTTGACAGGGTTGACCACAGGTTTGTTGATTGCCAAGATCTCTGCTTTGGGTTTCCATGGCGTTATGTTGAGATGGATTGAGAGCTTTTTGACGGGTCCTGTCAATATGTGTAGATTGGGTGATAGTGTTTCTAATCCTTTTGCGGTAACATCTGGTGTGCCTCAGGGGTCACATTGTGGCCCGCTGCTTTTTAACCTTTTTATAAATGATATCCCAGAGGTTTTACTGAATTGTAAATTTTTACTTTTTGCGGATGATCTCAAGCTGTTCTTGACGGTGAAGTCTCCAGATGAGGCATCCCTATTTCAGGAGGATATTAATCGATTGTCTGCTTGGTGTGCTTCTAACCACCTTTATTTGAATTTAGAGAAGTGTGTGACTGTCACGTTCTCCAGACTTCGTCAGACTCATTCATTTGACTATGATATTGATGGTGTTCCATTGCGAAGAGTGGAGGAGGGCTGTGATTTGGGGGTTACCTTTGATATGAAGCTGACATTCGTTAGGCACTATGAGTCTGTTGTTTCTAGAAGTATGAGAATGCTGGGATTTGTGTGTCGGATGGCTAGGGAATTTTCTGTGGTAGGGCTCTTTATTGTGTTTTAGTCAGACCAATTTTGGAGTATGCTTCCATCATATGGCGGCCATACTATGCCGTTCATATTGAGTCTCTTGAACGTGTGCAGAGAAAGTTCCTTCGGTTTTGTTCATGGAGGATGGGTTTTGCCAGGGAAGGTCATGATTATGTGCAGCTGATGCATGCATTAAATCATTGGAGTATCGTAGATGGAATGTTGACATGTGCTTCTTATGTAAAGTTTTGAACTCTGATATTGACTCTGGTATTATTCTCTCAATGATAGGGTTCAGGGTTCCAAGTTATCGAACCCGATCTTGTGAACTGTTTCAGGTGTTTCATCACTCCACAAATTATGGTATATCCAGTCCTCTGAATAGAATGTTGACTTTTGCCAATGCAAAGTCTGAGTTGCGGCCTATTTTCGGTTGCTCGTTTTCTGCTTTCAGGCGGTCTCTTGCATCTGTTGCCCAAACCTAGCATGTACTTTATTTGATTGTTGTGTAATGTAATGTTTAATATTGTTTTGTAATGTGACCAGTTGATTATCGATTGTTGTTTTAATTGTAACTGATTGTGACTATCACTAGCTAATATTGTGCTTATGTTTAAAATTGGGGTTGTCCCGTTTTTCTGAATAAATAAATAAATAAATTAATGTTGTAATGCATTTTATGCTGAACTGTTTTCTATTGTTGACACCTATGTGCCCAGAGTTGAGTCTCGCTCCCGACGTAACAATCTCCCTTGGTTTGATTCGGAGCTAATCTATAACATCAAGGTCAAATTCAGAGCCTGGAGGCGACACAAGAATTGTAAGAATCCTGCTGATTATTTGGAATTTCAGCACCTTAGACGTGTTGTAAAAGTAACCTTGGAAACCAATGAAAAACTGTTTTCGCAACAGGTTGCTATTTCGTCTGATCCATCCAGCTTCTGGAAGCTGATTAATCTCAAGAGGAATCATTCAACATCCTAAACCTCCTTGTCATATGAAGGCATCACTCTAACTGATCCACTTTCTGTGGCCAAAGCATTTGCAGATTTTTCAGACATCCTTCGTTTGCCAAACAAATGGTGATACTGGTGTGGAATCTGACCTTGTAGGTAATAAATCCAATCATAGATATTCAAGAGGTCACAAATCCGATAGGCCTGAGTGCAATTAAGAAACTCAGACTGAAACATACAGCGGGCCCTGATGAAATTCCGACTTTCTTGGTTAGGGACTGTGCTCACGTTTTTATGTATCCTTTAACATCCATCTTTAATATCTCGCTTAAAACATCAAAGTTTCCTACGATATGGAAAACAGGTCATTCTATTCCAGTCCCTAAAAAAGGTAATCAAACCCAAGTTAAAACCCATACACAAATCATCCATCATGCATAATTTTGCAAAGGTGTTTGAATTTGTTCTGAACGATTTTATCATTTTTAATGTCAAACATTTAATTTCAGAGACTCAGCATGGTTTTATGAGGGATCGCTCTACATCTAGCAATTTAGTCTGCTTTACAGACTACATAAGTGCAGCAATGGACAGGGGATCTCAAACTGACGTTATCTACTTGGATCTCTCTAAGGCTTTTGGCAGACTTAACCACAACATTATACTTCAGAAGCTTGACTGATACAGGTTCTCTTCGAAGCTGTTGAGGTTTTTTATCTCATACCTTATTGGTAGAGTCTACTCTGTTTTTTACCATAGATTTCGGTCTGTCGAGATTTTGGCTGGGTCAGGTGTGCCGCAGGGGCCTCAGTTTTTTAACTTATTCATCAATGACATTACTAACGTCCTTGAGGTTCCTCACCTGCTCTATGCCGATGACTTGAAGATTTGTCATAACATTAACAATCGTGATGATAGCGTTAGACTACAGAAAACCTTATGTAGAATATATTCCTGCACCTGCCAAAATGAGCTGCCTCTGAATGACGGTAAATAAGAAGTTATCACACTCAATAAGCAAATAATCAGTTTTCCGTATGAATTATGTGATTCAATAATTAATAGACCGAAAAATATCGCCGACTTAGGCCTTCTTTTTGATAGCAGACTGTCTTTTGTGAATCTTATTGAGAATGTCATCTCTAAAGCCTCAAAAACCTTGGCTATATCATCAGAAACTAAAAAATATATTCATGCATAGACACCTTAAAAACTCTTCTGTGCTTACGTTAGACCGCATTTGGAGTATTCTGCAGTGGTTTGGGCGCCCTATTATGGTGTTCATGGGGATGCACTAAAGGATGTTCAGCGTTGGCTTTTCAAGATGCTGTCGTATAGAGCTGATAATATCTATCCGGTTATTGGCACACCACAGAGCTGTCTGTTGTTGCGCTTCTCTTTGGAGTCACTGCAAAGCAGGCGAAATTACTTCGCTTTATTATTTTTATTCTGTCTGTTACATAATGTCTTGGAATGTCTGCATATTTTACACTTGTTGTGCTTCCATACGCCCAGAGTTAATTCCAGATCTCAGGTCCTGTGTTCTGTTTTCCATCGCCTGTCCTAGGACAAATGTAAGACTGAATTCACTGGTACAAATAATGTGCTCTATATATAACTGTGTACATCGCCGCATTGACATCTTCGAGTGCAACAAGTCCACTCTCAGATCTGTTGCTGGGCTGATTGACTTGTGATCCAGCTGTAGCCCTTTTCTATATTGTGTTTAGTTAACTTGTTGATCTCTGATTATTGTTGTAATTTTTACTGTTTGTTCAATCTCTTTATTTGGGGATTTCCCCATTGGGTATTGTATATAATAAATAAATAAATAAATAAATAAATAGATAAATACAGTGCATTTCAAAAGTAAGAAATAACTGAATTTATTATTAGTAGTAATTTCCCCCTCCTAAGTAATCATCTTTCTACACACCCAGATCCTCTTTGACGGGTAACTATCCTTGCAAAATTTTTAAATCGAAAATGGAGTCGTGTGATACCTCTTCTTTAGGAAAAATGAATTATCTCTTCAGCATTATAAAAATTATTGAAAAATAAATGGCTATCAAAAAGCAATTAATAAACAATGATAATTAAGTGAATTTAAAAAATACTAAATGATACTCGAAATAAGCTCAATTTTGTTTCTGATAACATCGAAGTCGATCGACAAATTCTTGTAGCATATTATTAACGACATTTAGATGTATAGCAACTACTCCTTTTTCCCCTCAGACACACACACACAAGAAAAATCTATACGGGTGACAGCAGGAGACTTTGGTGGCCATTCTATAATAGATCTCCTTTCAATCCACCTGTTTGGAAACACCTGATCTTTAGCAGGTCTGGATGGGAGGCTGCATAGTGTGGACAGGCTCTACTACTGGAAAAGAAGTGGTTAGCTGGAATATCAGGTTGTCCTTGATCTGGGTATATGGTTGCCAGATGCGGAAATTTAGTCGACTGGAAGAAAAATCGAATATCTTTCGCTTATTAGGATTGGCCAAAAATGTAAAGATCTGTGATTTGATAATTCACTATCCCACACCAGACCTCTGTTTTTAAAGGATTTCAAGTGTGTACCTCCACTATCCACCTGAAATTTTCTGTAGACCAGTATCGGCAGTTTTATCTATTAACTGTACCGTTGACGCAATAAGTATCATTTGAAAAAAATTGTTTTTTTTTCTTCGAAATTTGGAATTGTACTACACATCTGATGTATTTGTCCAAAAACCAGATTCCTGCAATTGAAGTCGTCCTTAAATAATTCTTCCACAAGGTAAACTTTGTACAGATGACACCTTGGCTTACTCAATCTCTTTAAGCAAAGAATGCTTGTAGCGACAAGAAAAGATTCAATTGAACGTCTTCGAATAATGGTTGCAAAGCGCCAAGTCACCGTAACTTTATTTTTACGGAATGTAAATTATTCACTAGTACTGACTCTCCTACAGAACATGGTCAAATGTGACACATTCATATGGAAAAATTAATAAACAAACATGCAAGTTACTAATCTTTTTGAAATATCTTGTGATGAAAACTACTCAGTAGCAAAACAAAATTCCTGAACACTTCATTCTTATCTAAATTAATACCAAATTGACACTTCCAAAATAAAAAATTGGGTTTAATACCGCATTTTTAAAATTAAAGTTGACCTGCTTCGATGTTTTCTTGACAAGCGTATTATTTGCTTTTGGAAAATAATTTTTCGAGCACCTGAAATTTTTTACAGTGCTGAATAGAGAATCAATTTTCATTTAAAAATTTTGTATCGCTTTTCAATTTAAAAAAATGGGAGGGTAGTCACCTTTCAAATGGTGTTAGGGTGGGTAGAAATATTTTTACATTAAAAAAAAAGATATTTAAAAAACTCTAAGTTGACACCTGTCAGCATTTCTTTTAAACACTACTTACAACAGAAAAAATAAATTTATTCCTTACTTTTGAATCACACTGTAGAGAAAGCAACACCTCTTAACTAGTTGGAAATAGACTCTTCCGCTTACAAAAATAAATAAATAATGACTACCAGGTTTTACTCCCATCATATAATATATTAGATATTACATGCTGCTCGCCTGGCACATTCGCAAAGCGGGACTGTAAAAGGTATACACAACAGTACTAAAATAAGCAAAAGTAAGAAGACTAGAGCAACAGAAGTTTTAAAAGAGAAAATTAATCAGCATTTATACGATTAATAACTATAAAAAAATCATCTTAGATATTATTCATTAATTTTTTTACTATAAAATATTACTTGCCTGTTCCAAGCGTTCCTTTTCCTTAGTACTAACACCCGGAGGAAGGACATGAAGAAACTTGCTTAGAAGTTCTAAGCCTGCACCAGTTACATTAGAAACACAAAAGATGGGAACTACATTTTCAGTTAATTGATTAGCACCTGCAGTTATCACATCATCCAAATTCCTGATCACAAGAGGCACACGACGACTTCCAACTTGTTTTAGAAAAGACTCCAAGTTTTGGAGTGTACTGTTTGGGGATACTAGGTCAGTTTTCGTTATAACAATAAAGAATGGTACATTCAATGCAACTGCAATAGCTAGATGTTCATGGGCCATTCCTACAGCACCCGCTGTGCTAGATATCTGTAAAGCAAATATAAATAATAAATTACCATCTACAATGATATCAATTTTATACAATTCTTTGTATTTATGACACTTTAAATTAGAGGTGTGCGAAGCTTCGAAATTCCGAACCGAACCCGAACTCGAACCGAACCTTCGGTTCGAAAATATGTTCGCACAAGCGATGTTGAAGTAGTTCGAAGTTCGAAATATGTAATTCTTCAAAATAGTTCGAAGTTCGTTGCTCAAAAATACTTCGAAATTTCACTTTACAGGCATTGAATGTTGCCAAAGTTAGCGAAGTTGCGGCCTCTTTAACTCGGTAGCTGCGCTTTAAACTCGTTATCGGTCTCATTGAGTCGATAGCGTAATTTCAGAAGATTTCACTCATGCATATTTTTGACCGTAGATGGGACACATTGAGACACGACGGAGCGATTTAGCAATCACAGAATTATTTTTCTTGTATATCCTAGCCTCCCAACACCTATTTCAGTAACAACATTATGATGGCGGTGTTCGAAGACGATTGGTAACGCAAATTTTCAGAATTTGAGAATAATTGTAGATTGTGTTTAAAAAACACTGCTTTCAACATGCTTTATTACACAGTGAGCCAAAACAGTTAAATATTCACAATCAGGAGACAGTTCAAACTTATAAGTGGTTATTTTACACCTATCGTGCTCACTTTGAATTATCTCAATCTGTTTGCTAAAACTGCCTAGCCAATACCAAACAACAACATATTTATAATTGAGCTTATCTATAGATCTAGAAATCTGAAAAAGTTTAAAATATTTTTTGTTTTTGTGTTTTGGATTTAACGTTGACCCATCTCCACAATGATCAGCACCGGAAGGCATTTTCACCCAATCAACCTGCAAATTTGTCGAACCCTTCTTTTTTGTAAATGTTACAATATTCCTAAATTTTGTATTTAAGGAAATGATATATGAACACTGAAAAATGTTGGGTAGTTCGATGTTCGATTTTGAATTTCTAAGAAGTTCGAGTTCGACTGTGAACCTTAGACATACTATTTCAGAGGTTCGAAGTTCGAGGCAACATATTTGCTTAGGTTCGTTTATAGTTCGGTTCGAACAAAACATGGGTTCGCACACCTCTACTTTAAATCATTAAAAAGTCTGGACGCAGCAAGTGCATTATGGTAGTAAATTTTCATTAAAATGTTTTTAATAGCAAATATGTGTTTTTTTTTAAAAAAGCAGGCATCAAATTTGGTTACCAGTATAACCTTTATAGTAAAAACAATGTGCCACGTTTCATCAAAATAACTTTAATGTTTGAAAATGTACAAAAATTTTCGAAAGTAAACTCAAAGTGTTCCCGGAAAAAAACCGTTTCTTGGTCAACCTTATAGGTTAATAGCAAATTGAGCTATTAAAATATGAAGAAATATTTTTTAAGATGTAGCTCAAGACACCCTATAATTAATGTATACATTTTTTTTTCATATCTTGTGTAATAACGGATATATTGAGCTTTATTGATTTTTTACGAAAATTCGCCAAAAATTATATACCGTTAAACGATAAACTATAGCTAAGACTACTGCCAAAAATTAGAGAAAGGGTCTATTTGAAATGAATTTTCTGGAAATATTTTAGTAAAATGAAGGACAATGACGGTTGAAACTAAGACTTCAGGGTTTGTAAAACATTCTTCTTGAGACATTTTCTTTCCATAGCCCGTATTAAAATAAAGTTCTTTGCCTAAATGTTGCCAATTGTGACGTTTTAAATCGCGATTTTGACGTTTTGAGGAAAACCCCAATTTATTTTTCTTTAAATGCCTATAACTTTTTTGTCTTTTAACTTAGAGCTAAATTTTGGTACGTCATATACCTATAATGATATAAACCCGCGTACCAAATTTAGTTGCCCTTACTTTGTTATTTTCGGAGATATAAATTGTTTTCTAATGAAAACACAAAATTTTCCGGGAAAACCTGGGCCGATTTTCCTGACTAACGAACTTATCCAAGCCACTTGCAAAAGGAAGGTACTCACTAAATTTAATCAAAATCGGCACATTACTTTTTGAGTTATCTGTGTGATACATACATACATACATACATACATACATACATACATACATACATACATACATATATATATATATATATATATATATATATATATATATATATATATATATATATATATATATATATATATATATATATATATATATATATATATATATAAACATATAAACATATAAAAATTGAAACTGACCCCGGATATGTGTTCCAAGGGGCCTAATCAGCGCTCATTTGAAGAAATTTTTTCAAAATTCAAAAGTCGGGATTTCCTTATTAGTGATTTTTAAAACAAAAATTCACTAAAATGAACTTATTTACACAATTGCTTGTTAATTTAAATGTCTTCTCTAAATACAGAAAATCAATTATACTAAATTAGAGAATGGCAAAACATTTCAGGTGTATAGCATTATAACCAAATATTTCTTTAAAACTAACAATTTTAGTGTTTCAGTTGTTCACATGACAAAAACTTAGATAATAAGGATCTGAAGTGAATTGGTATGAACTGAGTCACTGTAATTGCTTTCCTAACATCCAAGTGATATAATAAACATAATAAACTGTGTCCAGTTTTACTGAATTTTCGCAGAAAAAATTGGGTAATGAGGAGATCGTGACTTTTGAATTTTGAAAAGGTTTCTTCAAGTGAACGCGAACAAGGCCCTCACATTGCCTTTAGAGGCTTGCTTGACAGCTTCAAATTCTAGTGATTGCATTTTCTGCTGAACTTCTTCTTGTATACTCGTCAGTTTGTCATGTACATCGTCACTAATACCCCTTACTTGGCTTTCTACTTGCTGGAAGATGTCGTCTTTTACCTGCGTCATACATTCGTTCACACACATAAAGTAATATTCTCAATTCTGCTGGCTTGTTCTTGCAGAATTTTCTTTGTTTCTTCACCCATTCTTCTCATCTCTTCTTTGGTCTCTTCATTTCTTTTTCTGACTTCTTCATCCCTTCTTCCCATTTCTTCTTTAGCTTCTTCCCATTTCTTCGTGAAGCTTCTTCGTCAATTTTTCTCAGTTCCTCTCTTGTCTCTTCGTATCTTTTTCTCATTTCTTCTTTGGCTTCTTCGCCTCTTTTTCTGGTTTCGTCTTTTATTCCTTTAATCAATTCCAATAGCTGGGCATCCATATTGGCTGTTGTGCTTTGTTTCTTAGGAATAGACGTTCTTAAAGCCGGTACACAGTTTATTCTGTTTTAAACACCCAGTTATGAATTACTGCTGACACTAATATTTCAGGTATTTTAGAAATTTCCACGTTGTTTAATGAATATTCTGGAAAATATCTTCTTTAGTAGCTCGAAAACCCCAAACCTGACACCAGTTGTTACGTTCTACTGGGTTCTGGATTTGTTGACTAACAAAACGCAGCTTTTCAAACTACTAATTTATTTTAACCAACTATTTTCCAACAACACTATCAAGTAAAATATTTCCCTCTATTACTAAATGTCCATAGAACTATATTCCACTATCCGCCTTCTATGATCGCTTCTTATACACCAACACTTACTGCTGACTCACTTAATACTCTATGATCACTTATTCTGCACCACACTAACTCAATACTGAACTAACTCACTCTATGTGCCATTCGTCTATTTATACTGTCAATAGAGATTCTAGATCTTCTACACGGTTCTACACCTGTCACTTCTGCTCCGTTCTAGAAATATAATTTCACAGTGTTCGCTGTTACCAACACACTTTCCAACCGGCCTCTGCTCACAGAAGTAACAAATTTCATAAACATACGTCTCAGACGGGTGTGACACTACATAAGTTTTAGAGAGCTACGTTGTACTTATTGTTAAAATTATCATTGCGCGGGCATCTGTGGTCACTATGGTAATCATGCAGGTGGTGAGATACCAAAGACCTGACCTGACCTGTCTGGCAGTCAAGCAAGATCATTATCACTACAGCGGTACGAGGTGTGTTTGTGACAACACCTAAAGCGTTACTTTCCTGTCAGGTCAGACCATTTTTTTTTGTTCCCTCAGGGCTCGTCCGCGGCCTTGCCGCCCCGATAGCACCGCAACCCTTGGTTGGTTGTGCATACAGGTCAGACCATACTTTGTAGATTGGAGGACACTGTTTCTGTTTGAGCTTTACAGGAAGGGTGGCTGAATAAACATAGGCAGGAAGGCTCTGTCGAGTTTATAGAAGACGTGCAAATAGCCATCGTTGGAATATTTCCATATTTAAGTAAAATAAGAACAATTATTGTCGTTATTAATTATTGAAGCAGCCGGTTGTTGAGGTAGACTCATAATTAGCTAGGTATAGAATCGCGATATGATTAATCACAAAAATTAAAAAATAGTTTTATCATACAGAAAATTAAAATTGCATCTGATTGAATCAATATATTGGAAAATAAAATTTATATTGATGTTTTAAAATGCAAAACGATATTTTAAATAAAATTATTAACATCTAAATATAATTTATCATTAATTTTTAAATATTCTAATACTTGAATTCAAACAAAAATTGTTGTTACATTGTTGGTATCAATATGTAATGTAATTTTTACTTATAAATCAATCAAATAAGCTTCGTTTCTGTGTTTTCAAACGTATAAACATTGAAATAAATGGATATTCATATTAAAATCGGTTTTTATTTATTTATTTCAATATGGCATACCTTTTTAATTAATTTGACAGATTATTCTACATCAAAAAATACATGAAAAAAAATTGTTGCAAAATTGTTCTAGAACCTTATCGTAAAAAAAATATTAATTTCAACAATAAGTGTACAAAAACTAATGCAAAAATTAAAATTCTTAAGTCGAACTCTTTAAAATACATGTCTAATTTATATACAAAAAAGTAACAACTTACCACTAGCATTGCATGATGTGGCGAATAACCAGATAGCCCTTGAATTGTAGTTCGAATATACTTTTTATGTCCTGCTAAATCTAAAAATGTGACCAGCTTTGTAGAAGTATCACATATTTCTTCTGCTGTTATAAGTTCACTGTAACTGTAGTTAATGGGCTTGCCCTAAAATGTTATTCATAATTTATTTTAGATATACCTGAACAACTGAAATATGCTTTTAACTCTTTAGAAACCAATGGAACTTGGATAGAAACTTATGGAATTTGGAGCAAATAGGAATTCTGGGTAAATGAAATGCCAGGTAAATGAAGACAACAGGGCAACAAACATTTGTGTAAAAAACAAAACCCCTTTAAAACTTTGCGAAAAAAAGCCCATTCCCTAAGAGTTCTGTAAGTTTTTTTTGGAGTTGAAATCACAACCATTAACAGAGGTAAATCTAAGCAAGTTCCAACAACAATTATCCTTAAAAAAAAAAAGAAGAAGCCAAACTGTTTTCAGCTAAATGCCCTACTGGTAGTACATTTCTTTACTTTTAGTGACATTTCATAGAAAAAATCCACTAATGAGTGGATCGCGACCTTTGAATTAAATTTTTTCTTCTAATGAGCGAGAACTAGGGCCCATAGAACACAATTTCAGTTTAAATTTATATGTATGTATGTATGTATGTATGTATGTATGGATATATATATATATATATATATATATATATATATATATATATATATATATATATATATATATATATATATATATATAGATATATATATATATATATATATATATATATATATATATATATATATATATATATATATATATATATATATATATATATATCGATGATGTTCTGACAGATTGACGCAAGCGCCATTTGGTAACTTTTACAGAAATCGAATAAAACTGTTTATTTCAAAAAATAATTTTCTCACTGATATTTTAACTCATTAACTAGGTCATAGCAAGCCATAGACGTATTATATTGAAAAAAAAACCACACAAAATTGCCTCAGTTCCGAGAAAAGGCGATATCTGTGCCGCTTACGTCGTTTTATAAATTTGGCTGGAGCCTAAGTCAACATTTGTTGTACTTACGCTTTTTAACTTGAAAGCAATTCCGATCAGCCTGGTGTATAAGTGGAGCTTACGCAACTGTAGAGTTTGGTAACAATCAAAATTCTCAAATACGCTTAGTAAAATACGCCATTATAAGACATCTTATACTGTTAATGAACTTAAGCATTATGAGTGCAAATCGGGCTTTTATTTCGAGTTTCGAAAAAAATCACGATTTCTGCATTCTCAATGGAAATTCTGATATTCAGAACCTTAATTCTTTTACTTACATAAATAATATGATAGACATAATAACTACTTCATGAACAAAAACAAAAAAAAAAGAAAATTTATTAATAAGTAAAATGAAAACAGCATATAATTGTAAAAGTAACATTTCATTCAAAAAATAACTAAAAGATCACATTACAACAAAAGGAAACTAAAATTTATATACAGTAACAGTAAACGACAAAAAAACACATTTTCTTGAGATCAGCTATATTAATAAAATCTTCGTATTATAAATTAGTCTGTGTCCTTATTGTCTTTCTGGGGGCAGTAAAAGACATGCAAGTGTTTTGCACTTTTTCTTTTTACAGGGAAAATGGAGCATTGTTTTGGAAGGTACAATTCTTTACTTGTCTCTATATTCAAGTTCATGCATTTTTTTTTGCTTTATTCCTTGCCATTCTGCTTAACTTCTCTTTCTGCGCTTTGCTATCTCAAATACGTTGCTTGACGGAACACGATGTAGATGTGCCACTACCCTTAGAACTTAGACTGGAAGCTTCTTTACTATGTACACTATGGGCCAATCCAGGTTCGTTCTTTGAAGAACTACTACTGTAGGACACAAGTTCCTTCTCACTGGTTAAATGAGTACAATTCGGGTAGGTTTCAACATTACTGAGGTTTTCGTCAAAAGCTCAAAAGCAATGAGATTAATATTTTCTTCAAAGGTGTTGCCGGACACAATCTGATAAAACAACATTGTCGTTTTGTATGTTTTCAATTTATTTATTTATTTATTAGAACTGCTCCATAGATCTCTACAAGATATCGGAAATAGTCAAAACACAAAAAACAGCTTATCAACGCTGAAATTTAAAATTAAAATATTCGTCCACAGAATAAAAAGAATGCTCTCTAAAAAACGATTTTAAAGCAAGCTTAAGTTGCCTGAGGCTGCTCAAACTTTTGACACTGTCAGGTAAATGATTATATAAGCGTATTGCAGTGTTGCGAGGTGCCCGATTAATCTGTTCGATCCTATAAGGGGAACATACAAATTTTTAGCCTGTCTTGTTTCATACACTGTAATATTAGTGCAGGTACTGAAAATTGCAATATTTTTTCTGACATAACAAAGCGCCTCAAGCATATATAGGCACGTCACTGTTAAAATGCCATACCACATAAATAATGGTCAACAAGATGCAGAAGACGGCAGGCCAAACATGGTGCGGAAAATTCTCTTCTGCATCAAAAGAACCCTCCCTAGATGCACACAGCTGCCCCAATACAGCAAACCATATGCCAGAAGATAGTTGACACTACCATAGTAGCATGTCAACAACGCCTGAGTACTCAAGGAATCCCTTAGCTGCAGCAACATGTGATTCCTAGATGCAAGAGAGGCCACCACATGGTCCACATGGACATCCCATGATAAGTTAGAATCCAGATGGAGCCCCAAAAACTTTACAGATGTGCCCTGTCTTATTGAACCGTTATCAGATCTCACATATAGGCTTAGATTCGGATGCACACCCACTGGAGAAAAATGAAGCATTTCAGTCTTCCGCGTGTAAAGAACCAGACCATTTCGCGAACACCAGGCTGACACCTGAGACACACACACATTTGCTGCAGCACCAAGCTCTTCAAAACTGTCCCCTGAGATTGCAGCAGTGGTGTCATCTGCGTACAAAGTTAAGTGGTATTGTTGGAGATCATAACAATATCGTTAAGAAAAATTGTAAACAATACAGGGCCCAATATGCTGCCCTGCGGCACGCCGCTCGACACTGCTGAAAATTCAGACATATGGTTCTTATCTACCTGTCGTATCCTGACTTCTCCCAGACAGGTAGCTTTTTAGCCATAAATATGAATTTCTTCTTATGCCATAATGCTCCAATTTGGATCCACTATTTATGTAAACCAAGACTGTCAGGTAAGTGCTAAGCACAGCATCCTGAGTTGACAGCTACCTACGAAAGCCAAATTGGCACGGAGACAGCAAATTGTATCTCTCCAAAAAGGACCCGAGTCTTAACAGAAATGCCTTTTCAAAGATCTAAGAAGAAAAAACGAAAGCAGCGCAATCGCCATGTAGTTGTCCAAAAGACGTGGATCTCCCTTCTTAAAGAGAGAGACGACATGGGCCGCCTTCAGACGCTCAGGAAAACAACCGATTTCAAATGACACATTTATAAGGTAAGTTAGTGGAGCCACCACAAGATGAGCAACTCTGCCAAGAAGACTGCATGGTATTTCATCTATTCCTAATGAATTTTTAACTAAAACTAATTTTACTATCTCTAATACATCATCCTCTGAGACAGGATATAAAAACATAGAATAGGGATTAGAGCTATTTTTCAATGCACAATTTATGTCACGGTTTTTTGTCAAATACTTGAATGTGAGGTTTTAATGTGAGTGGGCCATACCGGTCCACTATTGTGGCTGTCAGATACTTAACAGAGTTGACAATGTGCGCATTGAGACTCTCAGCAATCATATTAGGATCTGTCAAAACGACTCCGTCACCAGACAGAATACTTAGATTTGCCGCCTTGCTGTTCATCTTCCCCACGATGACATTTTCTTTAATTGCTTCCCACATAGCTTTATTTCGGTTTGAAGCCTTAGAGATTTTATTTTCATAGTATTTTTTCTTGGCATCTTTTAACCTAGCACCGTGCTGTTTCTTTAGACTATTATACAACTCACTATACCTTAGATCTCAATAATCCTTTGTTTCAAAGAATTTACTTGTCTCAGCTAATGCTATACTATTTTTTTTTTACTGCAACTTGAAATCCTGAAAACAGGTATGTTGCCTAAGCACCACATATAAACGGAGTTTAAAATTGGTTTTATTAGAAAACAAATATACTCTGTAATGTATATAAGACATATTAACTTAAACGGAACTTAAACAAACAAACTATGAAGTGAAGTAGCCTCAAAAACTCAAGTTAATGAGAAAAAGAGGGAGAAATCTACATGTAGAATAACACTTGTGTGTTTAAGCAGTTATTCATAAAACACAAATTGCGTAAACACCAATTGTTTAAAGTGGGATTTTTTTTTACTTTCGGTAGTAAAAAAAGACTGAAATATAGCACTAAATGGACATAGAGAATTACTTAGTCGTACAGTATATGAAGAACCAACAAAAGAATATTTTACTCAGTTGAATATGGACTTAAAAGATGATCGCCACTTGTTGCTTACGCAACTTTAAGTGAGAATTACTCTGTAACAGTAAATCTGTCTGTTACGAATCTGCCTGTAATGGATGCGACGTAATTTACTCTATAAGGACTGTTGAAAACTCAATTCTCGATTTTTTTGGTGCTTATATTGTTTTGTCTGATCACCATCGATATCAACTCAGAATGTTTTCTATATAATATATACTACAAAACATAAAAGAGTGAATAGGTATAATATACCAAAAAAAAAATCAGGAAAAATGTTTAAAGAGCAAAAAATATAGCTGAAACAGTGCTCTCAGTGGGGTATTCCCTCTTCCCCAGGGGTTCTCATTTAGAATTTTACAGCAGATGCAACATCTGCTTTGGCTTATTATGTATTACTGTTTTTGGTTTGCATTGTTGGGGCTGAAGTTTGTAGGATCTGGGGTCCAGGGGGATGGATTTGCTGTTCTCATTCTTTAGCATTTTTTACACAAATGTATGCATTTTTATTCATCTCCCATTTACCTTTAGGTAATCCTGTGTTGAAGACACCTCTCTAGTAAACAAACAATTCGGGTGGAATTGGAGCGCAGAGTGAACGCCGGACGATGTGCACCGTTGCCAGATGAGTATTACCAAGGGTCATTTTAAATATAGAAGGAAATCAAGGGGTGAACAAATGTTTTTATAATGTAAATAAATTTTAATATGGCGTCATCGATATAAATCGATATTTGACATATATAGAGGAAAGCAGTAGGAAAGCGGAAATGTAAAAAGTTAATTTTCAGCCATGGTGGTCCAGGGGGAAAAAAGTGGGCCTCTGGACCCAAGGGTACTGGATTTACTCCCAGATTTCCCCCCTCCTCCCTTTTTAAGTACATAAGTAACATCAACACAGGTTGTGCCATTCTGATTGAGCAAGGTAATCAGCACGTTCCGCCCTTCCCAGCGGTCGTAAAGCCGTCGGTCCCGTGCACATGCGATGTTAGGCACGTTAAAGACCCAAATTTCCCGGACAGCGAGCTGAATGAATCATTTTAGTAAAGTCAATGAAGCAATTTCCGTTTCGAATTGCCCATGATAAATACAACTGTATATGCTAATAGCAAACGGTATCCAGTAAATTTTTTTAAGTCGAAATGTTTCATGGATACCGTTTGCTATTAGCATATACAGTTGTATTTATCATCAGCAATTCGCAACGGAAATTGCTTCATTCACTTTTCACACTCATTTAAGGTCGCAAACTAAAATAAAAGCAAACAGTCCCGAAGGGAAGCCCATTTTCAGCCATTTTCTCGGTTATGTTTCACATCGTCAGTTATCAGTAGAAATTGCTTCATTACCATAAACATTTCGACTTTAAAAATATATACTGGACCCCGTTTGCTATTAGCATATACAGTTGTATTTATCATCGGAAATTCGCAACGGAAATTGCTTCATTGACTTTACTAAAATGATTCATTCAGCTCGCTGTCCGGGAAATTTGGGTCTTTAACGTGCCTAACATCGCATGTGCACGGGACCGACGGCTTTACGCCCCCTGGGAAGGGCGAAACGTGCAGATTATCTTGCTCAATCAGAATGGCGCAACCTCTGCTGATGTTACTGATGTACTTAAAAAGGGAGGGGAGGGGAAATCTGGGATTGAACCCAGTACCCTTGGGTCCAGAGGTCCATGTTTTTCCCCCTGGACCGCCATGGCTGAAAATTAACTTTTTACATTTCCATTCTCCTACTGCTCTCCGCTATATATGTCAAATATCGATTTATATAGATGACACCATATTAAAATTTATTTACATTATAAAAACATTTGTTCACCCCTTGATTTCCTTCTATATTTAAAATGACCCTTGGTAATACTCATCTGGCAACGGTGCACATCGTCCGGCGTTCACTCTGCGCTCCAATTCCACCCAAATTGTTTGTTTACTAGAGAGGTGTCTTCAATACAGGATTACCTACCTTTATTTACCCTACCCAGCATTGCTATTCATTGCAGTGCCTGTTAAGTTTTTAAAGATTCAAGAGCATAACATTGGACTTGTGTGCATACAGGGATCTCTCTGAAAACTTCCTACAAACTGTAGGTTTTGTTAATCTGCAAATCACCAGAAAATTAAGCACAAGGTTTCTCAGCTGCAAATTACCAGAAAAGGAAGCACAAAGAAGGAACATAGTAGCATGGGTAAATGAAAAATTTTGAATACAATACCTGTGAATTAAACCCTAAAATCTCATGTGATATTGATGAAGTCCTTCCAGTTTGAATTTCATGTAAATGTCGGAACATATTTAATCTAGCTCTTCCACGCCCGTTGTCTAAATTTCCTTGAGTTAGCACACCTAACAGTGTTGATTTACCAGCGTCAGCATTTCCCAGAACTGCTACACGAATTTCAATATTATTTTGATCATCAGGAACTTTTCTTACAAGTACTTCTGCTATGCTTCGACCATTATCTAGAGTTCTTTCACGTAAAATTGTTGTTGTTGCTCCCAACTTTGTAGCCATTTGTTCTAAAGTCTGTAGACTCTCCTTCATATCCCACTGTGACAAGCCTGCGAGTAAGCCACTATCTTCAACCCCGATTTCATATATAGCCTCTCCATTTCCCTCACGTAGTCGCCACTTCAGCTTTAAAAAAATGATTATGAAAATTTACTGAACATTGCATGAATAAAAATTTCATAAATTAAATATGAGAGATGTAATAAGGAACACAATTTAATTTTAATTATTTACCTGTGTAACTAAATGTTCAAATCTCTGTTTTGTAGGGTTAACAATTTTAAGTTTATATTCCACATTTCCAACTTGAGGCTCTGGTGGTAGGGAATTTTCATTACTGTCAAAATTAAATGTTTCGTTTGTACACTCTGTACAACCATTTGGGTCGAAAAGACTTAGAAAAGAATCCATTGTTGTTATCTAAAGATTTTAAAACAAGATTTTGAATGAGCCATAAATATTAACACATATGGCAACAAAGAAAATAGTTACAATTATAAAAAATATACCTAGCTACAGCTAATTTCAAAATGACAGAAAAATACAAAATACAGAATATATTGCTTGCATCTTTAATTGTTGTGGTAGATAAGAATAACTAAATGGTGAATAACACCAACAAGCTTTAAATTTAACATAAAAAATTCAAGCCAATAAGTGACATATTGTTTAATATTACGAAATTAAGTGAAAGTACCAAAACATTGAGAAATGGGGAAAAACAAATCTACCAACTGACGTAATTGTTGTAGCAGCACAATCACCATAAATGGAACTTAAGTAAATCTACTTGTATACAATCATCACTTGATTAAACTTAAAGCAATTTTGAAATTAGCTTAAAAATTATTAGCCTATGTATTTTTTACATTTGTATACAAACGTACCTTTGTTTACTAACTACTGAGAGATACAATCCTTGAAGTAAATCGAAGGTTTAAAAATACACATTTTAAATTTAAAACCGTCAACTAGCAAACATATAAACATCACATCACTATTATTGTTATTCACGATGGGTCATTGTTAATCGAATGGTTCGTGTTCGTATCATCATTTCTGTTGGATACTGACTACTGACTAGAGTCGTTCATATCCTTTATTATTTCTATTGGCACAGTCACAGTAGTCACAACACGACTGACTGTTTCCTAATCAAAATCAAAGGTGCCGAAGCTGTTTTGATTAAACTGGTATAAAGGTTTTATCAATTATTATTGAATATTGATATTTGAAGATTCGATTTCGAGGTGCGAGAGTTCAAATAACAGACGGCCACAACATACGGGTTTGCAAAGGCCAATCAGAATACAAGAAGACAAGGAGAGCATAACATCAGCCCTCTCTTTCAACATTGGCGCGTTGTTTAACTTAAAAAATGCAATTGCCAATTAATGTAATACATGTTTATAATGTTTTTCTCTTTTGTTACAAACGTATATTTGTGAGATGTTTTATCTTATTTTAGCATTGCATACTGTAATGGGAATAAAAAAGTAAACGATTGTTTGCATTACGTTATCTTTTTATCTATCTTCTTACCTGACCTGAAAAAAATGGCATGCATGTTACAGTGCCTCACTGTCGTGAATTGCCTTCTGCCTTGTAATAAAAGAACAACTCTGTATGCATCCGAGCGATAACTCAAAAATACTAAACTGGTTTGAACGGAACTTGGCACATATCTTCATTTGGTTAAGACCGCGGACGAGTTTGTTAGCCAGCCCGATCGGACCAGTTTTTCTGAAAAAAAATTGTATCTCAAAAAATACAAAGTTATTTTGATAAAATTTGGTATTTTGCCCCGGTAAGGAACTTCACTATGTACCAAAATACAATTTTTTAGGTTTATAGCAAATTGAATTATTCAAATTTAAAGCATAATTTAATAAAAATTCGCTACCATAACGCACTTACTGCTCGCGATTTTTTTATCTTGATTTTTAATCTAATCTTATAATATATTGTTCTCTTAAATTAAAAAGTTACCATTTTGCAGATGTCGCAACAAAAGAGCAAAATTTTGCAAATATCTAAATCAATAAAACGATCTAGTATAAATGTGAAAATGCTGACAAACTGCAAAAAATTCGGGACGCAACAAGTGCGTTATGGTAGCGAATTTTCATTAAATCCTTCACATATCAATAACTCAATTTGCTAAAAGCCTAAAAAGTTGAATTTTGGTATGTAGTAAGGTCTTTACAACGAAAATATACCTATCAAATTTTATGACAATAACTTTGTTATTTTTTGAGATACAAATTTTTTTCTCCACTTAAACGTTGCCGGCATTAACATTACTGCATCTATTTTTAAATTTTTCAAAAACGGTTAATTTTAGCATTATTCAACATGTTTGCCTTTCACGTAAGTTTCCTAGCGACGTAACAAAAAAGTGTGAGTATAGTTAAAATTTAAAGGGAACCGCAAGCAGCGCTCTTTATCCGTAAATTGGGAATTAATTATTTTTGATCGGTATGAAAAACTCATTTGCACCAATTTTGAAAACAATAGTCAAATCTTTTCGTATATATCAAGGAAAAGCGAAAATAAATTTCTTACAACCCTGTATCTTTTTAAATTTTGACTGTTGTGCTAAGGAAAGTTTGGCTAAATCGTAATATTTTATGCTGCTGATATTTATACCATTATTTTTGGGCCATGACGTATATAGATAATCTGGAGTAAATACTTAAAACAAAATAAGATAGAAATATTATATTAATATCATATGTAAAAAAAGTTAAGAGCAACTTTTACCATAGCTGTAATTTAAAATGCAAAAAATCAGAAATGAACAATCTTTGGGGATTAAAATTTATATTAATATAGACCCTAAAAATTACCTCTCCTTCTTCTACCCATTTCTAATTTGTGTAGATCATAAAATACAACACAAGACACAAATTTAAACACACACAAAACAGATACTCTAATATTTAAATGATTGTTAAGGCGTTAAAATGTAACTGGTAGGAGCAACAACTTTAAGATAAAACTTATCTTTTCCTTTTTTATCAAGTAAGTGGTTGATAAAGTTTGTTCAAGAACTGTGCCTACAACCTGTAACTTTTTAAATTGAAAAGATCATACACTAGGTGGTATAGCGTGAGAAGGAAATTTTTGAGTATTTACCATAATCACAGTATAGAGGCGACCTAGTCGTCACAACCAGGACTCTATATCTCCAGCAATTCTTTTCATTTTATTATAACTTCTGCACTTCATCACTTGCATTGCTCTTTTTCAAATGTGTGTCGTTTAAATATTGTTATTAGAAACTTATTATGCCTTAGAAAATGTCTAACAAATTTTCCCTGTTTTCCATCAATATCTTTGAGTAGGCATGTTTCTACTCTCACCTCCTCCAGGACACATTTAATCGTCCGTCTATCGGTCTACATTGTCTTAGTCATGTGCACATTTCAAAATAGCTTCTATCCTCTAAGTACTGTTTATTAAAATTTTAACTTTCCGCCCCATACATTACAACACCCCCATACGTATGACTTTATAAATCTCTTCCTCATGTCATCGTCAAAATGTTTATTAGTGAGAAAAGTATTTAGTCTGCCTAATAATGCCCGCTTTGCTATTGCGATCTTTCTTCTCAGCTCTTTGCTATATTTGCCATATCTGGTAATAATACTCCCAAAAAGACGCGTTAACAGTTTTACTAATGTGTCTAATCGCAGCTATATCCTCATTTATCTTTGTTTGTACGTTTGTTTTTGTCATATTGATTTTTAGTTATAAGCGCTATGTAATATCGGTATACTTTTGGAATGCAACTGATTAATTTTATTTCTATTCCTGCTCACTTTTCCTTTAGCCTCTTTATTGTATTTTATATGGATAAAATAGGTTGCCAAAATGGGCGTCTTTACCATATACCACTTTTTATTTTAGTTTTTATTTTATTTCCGTTAATATACTTCTGTGTTAGGGTGCTTTGATTTCTGTATAGATTGGGAATAATCTCTGCAATCCAATCGTTGTCTGTTCATTATGTGTAACAATATTTATCAATCCACCTTCTGGAATATTTTTCCTTGGTCTACAAACGCAACAAACGTAACTCTGTTTTTCCTAGTGATCTAGTGTTTTAAGTGCCACTTCTATATTTCCCTGGTCGGATCTATTTTTTGTCATATCTTTAGGTTAGTTGACATAATATACTATGACTTTGACTTTTACGCTGGTAAATATGTATAATTATCATTTTTTTCATTTCGTGAGTTACTTGGTCCTTGCCAGGCTCTGATTTTATAGTTCATTTAGGGTACTCTCCAATTCTCAAAAGGTACGTTGTAAACACAATTCTACTCATCTTAAAAATTAACTTCCTCCTCTGAAATATTTATGTGATGAAAAAAATCGTGCCATAGTTGTATGAACTACTAGACCCCCCAGAGTGAAGAGCAAACACGTCTGCGATGTGGGATTGGCGTTCATCCACTAATTAGTTATCTATTTCAATCACAGTGCATCGTGGAGGATTTCTCCCTGAGATAGATTTACTTTTTCTCCAAGCAGCTGAAATTGGAGTTTCTCAAGAAATAGATGATATGTATTATTTCCAGGACCTCTCTTTGCTTATCAGCACAATACGCATATCTGCAGCTTTCTCGCAGTTAAAATTAATTAGTTTTTTTGTAGGGTTTTTCTAAATTGTCTTGGAGCTCTTTTTAATTAGATAACGCGACTTTCATTTCATCATTGCACCGGGAAACTACTCCCACCTTTTATCTTTGGTATACTTGTATCTGCCCCGTTGATAATGGCACTAATGAAAGACTCCACTGGTTCATCGACGTCATTTGTGATTGTGGAGACTTGAAAGGAAGCGCCGTAGAGGTTCCATTTTGCATGATTGATACGCCATCTTTCGACTCCAATGACCAATTGTGTTCAAAGTGGTATCTCGAAGGAGATTAGAAGATGATAGCGTAAAAGATTATTGCTCATTAGTTTCCACAAAAAAATGATGAGATATGTTTGGGGATCACGCGGTCAAGTCAATAACACTAGTTTTTTGATCCGGAGTTAATGTATATGTCTTCCCCGTGTTAAATATTACTACTTCTGATAATACATGTGTAGTATAAGTAGTTACATTAAAATGTTATGTTGGTAAGATGCAGTTTTATGTTAAGTTGGTAGCAATGAAAAGAGACAGGAGATGACGGAAGACAAGAATTAGGATGTAAGATGTAAATTGTGACAGAACTAATAAAGTTGTTAATTGTTTTAATAACGTGTTTTAATCAAAGAAAAACATAAAAATACATGGCGCAGTCAAAGTAAAAGTTCCCAAAGTGTGTAGTTGACGTGTTTTCTAGTGTTGGAAGAATTTTCGAGTTGTTTGATGGGTGAATGTGTACTGTAATTTTCCGCCAAAATGTCTGGTTTCAATTTGCCTAAACCATTAAAAATGACCGGGAATCTCGGTGAAAACTGGAAAGCGTTTAAGCAAGCATTAAATATTTACCTCAGAGCTTCAGGTCTGACATCAAAGCCTGATGACACAAAAATTGCCATCTTATTAAATTGTATTGGCGATGATGGTTTAAAAACCTACAATAACTTCAAGTTTGTCGAAGGTGGAGACATTTGAGGCCGTCTTAAATAAATTCCATGAAGTTTGTAATCCAAAGAAGAATATTTTGTATTGTAGATATCTATTCTATGAGAGGTCCCAGAAGGTAAATGAACCGTTTGAGTCATTTCTTATTGATATTCAAACATTAGCCAGAGATTGTGAATTTATGAGTGAATCTGAAATTGTGAGAGATCGACTTGTATTTGGATCTGCAGATAATGAAACGAAACAAAAAGTAATTAGAATGGAAAATGTGTCATTAGAAGAGGTTGTCAAGTTGTTCAAGGTAGCTGAGTTGGAGAAAGCCCAAGCAAACAATGTGTGTCAGCTTCCTGATGATACAGTAAGTATCAATAAAATTCAAAAGTACCCAGAAGACAGGGCATTAGAAACACATAAAGCAAATATTAATACCCAGAATAGACTGTGGTCCAGAGAATTGATAAAGTGTAGTTGGTGTGGCAGGGTCCATGAATATGATAGAAACAGATGTCCTGCAAGGGGGAGGAAATGTGCAAAATGTGGCATAGAAAATCATTTTGCAAGTGTCTGCAGAACTACGATGAAGAAAAATGTGAAGGAAGTAAATATTGAAGAAAGCAATGAAGAGGAATATTTTTGTGAGTCCATAACAACTTCTAAATTGGTGAATACTATTTCTTGGTATGAAAAACTCATTATAGAAAAGTCAGTAGAAATTAGATTTAAGCTGGACACAGGGGCCGAGGTAAATATTATTCCTTTAGGTTTATTTGAATCAGTATGTCGAAATTCCGATAACAAACTGAGAATTAAGCAAAATGTTAATTTGAAATTAGAGGCTTATAATGGCTCTAGAATTAAAGTTTTGGGAGAAGTTGACTTAAACGTACTAGTTAAAGACAAAAAGTTAATGTTAACATTTGTAGTTGTAGAAAATAATCATACTCCTATATTGGGTTTGGAAAGTTGCATAAAGCTGAACCTTGTCAGTAAGGTTAGTCAGATAAAAACAGGTAATGATTTGACAAAAGAAGAAATCTTTAAAACTTATAATAATGTTTTTGGGGGAATTGGCAAATTTTCTCAAGAATACTGTATTAAATTAAAAAAGAATGCAAGTTCGTGGTCAAATCCACCTCGCCGGGTGCCATTGAAAATAAAAGATAAGTTGAAAACAGAATTAGACCGTTTGTGTGATTTAGATATAATTTGTAAAACAAAAGAATCTGTTGAATGGGTAAATAGTCTGGTGATTGTAGAAAAGCCGAATGGAGACCTACGGTTATGTCTTGATCCAAAGCATCTTAATAATTCAATCATAAAGGATTACTTTGAAATTCCCAAATTAGAAGATTTAGCTGCAAAATTAAAAGGTGCAAAATTTTTTAGTGTCTTGGATCTTAAGGATTCATTTTGGCAGATCCCATTAAGTAAAGAAAGTTCCAAATATTGTACTTTCTCTACACCTTTTGGTTTGTATTCCTTTAAAAGACTTCCATTCGGATTAAATATATCAGCCGAAGTATTTCAGCGTTATTTAACAGAAAGCTTCCAAGACATAAATGGTGTTCATGTTTATATAGATGATTTGCTTATATATGCTGATTCTGTAGAGCAGCATAATCAAATTCTAGAAAGAGTTTTAAATAGAGCTAGGCAAATTAACATAAAATTTAATAAAAATAAGTTTCAATTTCTGTTGGATGAAATTAAATACTTGGGCCATAAATTTAGTAATGGCCAAGTAAAACCTGATCCTGATAAAATTAGTGCAGTTACAGATTATGATGTCCCCAAAGATAAGAAAGCACTACAAAGATTCTTAGGATTTATAAATTATTTGAGAAATTTTATTCCAGATTTTGCTAAAATTACTTACCCATTACGAGTATTATTAAAAAAACATTCAGAATATGTTTGGGAAGAGTTAATACATGGTAAGACTTTTAATGATTTGAAAGCATTAGTTTGTAATACACCAGTACTGAAAAACTATGATCCAGATGCAAATTTAATAATTCAAACTGATAGTAGTAAATATGCAATTGGTTGTGTCCTTTTGCAAGATGGTCATCCAGTATGCTATGCATCGAAAAGTTTATCTGACTGTGAAGTTAACTATGGTCAAATAGATAAAGAATTTCTTGCTATTTTATTTGCATTAAAAAAATTTCATAATTATGTTTATGGAAAGCATGTCATAATTCAGACAGACCATAAGCCATTAATATCTCTGATGAACAAAGATATCTGTAAAATACCTTCCAGTCGGTTGCAAAGAATTAAATTGAAGATAAGCATTTATGATATTGAAGTAACCTTTGTACCTGGGAATAAGATGCATATTGCAGATGCAATAAGTAGAGCTTCATCAAAAGCTAAAAAAGATGACACTGATAAATTATTGAATAATGTAATCCATTCTATAAATGTCTCTGATGAAATTACAGAAAAAATTAAGTTTCATACAGATAAAGATACTGTATTAAGTAAGTTGAAATATTTTCATCAAGAAGGTTTTTTTTTTTTTTTTGTTCCCTCAGGGCTCGTCCGCGGCCTTGCCGCCCCGATAGCACCGCAACCCTTGGTTGATTGTGCATACCCCTAGTCTTACTCCACCCATTCCAAAATCACTGTGCCTTGAACTAGTCTGCACAGCGATTGGTAGGGTGAAGTTTTATATTGCTCTGTCTCCGGTCTAGAGTGACCGTAGATCAGTTGTCTTTTCCGGTCCAGAGCTATACACTCGCACAAGATGTGCTGGGCTGATTCCTCCCCCTCGCCGCAGAGTCTGCATGCGAGGTCCCCTTCGAACCGCCCCATTTTATGTAGGTGTTTCTTGACGGCCATGTGTCCCGTCAAGAGACCTGTTGTGTTTCTGAGCTGTCCTCTGCTAAGGTTTAGCAGCTCCACAGCTCTCTTTGAACTGGGTCCGTCAATTATTGACTTCCCATGTCTGAGCCCTGGACAGTCCGCCCAGCACACCTTGTGTTGGTTTCTGACCCAGGACTTAATGGCTCCCCTGGCAGTGCTCTTTGACACGCCCAGAGCCGGTTCTGGTCCCATAAATGGTTCCGCTGACCCCCTCTTTGCGAGACTGTCAGCTTCTTCATTGCCTTTGACCCCCGAGTGACCCGGCACCCAGATGAGGGTCACCTCATTCTGCCCAGCCAGGTCGCTCGTCTCGTCTCGGCACTCACTCACCAGCCAGGAATTTACCCGTGGGCTACTTAGTGCCTTAAGGGCTGCCTGGCTGTCTGTGGCTATGAGGATCCGCTTGTTGGTGTAGCCCCTCCTCTTGTTCTCCCGCACACAGTGCAGGATGGCGTACATCTCGGCCTGAAACACCGTTGCATGGGCTCCGAGGGAAATACTGTGACTTACCCTCGGTCCTTCCGAGTAAACACCTGCCCCCGTCCCACGCTCCCCGCCAGATCCGTCCGTGAACCAGACGAGCGCGTCCCGTGGTATGCCCGGTGTCTCCTCCCGCCATGCCCCGCGATCAGGGATTTCCACTGTGAAGTTGTTTTCCCTGCAAATTCGCGGGCTCGCGAAGTCTGACCTCATTTCAAGCATGGGTTCCTTCACGATCTCCTGAATTTTGCAGTGGCCCCTGAAGCCTGGGTTGATCTTCAGTCTACCATTGCAGGCTAGTCTGTATAGTCCTAGCCTGGCCTCTCCCATAATAACGAAGTGTAGGGGGGGTAGATCCAGCAACACCTCCATGGCGGCTGTTGGGGTTGACGACATGGCCCCTGTGATGCCTAGGCAAGCCATCCTTTGGATCTTGCCTAGTTTTTGTTTGGCACTGGATTGTGTCACCTTAGGCCACCAGACCAGTGCCGCATATGTTAACGATGGTCTGACCACCCTTGTGTACAGCCAGTGGGCCATACTAGGTCTTAGTCCCCACGTTTTTCCATATAGCCGCCTAGTGACGGCTAAGGTCATGACTGCCTTACGCAGTATTTTTCCAATGTGACCATTCCAGGTTAGCTTAGAGTCCAATACGACCCCAAGATATTTTACCTCCCTGGCCATTGGAACGCTCCTACCGTATAGAGTGAGAGTTCTGTGGCTTTCACACTTCCTCCTCCTCGTAAACGGCACGACGGTTGCTTTCTCGGGGCTCACCCCGAGCCCTTGATCAACCGTCCACCCTTCCACCACTTTCAGTGCAGTCTGCATACGCTCCCACACTGCCTGTGTGACCTTTCCTCGGACTATGATGACAATGTCGTCCGCATAGCCCTGTACCTCATACCCCCCTCCCGAGAGCCTCCCCAGCAGGCCGTCCACGACTAGACACCAGAGCAAGGGAGACAGAACGCTCCCCTGCGGACACCCCGCCGCGACCCCCGCCAGCAGAGTCCCTCCCGCGAGTGAGGTGAACACCGCCCTGTCCCTGAGCATGGAACCGATCCACCTGCAGCAGGTCTCCTCTATTCCACGCTCCCGGGCAGCTGCCAGAACCGATCCGAACGAGGTGTTGCTAAAGGCCCCCTCTATGTCTAGGAAGGCCCCCAGCGCCACCTCCTTGTTCTCCAGCGTATTCTCCAGTTTCAGCACCAGTTGGTGCAGTGCTGTTTCTGTTGAGAATCCTGCTCTGTATGCATATTGTCCGCAGTGTAGAGGATATGCTTCCAGTACACCGCCCCTAATGTGCCGGTCGAGCAGTTTTTCCACTGTTTTCAGCAAGAAGGACATGAGACTTATTGGCCTCAGGGACTTTGCCTGGTCTGTTGGACGCCCAGGTTTAGGAATAAATACAACCCTGGCCAGTCTCCATGCCCTCGGAATGTACCCCAGAGCCAGGCTGGCCCTCATAATGAGGGTAAGCACCGGCGCCAGTATATCTATCCCCTGTTGGAGCATGATGGGCATTATTCCATCAAATCCTGGCGATTTGTATGGCTTAAAGCTGTTAATGGCCCATCTGATTTTGCTCCAGGTAACCACCTCTTTAGCGACTGTCCAGTCTACTCTAGATGCCCGCCTATAAGGCGCCTCTATTTCTGAGTGTTCCCAGTCCGGAGGTGATTGGTTTATTATGTTACAGCCGGGGAAGTGCGTCTGGAGTAAAATTTCCATAGTTTCCTCCCCCGAGCTTGTAAAGCCTCCCGTGGGTGTTCTAAGGGAGCCTATGTTAGTCTGAGGGCCCTTAGACAGGATCTTGTGTAGTCGAGCACTCTCGGACGTGTTTTCCACTTCTTCGCAGTGCCTCCTCCACGACTCCTTCTTGGCGTCCCTCAGTCTTTTGTTATAGGTCGATAGGGCCTGTCTATATTCATCCCATGCTCCCGACCTTTTGGCCGCGTTAAACAGCTTACGAACCTGCGTCCTCCTTTGCCTGAGGTCCTCGTTCCACCATGGGACGTTCCTGGTGGACACCCTCATTTTCAGGGGGCAGTTGGCGTTATAGGCCGAGGTAATTGCGTCTCGCAATTGGACTGCTGCAATCTCGAGGTCTATTGAATCCCTTATGGCCCTCTCAACCCCCCGCAGTTCCACAGCTAGGTCTGCCCGGTAGGCTTCCCAGTCCGCCTTGCGGGGGTCCCGGTACCATACCGTTTCTCTTTCGACTTTGGCGATTTCAAACCGGATGTATCTGTGGTCTGAGCTACTCACTTCCCCAGACACAGCCCAGCTTTTAACAAAGTCACCCAGAAACTGGGTGGAAACTGTTAGGTCTAAAACTTCCTCACGCCGCGTTGTGACGAATGTCGGTTTATTACCTCTATTCAATATGTCTAAATTAAATTTCATAAAGAATTGTAAAAGTGCCTCACCCCTAGAGTTTGTGTCCGAGCTACCCCACAACTCATGGTGCGCATTCGCATCCATGCCGATGATGGTCTGCCATCCACCTGCTCTGCTACCCACCATCAGCTGCTCCAATTCGTTGGGTGGAGGAGGGTCCGTGCTGTCCCCTGGCAGATAGGCTGACGCGACAGTAATGTCCCTCAGCCCATCCGCTCCTCCACATCGGATTTTGATCGTTGCCAGGTCCCTGGAACAGAAATTCATTAGAGGGAGAAACTCTATCCCTTCCCTGACAAAAATGCAGGCCCTCGGATTCTCGCTGGACCTGCTGTAGATGAGCTTTCCATTAGCTCCGCCGAGTCCCTTGATCTCTCCTTTGTAGGAGTACGGTTCCTGGATGAGGGCCACATCCGTGTTCCTCAGAGCCATTAGTAGTCCGGCCGTGGCTGCCCTACTGTGTTGGAGGTTGACCTGAAGGAACCTAAGTCCCATTAACCCTTAATTGCTTCCCCAGTGGGCGGAAGCTAACCCTTCCCATGCCCCAGAATGCCTTGAAGGAGGTTCCTTCAAGGGCTCTGTAAGATGTCGGGTCGATCGAGAAGGCGAGCGTCTGTCCTTTCTCCTCTGCCTTCCTGCTTAGAACCGACCAGTGTTGCGTCCCCAGTTCAGGGTTCTGGATCTTAAGTCTGCTGATCACCGTCTCCTGCGGGACGGTGTCAGGGATCCGTACGAGGACCTTGCGTCTCTTTGGGAGTTCCTTGGGCTCGACGGCTGTCAAGTCCGCCCCCTCCCAAATCTGACCGAGGCCCCCGATCGTTTTCCGCAGCCAGTCCCGCGACTGCGGGCCGGCACAGGTTATCCAGAGGATGCCCCCCGTCAGGCGCGTCCGGTGGAACTGAGGCGGGCTCTCCCCTTCCTGAAGAGAGTCCACTGCAGCTACCACCGCAGCCTGGATCAGGTCCGCCTTCCCCTGGTCTAGCGTGACCTCAGGATGGCGTCTGTCAATCACCGCCATCCCGAGGCCCTCCGCAGCCTCCCTGTAAGAGCCAGTCTGCGCCGGTGTTCCGGCCTTAGTTCCTTTGGGAGGTCTGTCTGTAGTAGGCGTGCTAGAGCCAGAGCGCGGCGTCTTCCGACTCGCACTCTCCTCTTGCGCCTTTACAGGCACCCTGGCCCTTTTGGAACGTCTGTCTGTAGTGGGCGTGCTAGAGTTCGAGCGCGTCCTCTTCTGACCCGCACTCCCCTCTTGCGCCTTTACAGGTTTCTCGACCGTCCAGGTCCCGGCCGCCATTTTTTGCGCCCTCCGGAGCTTCTTTCTTTGCGCCCCGGAAAGACGCTTGGACTGCCGGGGCAGTCCCTCTACTCTAACAGTAGAGTCCTCACTGGTGGAGGGGCCCCCGGAGTCCGCGGAGCTCGCCGCCCTCCGGTGGGACCCAGCCTCCAGCTTGGGTGTCGGGGACAGGTCTCTGGCCGAAGCTACCCCCTGATCCCCCGTATCTACGCCGGTCGTGGGACCTCCAGAGTCCGCTGCCGCACCCTGGCTCGTCTCCGTTTCCGGGATAGACTCAAGGCTCAAGTCTGTAGCCGGAGCCACTCCTCGAGCCTCATTGGTTTTGGTTTTATATGTATTTATAATCTTCATGTTGTTCCCACGAGAATGGGGGAAATACTGTCCACACCATCAGAACCCCCTGTGTGGTGCAAGGCGGGTTACTCTGGAGGGTTGCCTGGTACTCCAGAGGTTCCGTTCACGACACCATCGCCCTGGTGCCATCCATCCATAGGCACGGGTCACGTGACACCGTAGATTGGGGGAGTTTAGTTCGACCTCCTTGTCTAAATCCGTCATGTTTAGTTATTAGCAGGGTCACCTCGTGCAGGATGCGGATTTTTACCGCGCATGACGGTCTTGGGGAAAGCTTCATCGGGAGTTTATGTTGTTATTTCCACTTCCTCAGCTTGCCCCCTGGAGTCCTTTGGCCCGCGACTCCTTAACCCCATCAAGAAGGTTGGCCAATTTCCTTTTCTAAGTGTGAAAATCAACTGCAGTGTTATTTTCAATTGAAAGATTTGATCAGTGTAGAAAATGATCTGATATTTCTTGACAATAAAATAGTTGTCCCTGCAAATATGACACAGTATATTTTGAAAAAAGTTCATAAAGTTCATTTTGGCATTTTAAAGACAAAATCCCGTGTTAAATCTTTATTTTACTGGCCAAAAATGGATAGGGATATTCAAGATTTTGTACAGAGCTGCCCAGTGTGTAAAAAGTTTAGCAGTCGGAATCCAAAAGAACCGATGATTGTTGAAAAACCATCTGAATATCCATTTCAAAAAATTGCGACAGACATATTAGATTTTGGGAAAGATGCTTATTTGGTTGTAATAGATTATTACTCTAAATGGTTGGAGTTAGTTAAAATAAAGCATAAAGATTCTAAAACTATAATAAACATTCTTAAGCAAATATTTTCCATACATGGTATTCCAGAAGTCTTGCGATCAGACAACATGCCATTTTCTTCGCTTGAATTTGATGACTTTGCCAAGTCTTGGAATTTTAAAATAATAACATCAAGTCCATACTACCCAAGAGGAAATGCATTAGCTGAAAAAGGAGTTAATATTGCAAAAAATTTGTTAAAAAGAAGTGTAGAGGAGGGATTAGACATTAAACTTTTGTTACTGGAATATAGAAATACATCAATTTTAAACTCAGACTTTTCTCCTTCGCAACTGCTCTGTAGTAGAAGAACTAGAACTATTTTACCAATTCATACAAATCTACTAAAGCCCAAAATTGTTGAAAATTTTTATAAAATTCAAAGTAAAAAAGACGATATGAATAAAAAATATTTTGACAAAAATGCAAGAAAAAGACAATCAAATTATAGTAATGGACAAAAGATTTATTATAGACAAAACAATATTTGGTTTCCTGGCACATTTATACAATACAGTCCAACTCCCAGAACCATAATTTTTTATGATAGTAATAATAAAATTAAACGAAGAAATAACATAGACATTAAGAGTGATCAGACTATCTCTAAAAATATACCAGTAGAAATGAAAATAAACAAAAGTTGTCAGTTACCAGATAAAGAATCTGGGTACTTTTCAAGTTATGGTTCTGTGACTTATGATAGGGAAGAAAATAGTGAAACATGGGATGAAGTGTTGTGTAATGAAGAAGAAGGTGAAAGCAGTGTTGAACCAATGAAACAAGAGGAAATCCAGGATAGTGAAACAGTGGCTAATAATAAAAATATGACAACTTGTATAAAACGTGAAAGAAGATTGCCTACTCACTTTAAAGACTTTATTCTCCAGTAAAAGGGGAAGATGTAGTATAAGTAGTTACATTAAAATGTTATGTTGGTAAGATGCAGTTTTATGTTAAGTTGGTAGCAATGAAAAGAGACAGGAGATGACGGAAGACAAGAATTAGGATGTAAGATGTAAATTGTGACCGAACTAATAAAGTTGTTAATTGTTTTAATAACGTGTTTTAATCAAAGAAAAACATAAAAATACAACATGTTTCACAGCTCTAACATTATTTCTACAAATGTAACTCTTTAGGCTATACATTTCGTGTGGTTTCAGGTGAGTTTCTTGTAGGCAAATACAGAAAGGGTTCCTCATCTCTCTACAACTAATATAATAACGGATTTCGGGATAGTGATTATTGGAAACCTTCCAGTGTATTAGGTTTTCTGTTTCTTACTTGAAATTTGGGGATGATAATAAATCCTTTGAGATAAACTTCATAACACTGCGAGGTAAAATTATGACGTGTAAACAAAATATATGCACATATACACATGTAAGTAAACATATAAGAGCGTATAGAAATGTAAAAAAAGAATTTATGGGTGAAAATACGAAAATACATGCGCATATATAAAAGCGAAAAATAAAACTGCAACTAGAATTCTTGATAAACAGCTCAACGAGATGTTAACACTAAGTGCCCACAACCCTTGCTGACTCTAGATTCTAGTATTATTAGATCTATTCTGCATCGGGTCGCAGGAGGTTTATCGAGAGGTTTTCTACGCCTGTCTTACGTCCACCTGCTTTCTTCTTTTAGAACCCCCTTGAGATATTACTTAAGACGTATAGCTTTCTTCAGATTCGGAAAAGGAAACAGTTCGGAGATGTCACAGCTGCGATACCTTTCTTGCTGGTATTTAATTTTTTAAACTTTATTGATCCGAAGACTATTATATACAGGACATGTCAAATTATATAGAAATAAATACTACATCAACAGTACAAAACACATGCGTACACAGTCAACATGGCAAAAGGCCAACTCTAATATAAAAACATAAAATACTAAATATAAAACATAAAACATAATGTGTGTGGTACAACATTAAAACAGTATATAATCACAAGGGAATAGCTTATACTCCTACAAAAACAAACTCTTCTAATGAATAGAAGTCATTATTCAGCATCAGTTCACTAATCGCTCTTCTAAACTGCTTAAAAGATTGTATATTCTTCATCTTGTCTGGTAGCATATTATGCAGTTTAATTCCTAGATAATATGTAGATCTTTTGTATACCTCAAGTCTTGGTAATGGTAACACCAAATTAGCACTGTGTGTGTTATAACCGGGTGCGTCACGATTTGTTGTCAGTCTGTGCTTAATTTTATAGTTAGAACAAAGCAACCCTAGGATATATATATATATATATATATATATATATATATATATATATATATATATATATATATATATATATATATATATATATATATCCTAGGGTTGCATCTTGTCTGGTAGCATAGTATGCAGTTTAATTCCTAGATAATATGTAGATCTTTTGTATACCTTAAGTCTTGGTAATGGTAACACCAAATTAGCACTGTGTGTGTTATAACCGTGTGCATCACGATTTGTTGTCAGTCTGTGCTTAATTTTATAGTTAGAACAAAGCAACCCTAGGATATATATATATATATATATATATATATATATATATATATATATATATATATATATATATATATATATATATATATATAACACAACGCAGTGTCATAAGAGAGGCCTATAATAACTTAGTCGCGATGCAAAGAGCATGCACCTGACTATTTTTTTCTGAATAATGAAAACGTCTGCCAGCATTAGATATGAACCCCAAAAGATCACTCCAAAACACAACCTGGAAAAGGCGTATGCGCAGTAGAGTGCGTATCGTTCGACCGACAGCGCCGACATATATGCAACCCCTGCATACACCAATCCATTTAGGCGGACGTACACTAATTTATTTGTCGACTGTAATTCATCACGGAAGTGCTGAACGTTTATGCAATAGGCAATTTGCTTAACATATTTGCGTGTTGATATAGTATACCTATGATTAAGTTAAAAGAACCCTTGTTTTGAATTTATAAGACCATTTTAAGCAAACCTAAATAGCCAAACTAACAGATCTTTTATGATATTTGAAAAAATAAAAATAAAAGGCACCTAATAAGAGTTATCCATTTGCAATAACAAAATAGTGTTGACGCAGCAAGTGCGTTTTGGTAGCGAATGTGTTGTGGTAGCGAGTTTTAATTTAAAAAATTGGTAATCAAATAGGTAGTAAATAAAAATATTTAAAAAGTTTTTCATTCATTTCAAATCTTAAATCCTACCCATTCAGCTACAATCTTCAAAAATCTTGATACACACATATATATATATATATATATATATATATATATATATATATATATATTGCGGCCTTCAGAAAAGCACACATTTAATCCGATACTTAAGAAAAATTAATAAATACAATTTTTTCTCGTCTCTTGTATAATAATAATTATATTCAGCTTTACCGTAGAAACGCGCCACCCTGTATAATATCACCCCTTTTGTAAAATTTCGGACCTTTATATGCGTTGATAAAACATAACAAACACTGTTTAATCCATCCACTAACATTAATAAAGGAATAATTTGCACTTGTATATAAAAATTTCCCAAATGACACAAATAATTCGTCGACTCAAACAAATAAACATAATATAAACGATCTCATATCATACGGTAAATGTCAGTTACAGCGTTTAACAGACCTGCGCAAATTCCGTTACCACGACAATAACATACTAGATCTCGTATAACTTATTGACAATAAAGGCGGTGATTTAAACATAAATGTTTCAAATTTGAATAGCTCAATTTTTTGTAACCCTAAAAAGCTGAATTTTGGTACATAGTTAGGTCTTTCCCAAAGCAATATGTACACCAAATTTTATCGAAATATCTTTGTAATTTTCGCAGAAAAAATTTTTTTCGAAAGAAAACTCAAAATTTTCCCGGAAAACCGTGTCAGATTTTGCTCGCTAACGAACTCATCCAAGCTATTAATAAAAGAAAGGCACTTGCCGAGTTTTATCAAAATCGGTTAATTATTTTTTGAGTTATCGGTTGGATACATATATATATATATATATATATATATATATATATATATATATATATATATATATATATATATATATATATATATATATATATACATACATACATATATATATATATATATATATATATATATATATATATATATATATATATATATATATATATATAGATATATATATATATAAACATATAAAAATCGAAACGACCCCGGATATGGGTTCTTGGGGCCCAAATTCGCGCTCATTTGCAAACATTTTTGCAAAGTCTCTCCATCGATACCTCTCTATGAGTGATTTTAAAAAAATAAAAATTCACTAAAATAAAGAAGTAGTGAAAATATGAAAAATAAAATTAGAAGAAAATACGAAATCGCGTTTCGGTATTACTAAAACCAGGAAAATTTGCTGGACGATACTTTTCACTTTTTAGATGACACATTTCACCCTGTATAAATGTTGTCAGTATACACATGTACATTCATAACGTATGAAAAGTCATTACTGTCTTTTTTTTGTAAACAACTATTGGATGGAAAAATCAGGATGTTTTATGGTGAAATTACAATTTACTATCCACGGCTCTCATAGCATCGGTGGTGATCAAAATTTTGAGTGACTGTTTATTGTTCATGATATGCCTAATTTGGCAGCTGGACGTTTGGACATCAGAGTTTATCAAAATTATGTTTTGCTACAAGCATAAGTATTAGATATTTTGTATGGCACGATGTAAAATTAAACTAATACACAAATAAATAAAATTTTAATAATTCTCAGTTGGATTTCTGAATTCAAACAACGCGGCAATGTTGAGGAGGGCTGATGTTTTCCCCTCTTTGTCTTCTTGGATCCTGATTGGCCATTGCAAAACCGTATGCTGTGGCCAAAGAGGTTGTAAACATATACAACCTCTTTGGCTGTGGCCGTCTGTTATTTCAATTCTCGCACTTTCGCACGATTCGAGCTCGCATTGCATACAATTTATATCTATGGTTACCTTTATGGAGACTTTATGAAATCTATTAATTTATCTATATTAAATTATTTTAGTTTTAGTAGGGAGGTTGGTGTACATAAGAAATATCGATTAGTTAGTTATAATTTAGACAAAAATATTATGAGGTAATTGGATCTTTTGTTACAAAAAGGAACAATTTAAATGCAATAACATTTTCGTTTTGATCAATTAAAACTAGCTATTAATTTCTGGCAATCTAAAGCTTTATCCTGGGTTTGGGTTTATATTTAGTTTGCTATAATAATAGGTCTACCAAACTAAGGTATTTACAACTTTTCTTTACGTCATTCGCTTCTAAGGCAGGATACGGAAAATTTTAACATTATATTTGCTATTTAAAATATGTATTAAATGAGAAATTTCTATTTCTGTCAAATAAATTAACCCGCGGGAATATTATATGTTGGCGGTAAGATTATTTTAATATCGATCATAAATAAAATAGACTGTCGCTAGTTAATGTCGTTTAATCGTTGAAAAATATTGTAATATGGTTAATGGATTTTTTTTTGATTAAGCGTTAATCAAATTGGTCGTCATATTTGCAAAGCTATCCATTAAAGTGGCGTTTTAATTAACAAATAAAAAAGTTGGTATAGAACTTATATGAAATTTATAGTTTATTATTAGCGAAGTTTTGAGTGTTACAGTATATTAGATTTCACATAATACCAACCTATCAATCATAAAGTAATAAGTAATGTAATAAGTAATGTAGTTACCTATTTTTCTTCATAAACCCCTTGACTTGCCAGCTTATGACGTAAAAATTACATTTATGATGCCCCCTATTTCTGAGTGGCGACGTCATCATAAGTTTTTTAAATGACAACCATATTTTTTTGCTGTTTTTCTACTTTTACTACTTAAACGGTAATGAAAACAAAGTTGGTACCTTACATAAGAATTTTTTTGAAAAAATACTTTATTTACCTAAAAAAATGGAAACGTAAATTTAATGGAAAAAATTATTGAACCAACAAAATTTAGTACAAATGTTCAAATTGTTCTCCACCTACCATTTGGTATTGACCGATACGAGTAAATACATTGTACACTGCACTCAAAAATGCCAGGACTGATTTGCTCCACTTCGTGCGAATTCTTTGCTGTAGCTCCTCTAAATTATTTGGTCTGTTGAAATATACTTTCGGTTTTAAATAACCCCAAAGACCAAATTCAAGGGAGTCAAGTCTAAGAAACGCGGTGGCCACTCAATTGTCCATCTTTCAGAAAACGTGGCATCTGGATATTGACGGACGTCTGCACCAAAGTGAGGAGGTGTCCCGTCTTGCGGAAACCAAATATCTTGATGGGGCACATCCGCCTCGTGATTATATGAAAAACTTACTGCCAGAGCTGGCATTAAATATCTCTAATCGCAAGAAATTTGGGTAACGTGCTGCTGTAGGATTTCCTTTCCATCATCTACAAGAAAAAGAAAATTGTTTGTTCAAAACTTTTTTGGCTCCAGCCGAGACAAAATAAAAAAATTCGGGACGCAGCAATTGCGTTATGGTACCGAATTTTCATTAAATTCTTCAAATTGGAATAACACAATTTCCTATAAGCCTAGAAAGTTAAATTTTGGTATATAGTAACGTCTTTACCAGAGCAATATAACTGCCAAATTTCATCGAAATAACTTTGTTATTTTCTTAGACACAGTTTTTTTACCTCTATGATCAGAGGCCGTTTGTCAAGTGTGTTGGTGACAGCGAATACTCTGGAATTGTAGTTCTAGAAGGGACCGGAAGTGACAAGTGTAGAACAGTGTAGAAGGTCTAGAATCTCTATGGACAGTATAAATAGACGAACTGCACATAGGGTTAGTTAGCTCAGTATAGAGTTAGTGTTGGTGCGGACAAGTGATCATATAGTATTAAGCGAATCAGTGTAGTGTGAAGTAATAGAGGCGAGAATAAACTATAGACATATTGTAATAGAGAGAAATATTTTAGTTGATGGTGGTGTTGGAAAATAGTTGGTTATAATAAATTCGTAGGTTGAAAAGCTGTGTTTTGTTGGTCAACAAATCCAGAGCCCCGAAGACCCCAACAACTGGTGTCAGAAGTGGGATTTTCAAGCTGCTAGCGGAAATATTTTTCAGAATACTCGTTCAACAACTTGGAAATTTCCAGAATCTCTGGAAGATCAGTGTCAGCAGTAATTCATAATTGGGAGTTTGAAACAGAATAAACGGTGTACCAGTTTTAAGTACGTCTATGCCTAAGACACGTAGCACAACAGCCAATATGGACACCCAGCTGTTGGAAATGTTTAAAAAATGGACGAACAAGCTAAATTAGCACGAGACAAAGCTATAAAAAGAGACTAAGAAGAAGATAAGAAATGAGAAAGAGATTTAAGAAGCCACAGAAGAAATGCGAAAAGGGATGTAGAGGCCAGAAAAAGAAAGGAAGAAGCCAAAGAGGAAATGAGAAAAGGGGATGAAGAGGCTAAAAAAGGGGCGAAGAAGCCAAAGAAGAAATGAGAAGAAGAGATGAAGAAGCCAAAGAAGTAATGAGAAGAAGAGACGAAGAAACAAAGAAAATTCTCGAATAAAACAAGCCAGCAGAATTGAGAATATTACTTTATGTATGGATGAACGTATGAAGCAGGTAAAAGGCAACATCTTCCAGCAAGTAGAAAGCCGAGTAAGGGTATCAGCGATGATGTACATGACAAGCTAACGAGTATACAAGAAGAAGTTCAACAGAAAATGCAATCACTAGAAAATGAGTCTAATACCCTATCCAAGGGAAACATCAGACTCGAAGATAGTCCGGTGATAAGAGTTAAGGTCGCCACATTTGATGGTTCAATCCCATGGGGTATTTACCTACGCCAGTTCGAAGCCGCTGCTACAGCAAATGGTTGGGGCGAGAGAGAGAGAGAGAGAGAGAGAGAGAAAGCAACTTCGTTAATTGTAGCTCTCAGAGGAGATGCCCTAGGTGTTCTTCAAGGTATTCCCATGGAAGAATCGTTGAGTTTTGACAGCATTAAACATCAATTAGAGATGAGGTTTGGTGACCATTATTTACAACAGCTGTATTGATTCTAATTGAAAAATCGTTGACAGAAATCGGACGTCCAACATCTCCACGCCGACCAGTGGCGTCTCCTGACCAAAATGTTCGGGTGTGCGGTAACGAGTTGCTGTTAGTGGTGGTTTTAAAAATTATTAACACTAAATGTACACACACACATATATATATATATATATATATATATATATATATATATATATATATATATATATATATATATATATATATATATATATATATATTCGACCTATATGGGAATGATACGTAGATAAATAAATTAATTTCCCACTGCAACACTAACAAATTAAAAAGTCACTTAAAACTTTAAAACACGAAAAGAACATGGAATTATTATCAAGCTCTTCTCTTCACACAAATTTGTGTTAGCGTTAGCACTGTCCGGAACGGGGTGAAAACTGTAAACATTAAAAGTAGTTCAATGTTAATATGGTACTAAATAATAAAATGTGTAAAAATCCTGGATGCAGCAAGTGCGTTATGGTAGTGAATTTTCATAGAAATGATCTGGCACAAAATATTTTATTATAACTTTTTTATCTTGCAACATAGAAATCTAAATTTTGGTGTATAGTTTAATTTTTATATCGTAAACTTACCTACCAAATTTGGTTACCTTATCTTTTTTATTTTTTGAGATACAAATTTTTTTCGAATAAAAATTCAAAATTTTCCCGGAAAACCTCGTCAGATTTTCCTGACTAACGAAATTATCCAATAAATTTACAGAAGGAAGGTACATGCCAAATTTTATCAAAATCGGCCCATTATATTTTGAGTTATCGGTGTGATACCTATGTATATATATATATATATATATATATATATATATATATATATATATATATATATATATATATATATATATATATTGCTATAGATAGCAAATGATAGGAAAGATTAAGAAATTTTAATGGGAAAACGAAAAATTTATGCATACTAGTATATATAAAATAAGTGTATACACCCTAATGTAGCAATGAAAGAGTTTTGGCAGGAGATGTCAACGCCCGACATGAATGTCAGTGACCCATGTAGCAACCCTCGATGTTAAGTTACATTCGAGTAATAAAAAATTATATATTCTAGAAATATCCACAAAGAAACCAAGAACAATGCTTCAGTTTTGTAGGGAGAATGAGATTGTAGATAATATAATTTTGTAGTTCTGTTGATTTTATTGTATAAGAAAAAATAGATATGACCAAGCTAGCTAAAGACTCAATATAGTAAAAGAGCGGAGGTCATTTATAAAAAACAAAAGTTTGTAGAATATTAAGGTGATGTGTGCGTCAGAAAAAAACGTAAAAAGACGTTAAAGGTTTGACGGAAAACTTAAACACAGGTGGTGTGACGAACAATAGCGTTTTTTCACCTGTAAGAAAATTATAAAAGCAACGGTCCGAGAGGGTCCGGGGCTTGTCTTGTCTTTTCCATCCAGTGAATTCATCAGTATCACTTTACCAGACCAGGTGATCATCGTCATAACTAAGATTCCAGAGTGCATCGAAGTAAGGGTATAAAACACCTCCAAAGTGCTACGACTATGGAATAAATATATCAATATGTTAACGAAGTAAATCCGTTAATAACCGATAAATGGACAGTAACCTATGGCATGGACAAATTCGAAAGATAATAATAATTAATCAAGGTCCGCATTAATGGAAGAACAATAAATAATCCAATGGAAAATATGTCAGTAAGTGTTACCTTTTCTTAAATTGACCAGTGCGGGTTGAATTTCACCATTTTTACAACAACAATCAGATATTTTTGTGCTAATAAATTTCAAAAACAAAAATTTTGTTTGAAATAAACGGAAAGAGACCGTGATCTCTGTAGAATTATCGATGTATATTGATTATGTAGTATCCATGTTTAATTAATTGTGTAATTAGTTATAATGTTACCAGAATGTTTTTTAATAGGATTTTTCAAGTTATATTTATGTAAAGAATGTTTTAAAATATCTCTTTGTATTTAACGAGTGTCATATCGGCACAGTTAAATGTTTGAATAGGATTTTTCAATTTATGTTTATGTAATGAATGCTTTAAACGTTTCTGTTTGTATTTAATGTGTGTCAAATAGACACCGTAAAATTTGTGTAATAAATTAAATGGAATGTATAACAGATTATAATTAACGGAAGTATTGTTTTTGGTTGATATTTAATCAGCAAAATTGTTGTATAGCCATCTGTGCAAAGCGAAAGTAATTTTGATCAAGTGAAAATCAATAAATGAATTTAAATAACACATATTAGTGAATTTTAATTAGTAGAAGCTAGCTGTAATTATAAGGAACCCAACCTGATGATTAGGACATATGTTCTCAGCTTTATAATAAATTTTTGCAGGTATATACTACCCATAAAGTAAAGTAGAATACCATAGCAAAATGGCGGCCCAACAGTGGTGCATAAAAATTTTTTTTGTGCCAAAAATAAATTTATTTTCATAGAAAATTTTAATAAAATAAACATTTGTTCGCAATATAGCACATGATTGGCACAAATACAGGGTTTCTGTTAAATTTTAATAAAATTTTAATTACGTTAGAATAAAGCAAATTTTCATAAAAACGTAATAGTATTGTAACACAAGGGATTTAGAAATAAACCAATTTTAAATAAATTAGCACGACTCATTTAAATACAGTAAACTTAAATAAATCAATTCAACCGATTTATTGAAAATTAGCAAAAATTCTAATACCGTATGATATTTTAATATGAAACAGTAAGTTGCACATATTACCAATTGTTTTATGAAAAATAAAGATAGGTGGTGTATTTGAAAGGGTCAAAGCTTAGAAAGGGGGACAAATAAATTTTAAATTCACAAGGAAACTAAATAAATCAAGCTTGAACATGTCCGGGGAAAAACAGTTAGAAAGTGATAAACCAATTGGGCCAGAATCTGAAGAACCTATAATCAGCGTACCTGAAGATCCGGAGAAGATGGCAGAGCCAGAACCACAAAAACCTAAACAGTTCACGGAATGGAGGGGACGTAAAGCAAGTTCGGAAGAAGGGACCATATCGCAGGAAGAAGAAGAAACCGAATATCGGGGCGATGAAACCTTTATAATAGAAAAAGAAAAGGAACAGAATAGCGCCGTCAAGGAAAGTCCTCTGGAACAAACAGTAAAAGGACAGGAGGAAGAATCAAAAATGGAGAAGTTATTCGCCATTTTGTACAACAAAGTGGAGGAAAACCAAAAAAACATAAATAACAACATAAATAACAAATTGGAGGAAAACCAAAAAAACATAAATAATAAATTCGAAGAAAACAAAAATGAAATTAAACAAGATATTGGCAAGTTGGAAAAACAACAAAAAGAATATATTAAACATACGGATGAAAATTTTAGGAGATTGTATGAAAATATACAACAAAACAAAACAGAGATTTTAACAGAAGTGAATAAAATTTATCAACTAGATACTGAGGTAACAGTAACGCAAGAAAAATGCCAAGTAAGCCACAAGACAATCAAGACGGAACTGGACACGGTAATACAGTCGTGCCGTGACGAAATACAGGAAGAAACGGAAATGATGAGGTACGACATTAAAAAGGTCGAAACGCGTGTGGAGCCAATTGACGGAAATGAAGCCCGAGTCGAGCAGGAAACTGATGAACAACTAATTAAAATCGAAGAAAATATACCAGAAACAAGCCCAGAAAAATACATAGAAGAGGAATTACTACCGGACGAAAATATACTAGAAATGAGCCCGGAAAAATTCGTATATACTGCCGAAGAAAAATTAATAACGGCAACACATTATTTTTACTATATCAAAATTGAAAGTGATCAGAAACAAGAAACTATGCTTCAATGTAATAAAAATTATGTAGAGAATAATAGCAATAGCCGCAATTATAAATTTAGAAACCTTTTCGTTAAAAACAATAATTTTCACAATAAATACAAATACAATCATAGTCAAAAATTTTATAAAAACAAAGATTCTGGAAAGTATAATAAATTTAAAACTTATAAGCCGAAGGTTAAGGACCAGAACAGACATCTTTGGCATGGAAATAAACTAAGCAATGTAAATAATAAGACACGTCATTGCAACTATAGCAATTTTAATTTCGAAAGTAAAAAGCAAAAATTTAAGATAAAGAAAAATTAATCTGCATGAATTTGATCGAATCCGATATGACCTAAGCAATGAAAAGGATAATCGCATGCCGAATAGACGAATTTTAATGTACAAAATAAATAATAAAATTACCAGACAAAGAAATTTCTCCTAAAATAAATAAAATTGATTAGTTAGAACTATATGACGAAAAGTTGGTCAATTTAAAATAAAAATTACAGTAAAAATACCCTGAGTACAGAAAATAAAACAAGTAGGCATTTAAATAATGACCCAAAGAAATACGAATCAGAAAAGCGAAATTTCATAAAAAAAATTTAAGTGATAATAAATAAGGAGCAATGCTCGAATTAGATGCAGTTATTGGATAAGTCAATTAATATAATCATAATTCAACGGTAGAAAGGGGGAAATAAGTTAAAATAAAATAGAAAATTATTAGTATTATTATTGAGTAATAGGAAACATGGAATCAGTAGACGAGAAAAATATGTAAAAGGTCTAAAAGACAGAAACCGGTTAAGTACCGAGAAATAATTATAATTAGCAAAAAGATAGAATGTATAAGGGTCGGATTGATAGGAAAGAATTTGTATAGATGGTGTAGCGATAAGATTGAAATATGAGAAAGGTGAAGTAAAATGATTAACGATACAAAGATATCGGTCATTTAAAATGAAGTATAGTATATGGGCGATCCCAAAGAGGTCGGTCCCGAATTATTGAAGTATATATGTGAATAGAATGTTGAAAAGAATATTGAAAGTATATAGAATGAATAATAAAAATATAATATGAGGCAAGTAATAGTGAAATATGTATAGGGGGTATGTGAAAAGTCAGAAGTAGGGAGACCGTATATGTTATGTAGAAAAGATAAATTATTAGCAGTTGATAAATAAAAGAAGTATTACATAGTCCTATTCCATGGTAGTATAAAGATATGATAATTTAACATAATGAAATAAGATTGAAAGGAAAGATACCCCATAAAAATATGACAAATAAAAATACCAATAACTGTCATTTATTGAAATGAATTCTGAGGGAACGTTAAATAAGTCGAAATAACCAGGGGATGGCATAAATTTGGACCATATAGAACAAGCAATTGATTTGCCAAAAGAAAGAAATATATAAAACCAATTGGTGAGCCATAAAAGGCGGTGTTGAATAAAATAAAATGTTTTAATTATTAAAGTGTCATACAAGTCGATTATGAATTAAATTTAAGAGTTTTAATATTAGAATGTCATGAAAGGCAATTTTAAATAAAATAAAGGGTTGTAATGATTGAAATGTCATAAAAGTCGATTTAGAATAAAATAAAATTTTGGAATGTCAAAAAAGGCGATTTTGAACAAAATATTTTAGTCAATGAATAAATATGATCTGACTAGCAAACAGTATCCAGACTCACTTTTAGAAAGGGGGAATTGCTATAGATAGCAAATGATAGGAAAGATTAAGAAATTTTAATGGGAAAACGGAAAATTTATGCATACTAGTATATATAAAATAAGTGTATACACCCTAATGTAGCAATGAAAGAGTTTTGGCAGGAGATGTCAACGCCCGACATGAATGTCAGTGACCCATGTAGCAACCCTCGATGTTAAGTTACATTCGAGTAATAAAAAATTATATATTCTAGAAATATCCACAAAGAAACCAAGAACAATGCTTCAGTTTTGTAGGGAGAATGAGATTGTAGATAATATAATTTTGTAGTTCTGTTGATTTTATTGTATAAGAAAAAATAGATATGACCAAGCTAGCTAAAGACTCAATATAGTAAAAGAGCGGAGGTCATTTATAAAAAACAAAAGTTTGTAGAATATTAAGGTGATGTGCGCGTCAGAAAAAAACGTAAAAAGACGTTAAAGGTTTGACGGAAAACTTAAACACAGGTGGTGTGACGAACAATAGCGTTTTTTCACCTGTAAGAAAATTATAAAAGCAACGGTCCGAGAGGGTCCAGGGCTTGTCTTGTCTTTTCCATCCAGTGAATTCATCAGTATCACTTTACCGGACCAGGTGATCATCGTCATAACTAAGATTCCAGAGTGCATCGAAGTAAGGGTATAAAACACCTCCAAAGTGCTACGACTATGGAATAAATATATCAATATGTTAACGAAGTAAATCCGTTAATAACCGATAAATGGACAGTAACCTATGGCATGGACAAATTCGAAAGATAATAATAATTAATCAAGGTCCGCATTAATGGAAGAACAATAAATAATCCAATGGAAAATATGTCAGTAAGTGTTACCTTTTCTTAAATTGACCAGTGCGGGTTGAATTTCACCATTTTTACAACAACAATCAGATATTTTTGTGCTAATAAATTTCAAAAACAAAAATTTTGTTTGAAATAAACGGAAAGAGACCGTGATCTCTGTAGAATTATCGATGTATATTGATTATGTAGTATCCATGTTTAATTAATTGTGTAATTAGTTATAATGTTACCAGAATGTTTTTTAATAGGATTTTTCAAGTTATATTTATGTAAAGAATGTTTTAAAATATCTCTTTGTATTTAACGAGTGTCATATCGGCACAGTTAAATGTTTGAATAGGATTTTTCAATTTATGTTTATGTAATGAATGCTTTAAACGTTTCTGTTTGTATTTAATGTGTGTCAAATAGACACCGTAAAATTTGTGTAATAAATTAAATGGAATGTATAACAGATTATAATTAACGGAAGTATTGTTTTTGGTTGATATTTAATCAGCAAAATTGTTGTATAGCCATCTGTGCAAAGCGAAAGTAATTTTGATCAAGTGAAAATCAATAAATGAATTTAAATAACACATATTAGTGAATTTTAATTAGTAGAAGCTAGCTGTAATTATAAGGAACCCAACCTGATGATTAGGACATATGTTCTCAGCTCTATAATAAATTTTTGCAGGTATATACTACCCATAAAGTAAAGTAGAATACCATAGCAATATATATATATATATATATATATATATATATATATATATATATATATATATATATATATATATATATATAGTTTATTGTTATATAAATAGTACAAAGCATCTTACAAATAAGTCTAAACTTGTGACTGCAAATGATGCAATTTTGACTAAATTTTAATCTAAATGTCAATTGTTCTAAAGTTCTGTCATCTGATTTCTAATCTCCAAAATTACCTCACCTCATTATGTACCATTACAATTTCTAGAAATATGGATGGTACTTGAAATCAGTTTCTTCATTTTAATCAAAAATTTCTATATTTTAAAACTTGACTCAAATTAAATTCTTATATATACAAATTGAAACTGACCCCGGATATGAGTTCCAGGGGTCCTAGTTCGCGCTCATTTGCAAACAATTTTTCAAAATTCAAAAGTCGAGATCTCCCCATTAGTGAATTTTTTCTACGAAAATTTACTAAAATGTATTATAGTCTTTGATTCTAGAATACTGTGGTCCAGGCAAGCGCAGTTGTAATGTTTGTAAATAATGCTATCACAACGTTTGTTAAACCGGCGTTCCATTCATTTGTCTTGAGCGGTATTTTTACCGCTCACTGCAGTGTTAAAACGAATGGTATTTCCTTACTATTTTAAACACATGGGTGGGGGACTGTATTGTATACCAATACAGCTCTGTCGAGTGAAGTTGTTCGAAAATAATAACGCACACCTAACCCGAATTCATTCCCAGTTGCTATTGACCTACTCATATTTTCTGAATGAAGACGTGGTGCCGACTTCATTCCAAGTCACTATTAACCGACTATTTATGAAATCAAATAAGTAAATTAAATCGATTGTCATAACATATGTAGTGTATTAAGACTAAGGGAAAAAGAAATAAAACATATTTAACTGTGCACATTTTAATTATTTTTAGGGTGTGCGGCGCACACCTAGCTCACTAGGATAAATCGCCACTGACGCCGACGTTGTCAGACTGACACGATTAGCGTACCCCATAATTCCTATGGAGTTTTTAAACCAGCTGTCGCTACAAACCTTCATTGACGGCATTAGAGATCCCGACACCCAACAGGCGCTGAGCATGGCGAGACACGAAAACTTGAACGATACATTGGCACATCTTGGAGTTTGAAGCGGTCAAGCAAGCGCCAGAAAGTCATGTGAAAGTTGGCAGTATCCAAGTCCAAGAAGAAAATAAAATAGATTCATCCAAAGTCATGCAGCTGCTAGAGAAAATAGCAGAACAAATAAGGCCTACGTCACATGGACACCCAATAAGAGCTCACCGTGCAAATGCATTGCGCTGCTGCAACTGCGGCAAGGTGGGACATATACAAGGCGAATATTGGGCATGAGAGAAAGTGAAGCTAAATCCTGTAACTGTTTCTCAGGTTAGCGTTTCTGGCAGCGCTCGTCACGTCGTAGACGGATACGTAAGCGGTAATAAGACCCAGATGGTCGTCGACACAGGGGCACCTAGGACGATTATTCCACGTGACATAGTACCAAGATGGCGAGTAAGAGAGCAAGACAGAGTGTACAGAGTAAATGCAGCCGGTGGTAATCGGATCCTGGTATTTGGGGAAACTGACTTCGAGCTGCAAATTGGGACAAGATAAGCAAAGCAAAGGGCCATAGTCGCCGCCATATCAGACCCGCTTGTAATTGGCTTGGACATACTTCAATGTCAGTGCGCTAAACTTCACTAACATCCTTACTATTACTATCGACGGTGAAGAAATAATAATGTCTCTTGACATTAACCTGGTGGTGCGCAAGATCACCATAGAGGAAAATAGCAACGTCTGCCGTGAAAGTACCATTCTAGTGAAGAGATCTGTGAGAGGAGAGACATCCCAGTTACCTAGTCAGAAGCAAGTAGAAAATAAATTATGGGAGAAGTACAAGACGAAGGGTGTAAAGACCATATAAGTGTGAAGCCAGCCCCGAAAAAGGTCAGTGAACACACTTGTTGGAACAGAGCTGTCGACAGGAAGAATAGGGCCTGCAGAGATATTTGTGAAAATAGAAACACAAGAACAAGAGCAAGTATGTGCAATAATCATTGAGGTTGTGGTTCCAGAGGCTCTACTACGACATAATAGCTTTGGGGTAGCTGCCCCGGGGCCGGATAGCATTCAATTCATTTTATTCGGTAGAAAAAATTTTCGTCTGTCCAGTTCAATACGTCTGGTTCATTTTATTCGCGGATCCCACTCAGTAGTGCATACAGCTAGATTTTGATTGTGTATGATTAGGTAATTTAGTCGGGATGCGAGTAAATACCACAGCATACGTTTCTTATGCTGTGTAAATACGATGGGTATCGGCTGTTGTCATTTTAGTAGGTGAATAAACGGTAATGGATGAGTTTTATTGTTTAAAATAAAAACCCAACAAACAACGCAGTTATGTCACATTCACAAAACTGATATAGTATTTTGTTACTAAAAAAGTAACATTTAATTAGCGGCAATCAATTCTGAACTTGTTATAGTGAATAGTCTTTTTTTAATTCGCTCTATATAGTCATTTCGACCCTTTCGATAATAATGATCAGAAACGTATGTTGCAATTGAAATATATAGTTTAGCTCGAATTCAGTCATAAAATGCTAGAATAACATAATCATGAATTTTTTTTTTTTTTTTAAACTTGTTTTGGCCTCGAGCAAAGCTCTTTTAGCCACGGTCACTCCAGGTCAACAACTAGTGCTACAGCGCCCTATTATAATATGATGTTTTACATTATAATAAAAAACAAAAAGGATTCTCTATGCTATCGTCTACCAAGCTCAGCAAACAAACACCTAAATTTCCCTTACTTCATGTAAACCAATAATAATTTACGAAGATAGACTATGCCCATCATACTTTACATTTTGTTTTTGTGGGTAAGCTGTATGTATTTAAGTCTTTAATCATGAATTTAAAATGTACAATATAATTAATTTAAAAATATTAACATGAAAAATGATATCTTATTCAAACACCAATATAAATATTTGTTAGAATATGTGTTACGTGCATACAAATAAGTTAGTTGTTATTTTTCAACTTGATTTCTTCGTAATAATTGTTATACTCTATCCTACTACATTATTCTCCATTGTGACAAACTGTGACGTATTGTACGCAATAAATAATTTGGCAGAAAATTATAACAGATACACCAATCCACAAAAAAAAATAAATGGAAACGTTTACGCAGGGTTATGAAGTTAGTTATGAAATTTTTGTGAGGGTGGGTAGAACTATATTGCGCCTTATACAAACTTCAAAACTCCAATTAAATGAATATTCTCCCATAGATATATGGTTAGAAAAGCTATCGGTTACTCAAGTTACTTTGGAGAGTTGTAGGAAGGTTTTCCTACATTTGAAAAAGTAAATATATTCAAAGTTTTTCTATGTTGTCAGCATTCAGCTGACAAGAGAAGCAAGAGAGAAGTATCACTCAAAGACACAGACTGTCATGCTGATGCAATTGTGGTCAAATAAGGTAATGTTTCAAGTGAATACAAATTATAGCTACTCAGCTTAACACAAACTTACCATAGTTCACAGGTATAGCAGGAAATCAAGATCTAAGATTAGAGATACATTATTGTTAAGTATAACCATAACTAGGAATTAAGTATTCCTGCAGTTCTAAGGTACCGAGAGCTTATGCCACAAAAGTGACGGAAAAGCAATGTGTGCTATTTTGCAATAGACACAGTCCCTTTTCAGCTTTACATTTGTACCAAATATATTTAATGTTGTAATATGCTGATAACTATTATGAAGTTACACCAGCAGATGGCCATTAATGTTCCCAGTCTTTCTGTTATCAATAAATTATTCAGTAATGAATTTAAAAATGAATGTGGAAATATGAATGGTGAAAATTAGTTCGAGGGCCTACAAAAAGCATTAACAGGTTGCAGAGAGTTGTACCACAGCTTTTGGCTTTGAGTTGTTAACATGACGGTAATTGTTTTACTTATGACTGTGAAAGTATTCAACAATAGAACTCCTAGTTTTATTGAGTAAGTACCTGATAAAATATATTAAGCACTTTCAGAATCAAAATTCGAAAAGCATTGTAATCTAGAAGTAGAAAACGTAATACAAATGTCTGGTAACATTAGCGGCGGCATTCAATTTTTGCGCTGAACTGAGACCCAGTCAAATTTCGTAATGAACTTGTTTATTCACTACTGAGTGGGATCCGCGAATATGTATCTATAATGACTAGTGACAAGTGACAAACTGACAACTGACAAGTATATAATTATCACAGCATAGGAAACATGCTATGCTGTGTAATTATTATCTAATTAACTAATACTACTAGGTTATTATAATATTATTTATTATTATGTTCTAAATGTTATATTACCTAAATATTAAATGATTATATAAAAGTATTAGTTTGCTGCGTTCTGGATTACTATAAAATATAAAACATCTCTAGTTTAAATGCTACCTAGTTCCTACTAGTAGTAATAAATAGTGCCACCGAGAATCATGAAGTATATTTAGAACATTTGTGATTTTTATAATTAAAAGTCTTTTCTTTAACATAAACAGGTCCTGAGAATGCATACAGACCTTGCACCCCATTTGCATAGTGATCACTGCAATGAACTAATCGCAATGTTAAAACAGTGTCATCTTGATGTATGTTTACCTTATTTATTTTAAACAGTATATTTATTTTCGATGTTTCAGCATCCGTTTGGTCGTTTGTTTGGTACTTGCAATAGTGTAGATAGTCAAATGGTCAGGTGTCTCAAAGAAGAAAGGTTAGCCAGGCGAAAACGAAATTATGAAAAGTCATTAGAAACCAAAGAAAAATTAAGAAGATTATGGAAAGAGGAAAGAGAAAATGCAAGAGAAAGTATTTAACTAATTTATACATTCAAGGCCCATACTTTTAACTTGATTGCATGACTATATTGTTTATAATAAAAATCAATATTGTAATGGTTTTTCAGTCTTAATTTGTAATTGCCAGTCTAATATAATTAACAAGGGGCTAAGTAACACTTTGGAGAACCCAAATCACCACAACACATATTTTTAAAGACCTGGTGATCGTTTCACTAACAAGGTTAGTATCATCAGAGGATGAAAAATTTTGAAGGGGTTACCTTTATTTATTCAAAGATTTTTTTGGAATCAGGTAATCTTGTAGATTATAATGTGCCCTGTAATGCGCATGTGTTGACACTCAAGTTTCTTAAATGAAACACCTGTAATTTTACCAGATTTATTATTTTAGTTATCTTAAATTCAAAGTTTAATTAGCAGGATATAACATAGTGGCAACAAAGCACATTACAATTTTGGTCCCAGGTAGTTAAATATTATCTTTACAAAGTTAATACTGCAAGAGGCTTTAGATGGTATAGAGTAGGCAAAGTATTGTCATAATATTCTGCAAAAAGGTTGTAAACCAACTTTACTGCTTGAAGTGTAAACAGCAATTCGGTGTTTCCTTAAAATTGTTAGGCTAGTTTTAACTAAAGTACAGCGGGAAGGTAATCTTGCAGCTTATTGTTCCTTTTTAGTGAATTTTCTAAAAAAAATTCACTAATGAGGAGATCTCGACTTTTGAAAACATTCCTTCAAATTCGCGCGAACTAGGCCCCCTAAACACATATCTGGGGGTCAGTTTTAATTTATATATATATATATATATATATATATATATATATATATATATATATATATATATATATATATATATATATATATATATATATATATATATATATATATATATATATATATATATATATATATATATATATATATATATATATATATATATATATATATATATATATATATATATATATATATATATATATATATATATATATATATATATATATATATATATATATATATATATATATATATATATATATATATATATATATATATATATATATATATATATATATATATATATATATATATATATATATATATATATATATATATATATATATATATATATATATATATATATATATATATATATATATATATATATATATATATATATATATATATATATATATATATATAGTAGTAGTAGTACTCAGGAAGCAGGGTTAGTTATCCAAAATTATATATGCCATGCTAGGAGCTGGTTCGAAGCTAATGCACTGAAGCTAAACGAAAGTAAAACTCAGATAATGAAATTTGATGTAAAACCTAATGGTAATCCTGAAACAGCTAAGTTTCTTGGCATTGTTCTGGATACCTCTCTTAAGTGGTATGTGCACATCGACTGTTTGTGTGGGCGACTGTCGAGTATGGTGTATGTTGTGAGGAGACTGATGAGGGTTGCAACTTACCGGGCAGCGAGGACAGCGTACTTTGCAAGCTTTCACTCTTTGGCAACGAATGGGATCCTCATATGGGGCTCTTCACCTCAGTTAGCGAAGGTCCTACTGGAACAAAAAAAAGCTATTCGAGCGCTGAGTAATAGGGGACCACTGGAAAGTTGCAGGGAGCTGTTTAGGCAACATAGTATTTTGACGATAGTAAGTGCCTGTATACTTACCTGCATTTTGTATATATGGGCCAATAGGAACAAAATGGGAAAAAAATAACCAACATCATTCATATAATACATGATATGGTAATGAATTGTCCATTCCACTGCACCGAATAGGAGCCTCGCATCATGGAACAAATCATCTGGGAGTGAAGTTTTTTAATGCACTGCCTCCTTTTTAAAGACACTCAAAGTTAGAAATATTTTTTATAATAGAGTTAAGGACTATTTGCTGAATGGGACTTTTTATAGCATTGTTGAATATTTTGATTATAGTCAGGGTGTTTGAGTTAATTTTCCTGTATTATTGTGTGGCTGCTTTTGGCTTGCGGTGTAGAGATATTTTATATTGTATACATTTTTGTGTATTTTGTGTAACTGTGTTTAAGAAGTTTGAGTTTGTATACATTGAATTTTATTCTTGTGGTTTTGTATGTTTGTTTTGTTCAAGGTGTTCATTTTATTTGTTTGACTGACCATGTAATTTTGATGGTGAATAAATATGATATGATGATGATATGATATAGTGTCTCCATAAGTTGGAACCACATGGAAAACTTTTTTATTATTAATTTTAGGAAAAAAAGTTGTTCTTCATGAAAAGTTCTGCATGTTCTAAAATCTAAAATACAAACATCAGATATCAAATTTTTTTAGTCGTATACGAGGTTTGTCAAAGAATACGAATTTTGCTCAAGGGTAAAGTAGCTTTATTTTTGACAATAATTGTTATTGAAAACAGTTGATCAGAACTAAAAACCATGTTTAAATATGCAATTACATCCATTTACATTGAAAAATTAGGTTTTGTTATTTCTTACGAATTTTTATACATTATAAATTATGAATGAACACATATCTCTTGTGATTATCAAAAACAAGATAACCTTTTCGTTTCTTAATTTTATCTAACAATCTTGCAATTTAAACACTTAATGAATGCGTATGCATTTATTTTGCAAATAAGAAAATACATACAAATAATAAGTTGTGTAACTAACATAATATTAATACTATAAATAAATAGAAATTTAACTTTCACTGATTCTACTAATGCTTCGACATATCCACCCTCTCTTTCAATACATTGCATCGTTCTATTGGCAAATTTCCGTAATACATTCTTTATCATTTCTGGAGAAATTTCCCGGCATAATTCTGTAATTATCCTTTCCAAATGATTAACATCATGAAATGGCCCTCGCTGGTAAACTTTCTGTTTTCAGTAACCCCATAACAAGTAGTCTAGATGGGTTAAGTCAGGGGATCTAGCAGGCCACAAAATATCTGATAATCTGTGAATAGCTTTTCCATTGAACACATGTTCAAAATATTCCATAATATTTAATGTCCTGTGGCACGTTCTTGTAAGGGTAGTTAGTCCATGAAGTCATTGATTTGATTTTGTAAAAATTGTAAATAACGTTCGGCATTCATAGATTGGAGGAAAAAATACAGTCCTATTAATCTGTCCTTCTAAATACCACACTACACATTCGTTTTATAGGAATATTGGTTCTGAGACGTTATTGCAAAATTGGGATTTTCCTCAGCCCACCAGCGACAATGTTGTGACGAGACAGTTCCATTTGAAGAAAATGTTGCCTCATCGGTAAAAATTATACGTCTCGGTAAAAAAGTGTCCTCTTCTAACTCTCCTTGGATGATAGCAAGAATCAAAGCGCCTATCATAATCCCTTTCTTTCAACGTGTAAACGATTTTTGGTTTGAATGGTCTGTGTTTACTTCGTTTTAAAATTCTTGCCACTGTATCTTTACTTACATTTTGTTTTATCAACCTTTTGCGCAGGGACATTTGCGGATGTTCTAGAACAGACAGCATTACTTCTAACTGCGTGTCCTCATTAGCAACTACTTTGTGGCATTTTCCATTAAAATTATTGTTAATACTTCCACTAGTCTTGAATTTATTTATTATTTTTGTAACAGTTGAATGATTAATATTTTTATTGAGATGTGTAGTATTAAAAATAATTGCTGCTTCTCTATGCGTTTTATAGTCTTCTCCCATAATCAAAACAATTTCAATTTTCTCTTCACAAGTTAATAACGCTACCATTTTTATGTGCTTTATAAATTGTAACGCGTTTTGACGGTCGCTGTCAAACATTTCTTGCTATCAACAATTTATTTGTATGTCAGTGCATCCTAGATTACATGTAACTACAGTTAAATTTGTGTTGTTATTGTAGACATACGTTTCAAAAAAGAAAAATATTTTTTTGAAATTTAATGGGTTTAATAGCATATTTGAACGTGGTTTTTAGTTCGGATCAACTTTTTTCAATAACAATTTTCGATATTGTCAAAAATAAAGGTACTTTGCTCTTGAGCAAAATTCATATTTTTTGACAAACCTCGTGTATGGCTAAAAAAATTGATATCTGATGATTGTAGTTTAGAATTTAGAAAATGCAGAACTTTTATGAAGAATAACTTTTTTTCCTAAAATTAATAATAAAAACTTTTCCATATGGTTCCAACTTATAGAGACTGTATATATATATATATATATATATATATATATATATATATATATATATATATATATATATATATATATATATATATATATATATATATATCCCTTCTGATGCAGATGGGAAGCGGTGGCAACATCAGCAAGACCTCTAGCGCGGCTGAGGGTGTTCTCGTCATAGCTCCGGTGATGCCCAGACTTCTCAGCCTTTGAAGTTTGGCCAGCTTGCGTAGCAGCTTGAGATTTACACCGCACCACCAGACCACTGCCCCATACAGGACTCTCCGCCTGACGATCGCAGTGCAAATCCAGTGAAGGATCTGAGGATTAAGTCCCCCAGGTCCGCCCTATCACGTGGCGCGGCTGCCAGAGGGTTGCTACTCCCTTCCTCGCTACTCGTTCCATTTGCGACCCCCATGTTAGTTTGGAGTCCAGGACCACCCCGAGATATGTGACCTCCCGCACTAAAGCTAAAGGTTTTCCAAGCATCACGGGGGCCCTGAACCCCTCCAGATTCCTCTTCTTGGTGAACAGGAGCATCTCCGTCTTCGCCAGGTTTACGGAGAGTCCCTGTTCATCACACCACCTTTCAATTATGCTACATGCTGTTTGCATGCATGCACAGACGATGCTGAGGAATTTGCTGGTGACAGACCAGCCCATCATCAGCATACGCCCGGGCGTAGAAGTCATTCTCGGAGAGCCGTTCCATGAGGCCGTCCATGACCAGACACCATAGACGAGGACAGTCGCCGGTCACTCTAACGTCCAGCCCCTGGCCTCAAGGTCAGCGAAACTCCCCTGTCCTCCGACATGCTCACCACCTAACTTATAAGAGATGTAGGCGATCCCCTGTCTTGCAGGGCGGCACAGACGGTATCCGTCCTTGCTCTATCGAAGGCCCCCTCCACATCGAAAAACACAGCTAATGTGCTCTCTCCGTAGTGCAGGGGTCTCTCTATCTTTCGCGTAACGGCGTGGAGCGCCGTTTTCGTCGATTTCCACCGCCGGTACGCGTGCTGGTTTTTGTGGAAGAGGTGATCCGTGAGGATCTCCCCCAGAGTAAACCTATTTATAATCCTTTACAGTGCCTTTAGCAGAAAGGATGTAAGGCTAATTAGCATGTACGGCTTGGCCAACGTGTAGCTCTCCTTTCCCGCTTTGGGAACGAAGACACCCATGACCGGGTGCCAGGCTTTTGGGACATAGCCCCACGCCAGGCTGGCCCGGAAAACCTCCCTTATATTGGGAAGCAATATTTCCAAGCCCCTCTGGAGCAGGGCCGGAAAAATCTTATCACAGCCTACGGACTTGAAAGGAGCAAACACGTTAACCGCCCAGGTTATAAAGCCGTCAGTGACTACCTCCTCCGCCAGCTGCCTGTCCGCATTCGGAACCGACCACCGGGTTAGCAGCCCCCACGACGGCTCCACCGCCAACAAGGTGAACCTCAGCGAGGTGGCACAAGGGTTCCCCGGTTTTTGTCCAGTTTCCTTAAGGATCCTATTGTACTTCCTGACTCTTGTTTTATTACCCTTGCCAGCCTGGCTGCGTCCGACAAGGAGTTAACTTCCCCACAGTACGCACGCCAACCGGCTCGTTTACGCCGTCATAATTCCTTCTTAAACTCCCTACTGGCAGTTCTAAACTCGTCCCAGGCTGCCTCACCAGACTCACGCACGGCACGGTTTAAGCCACTTCGTGCCCGCCTTCGTAGTTCGGCGAGATTCCGATTCCACCATCGGACCTTGATTGTCGGTTCCCCCTGAGTGGTGACGCAGCCTCATACGCTGCCATTATTTTACCTTCTAGGGCCTCTGCCTCGCTGTCTAATGCCTCTATAGAGTGTCCTCCCCCATTTGGGTTCCTTGGCGACCCACTAAGTTACATAGGCATCCCAGTCAGTCTTCCTTGGATTTCTTCTGGCGGGGACTCTCACGGTCCACATCCAGTTCAAAGCTGATCATACGATGGTCAGATATTGATATGTGTTCCGTCACCCACTAATTAGATATGTCCTCTGTAATACCTCTGCTCGCCAATGTGATATCAATCACCTCCGGACGGGTACGATTGACGAACGTTGACGCTGTACCTCTATTTAATATTTCTAGGTTCGTTGTAGCCAAACACTCAAGCAGGGCCTCACCACGGGGGTTGGTGTTGGTACTACCCCACAGCCTGTGGTGAAAGTTGGCATCGCAGCCTACGATAAGATGTAGTCCGTGTTCCCTCGCGAAATCGACGGCACGCACTAAATCCTCCGAGGGAGGTACCCCCAGTCTATCATAGGGAACATAAACACTGCACAACATAACCTTAAGCTTAGTGTTACCTTATATTCTAGGATAGCTGCTGTGACGTCCCTGGATCCAAGCTGTGGGAGCAACACCATGTTTTGATCCCTCGACGCCAGTATGCAGGTTCTAGGTTGATTTCCTTCAGCCTCACGACTAACTAGGATGTTGAAGCCGATTCCTCCAAGACCTCTAACTTGCTTCCTATATACGTATGGCTCTTTGATCAACACAACACCAGTGGCACCACGGCCATGCTGAAGGTTGATCTGGCACACCCGCAGCTGTCCCGCGAACTAGTGCTGCTGTCGGTGTGGAGCGCCCTCCCGGCCAGCACCTGTTCTAGTACCCGCCGCCGGGCGGGAGGAGGCGACCACACTCCATATCGACACTCGGATTACTTTCAGAATCACCAACTCGCAGTACAGCTGCCACCCCTGCCCGTGCAGCCCACGGACCACCTCCGGCACAACCAAGAAGACGAGGCGCCATGCCCCGGGTCCCCCTGCTGTCTTCAGATGTCGCCATTGTTCAACATGGAGCGAGCGGTTCTGGAAAGTCAACATCCTGATGGCGTCTTCTACGTTGGCCTCTTGACTCTTGAGCCAAAAGCCGATACGTACCGGCCATGGGGCGTCCCCAGCCCTTGCGACACCAAAGACGTAATTCCCTACCGCCGTCCCGGCTAGGCGTTGAGGAGCCAACTCAGGGATTCGCTGTCCTCAGCGGTCACTAAGAACCACCTCGTATCAACTATCTCCGAGTCGCGAAAGCAAAGCTGCAGCGCACCGTCGGACGCCGATGGCGCCCAACATATACCCGCAACCAAACTCCTCCTTATTGTCTCAGCCTCTTCCTCCAGGACTACGCCATCCACCCGGTTGTAGGTGATGACGACCTGTATATCTCGCCTAAGCACCGGATCGACTATCCCCGAAGGACCGGGGTCCGGAGACGCCGCAGCGTTCCCTCTTCGCAAGAGTGGGAACACATTAGCACCTTGCCCCCAGCCTCCGGCGCACGCCCCTGTTTAACCGTTTTGGCCTCCGGTGGTGTCCCCTTTTCTGCCCTTGGGCGCTTAGAGTACGCGCCCCCAGCTGGCTTAGGCTGGCCTGGTGACCCCAATGTTGGGGAGCCTGGTGGTCCTTTTTGGGTTTTTGACCGACTCGCCAGCTTTCGCCTCTGTGAGCGCGGCTGCGCCTTCTCCTCTCTTTTTCCCCCAAACGACCGCCCGGGAGTCGCCATAGGGATAGAGCCTTTCGGCTCCCCTCCCGCACTGCCACCCCCGCCCGGTCCCGTCGGCAGGAGAATCTCTTTTTCCACCTTGGCTCTTGCCTCGTAGTGCCGTCGTCGCACCCGTCGCCAGGCTATCTGATCTGGTGGTCTCCCAGCCTTGACGATCCCAGAGGAATCACTCAGCTCAGAGGCAACCCGACCAGCAGTAGAGACAGAGGGGATCTGCGGCCGCACACCTTGTGCAGTCACCATTGCCGAAGCAGCTCGCGTCTCTGAAGGGTTGACCCCCTCCTCTCGACACCGCTGCCTCAACTCCTCCCTATCCCGCCTTCTTTTCGGGGCTCTCCACCTCCTTTTCTTTTCCTTCTTTCGTTGCCAACCTCCCCCCCCCCCCCACATTTTCCAACAAGGTGGTGCTCCAGCGCATTATGCCGTTATTGTTGAACATTTATTGGATGAAAGTCTAATTCGTTGATATGTTGGTTTATTTGTTTGATAGTATGATTGGTTCTAATTGTTTTCAACATTTACTCCAATACTATCGCCTATAAGTATTTAAGTGAAACGATTAAGTTTTTTAATTTCTCAGGAAATCTATTACTGATATTTCAACACTCCATATCTGCTAAACGAATAGACCGAATTTCAAAAATAAAAAACCAATGTATATAGAGAATCAAAAGCTATTTTCCACGAGCTATATCACAGGACCCCCATTCCCATCTGAAAAAATTGGAGGGATGACACCCGCTCGCTTAGGAGGGTAAAGTTTGGACTATACTTTTTGCGTCAAAAGTTGCCGCAGTCACAAGCAAACTTGATATGTTTCAGGTTTTTTTCGACAAAATATTTTCTTTCATAGCAGTTATGCTGCCAGCTCGTTTTCAATGGGTCACCCTGTCTATACCCACACAGCACAGGACATCCAATGGATATCCATTGGATATACATAATATCCATTTTACGTCCATGACCATGATGGATATCATATCGACATCTAATGGATATTGTTACAGCAGAAAAATGTCAATAAAACTTAACTAATGTGAACATATGAGCATTTCTTATTCATTAAAATCTAATCAAGAATGCATTCGAATTTCTGGGTGTATATACTTTATTCAAGTATGTATATATCCATCAGACATCCAATGGACGTTTATTGGATATCCCATGGATATATACAGAAGACATCTATTAAATGTCTACTGGACATCCAGCTGATGTTCCGTTAATATATATGTATTTAGTTATAAAGAATGCATTCGAATTTCTGGGTGTATATACTTTATTCAAGTATGTATATATCCATCAGACATCCAATGGACGTTTATTGGATATCCCATGGATATATACAGAAGAGATCTATTAAATGTCCACTGGACATCCAGCTGATGTTCCGTTAATATGTTCACACCAGCAGGAAACATTGATAACGTAGGATCCTTTTCTGTTTTTTCTCAAATTTCGATTGCCCTATTAAGTCTGTTTTCACCATTTGAAGTTCTATTTTTACAACCCGAATTCCAAAAGTTTGTATACCATGTTCTGATTGAATTTTTTGTTGGAGGTTCCTTGTTAAACATAATTCTAAATCTTCTTTCAGTTGTTATATAAGATTTAGTTTCAGCATAAAAGATTACACACTTAGCTTTTTCACTTAAAGTAAACATTCTTCTTACAATAATTCACTTATCTGTGTTGTCATTAACCTAATTTGGCGTTTGCAAGTGTTGCTCTCTTTAAATTCCAAAGTCGACTTTGTGAAACATTCGTTTTTTCGTAGATTTCAGAGAAAACGCAATATTTATTTTAAAAGCTTGTAAAACCATCACTCTGTGTAATAACTGTAACAAGTATGACATTTTATGAACAAGGAAAGATTGGGCTTTTAAACTGTGAATAAATATACAGGCTGTTCCTTTTAAGATTACAGAGTAGCCCTTATCCTTGAACCCAGACAGCACAGACACATTCTAAGAATATACCAGGAATGTTTTGAAATAATATTCAAATATCTCCAGAACATTCTCACAAGGTACAATATATATTCATAGAACATTCTATGAACATGAGAATTGGACAGATTCTGTCATACTAATAAGGTTCGTAGAATGTTATTTAAAATATTCTTAGGAGCTCCCAGTGTCTTCTGAAAATATTTCACGAACATTCAATGAATCTTCTCAAAATGTTCATAAATATACTCATGGGAACATTGCGTTAAAAAAAGATATACAGGGTGTTTCGCATAAGAAACGACAGAGAGCAGGGGCATGTAGGGGAACCTAAAATATGGTGATTTAACGCAACTTAACCCTATACTAAGGTGCATCCCTGAGAGGTTATAGGCCTTCAAAGTGGGGTTTTAAATTTCGAAAAAAAAATCAATACCTCAGTAATACTTCAACTTAGAAAAACCAAATTTGGTACAGGTTTTGGGTTAACAAGCGCATTAATCGTTGGTGAGCAGAGTTCAATTAAAGCATTTCAAAGGGTTGAATAGTGGTGATGCACCCATAAAATGTGACAGAATTTTTTAACCTATTGGCGGATCTAAAAAATTATAATTTCATTTTATGGGGAAGTAAATTATAAAACTTTTTACTCTTGTTATTTTGCAAAAAGACGTTTGTCGTTTTCAAGAAAAACCCGAATAACTAAAGACACATATATTATCAATGTTACTTAAAATCATCAAAAATTCAATAGATGTCTGTGAAATTATCATGTTGAAGAATTTCCATAACTTATCGATAGCAGTTTTTTTATTTCTGTTGTTTGAGTTGTCTGTTTTCTAATAAATTATACTTATTCACACTTTTTTACTGATTGTCAAATTTGACCTATACATAAGTTTATTGGCAAATATTTAATTTTCGATGATTTTTAGTAAGATTGATAAAATATGTTTCTTTACTTATTCGTGTTTTTCTTGAAAACAATAAAGTTTTTTGAAAATAACAGGAGTAATAAAGTTTTAGAGTTAAATTCCTCATAAAATGAAATATTTTCTTAAATCTACCAATATGTTAAAAAATTGTGACATTTTAAGGGTGCATCGCCCCTAATCAACCCTTTCAAAAGCCTTAATTGAACTCTACTTACCATTGATTAATGCTTTTGGTGCACTCAAAACGGGTACTAAATTTGATTTTCCAAGTTAAAATATTACAGAGATATTGATTTTTTTCGAAATTTGATACCCCACTTTCAAGGCCTATAACTTCTCAGGGCTGCAAGTTAATATAGGGGTAAGTTGCGTTAAATCACCATATTTTACGTTTACCTATATGCCCCTGCCCTGTGTCGGTTCTTATGCAAAACACCCTTGTATACATTTTTTGAATGATACAGAAATAAAGAAAATGCAAAGATATGAAATATTGGATTTCTCTTCAAAATGTACTGATTTTCCACCATTTAATTGGCCTTTTATATATTTTCGTAGCAAGCCCAACAGGCTAGAATTTGAACTTCAGTCACTCACCCTTGTGTAGGTTACCATATTGTTCCAGTGGCTACAAACACAACTGTAAACTCAAGTTCAGATACGTAATATAGTAATAAGTCAACAATTGGAGTATTGCACATTTATTCAGATGTACTTATAACAAATACAAATAAATATCTGAATAAAATATTAATAAAACAATTAAAACTTCAATAACATAAAAATCAAATAAATAAAAATACAGTTCTTGGAATTTACAGAAAATGTAATAGCCAAATACAAAATTTCGGAGATGAATAATCACGGTTACCCCCACTGAAGTAACTTGAAATTTGGCTAGACTATTGATTCTACAGGCTTTCAGTGTGGCATTAAAGGAATTGCATTAGGCAATAGTACTTACACCTTTATAGAATACAACTAAATTGGACAGAACATGCCACAAAATCACACTAACTTGCACTTACACAAAACTACAAGCAGTTGCATCGGGTATATATTTTACCGGCGTATTTTTTTTGTGAAGTAAGAGGTGAGAAAGTTTTTAACAGTAGCTTATATTAGTTATATTCGTTAATTTATTGCTGTAGATATGACCATTGTAACAAATTATTACGTTTTATGGAACCCTAACCTATTAGTTTTCATGGCGCCGTAAGCTTCTTTCATGTGGTACAGTCAACAATAAAATTAGTTTTGTATAGTACACTATTCGGGCGAGTTGGCATACACTGTTCCAGTACTAGACGGCATAGTATGCCAACTCACCCAGAACGTCTGTCATCCGTGTATGCATGTATAAAACGTAAACAATTTATACCTATAGGTATTTGTCCTAATTTATTTATTAATGGTTCTAGTTTAATAACTATGGTAGGACACTACCAGCGAAAGAGTAACCGGCACGGCTGGAGTGAGGACGCTATGAAGGCAGCCATAAAGGCTATCAAAGATAAACAAATGGGTTGGCTGCGCGCTTCAAAAACTTTCAAAATGCCTTTTGGAACACTAAGAAGGCGAGCTAATAAAGTGAGTGGTTATATGGGCGGCAAGAAAACTAATTTTTCCAGGAGCAAGAGTTAGCGGAGCACGTTAAAAATTTAGAAAATAGATTTTTTGGAATTACAACAATTGAGCGTAAGCTAGCCTACCAGTGGGCTGAAAAAATTAAAATTCTCCACACATTCACTAGAGAAAAGAAAATAGCTGGGTGGGATTGGTTAAAGGGTTTTCTAACCCGGAATCCCACATTGTCCCTTAGAACCCCTAAGTCCACATCGGCAGCTAGGGCCCGTGCTTTTAATAAGCCTCAATTAAAAAAGTACTTCGTGTTGCTAGCTCAAGCTATGGAAGATGTGAAGTTTGACTGTACAAAAATATTTAATATGGATGAAAGTGGTCTCTCTACTGTACCTTCCAAAAATTCTAACATTATAGCCTGTAAAGCTAAGAAACAAGTCGGTGTTCTAACAAGCGCCGAACGTGCGCAGCACTTTACAGTAGTTTGCAGTTTCATCGCTGCAGGAGTCTATGTACCACCAGCATTCATTTACCCTAGAAAAAATATGAAGAAAGAATTAATGGACAACGCTCCCGCTGGAGCAGTTGCATTTACTCAGGAGCATGGCTGGATGGACAAGAATATATTTGTCAAATGGTTGAACCACTTTGTCAAGCACATTAAACCAACAAAACAAAATAAGGTCCTCTTATTAATGCTGGATGGTCACATAAGCCATAAAAGCCTTGAGGCTAAAGAGTTTGCTAAAGGCAATGGAATTATTCTTTTTTGTTTTCCTCCACACTATACCCATCGGGTACAGCCTCTGGACGTGGCTTTTTTTGGACCTCTCACCACCTATTACAATCAAGAATTAAATTTATGGCTGAAAACCCATCCAGGAAGAATAGTAATCCACTACCTAGTGGCTGAACTCTTCAAAAATGCGTACCAGAAAGCAGCAACACTGTCTAATGCTGAAAAAGGCTTTTCCACGACAGGAATATAGCCCTTTGATCCAGACATTTTCCCAGACTGGATGTTTGTTCCAGCAGAAGCAACATATCTTGAACAAGAAAATGTAGAAGGGCCACCTGACAGTAATTCTGGTGATAAAGTAAATCTCAGGCTTTGCTAACTAATGCTACACAAAATAATATCCTTTTGCGAGTTACAGATGCTTTTACATCTTTTCAAAAGTTTTCACCCTCTAGGTGCTCTGTTGCTATAACTGATATATCTCCACTTCCAAAAGCCACATCATTAAACCGCAAAAAGCGTTCTAGAAATACAGGATAAACTGGGGTACTTAACAGCACCCCTGAAATAGAAGCCTTAAAAGAAATAGTGACACAGAAAGAAGAGGTACAACGAAGAAAGTCTGCTCGCAAGACAAAGAGAGTTTTGAACCTAGTCGAAGACGAAGAGAGTAACCAAGAGGAGGGGGATTTGCTGTCGAAATTGATGATGATGAATATGACGCCGTATTTATTTATTGTAATGAGCTTTTTTCGCAGTCGAGCATAACGAATGGTGGATAAAATGTCAGTCTTGTCAAAAATGGGCCCACTGTGAATGTGCTGGACTTCCAAGGAATGCGAAAATGTTTATTTGTGAAGTGTGCATTTAAAATGTTAATTAAATTGTAATACATACTTTCTTTCGACATATAAATTACATAAATCTTCAGTAGCACCCTGATTTTGGATACATAATACCCATCTGCATAGAGATGCAATAGTGTGCCATCTCACCCTGAATAGTCCAGGTGAGATGTCATACTATGCAATTTTTATTATATTCAAAAAAGGATATTTTTCTGAAGAAAATAGAATTTTATAAATTATTTATTGTAAAAGTAACGTACATGTGTCCAAATATTCAAAGCTGGCATAATAAAGATTATGTATTAAAGAAACACAAGTGTTTAAAAAAAAGGATGCCATCTCAGGCACAATTCCCATATATAATTAGTTTAAGATATTAAAAAACCCGTTAGAAATCATAAAACAAAACAATGGTGGTCGAGTACTGGGTAATTAATAACCAGCAAAATCTGGCTCTAGGTCGACTACTAGAAAATATGGGTATACGTCATTAAAGAACTAAATTGTATCAAAAATACACTTACAAATATCCAAATGTAACTAGTAGAAAGGTTATGTCATTCATTATCAGTTACCCAGTAGTCGACCACATATAAAAATATTCTTACACGGGTGGTCGACTACTAAAATAAATAATCCTGAAGTCGACCACTACATATAGATATTGGGTACACTACCTATATAGGTACATAATATAGTATATTATACCTATATATACTTTTTTTTCACAGAAAACATTAACTACGAAATATGGCAAAAATAAAAGCGGGCGTTACTAAAGAAAAAGCAGTTTGCAAAAAAAAAGAAATGTTGGTAATTTTATTAAGCGTCCAATTCATCTTTGTACAGAACAGTCTCTAAATGAGGCACTGCTTCAAATAAGGTTGAATAATCTCAGCATTAGAAAAGCCAGTGCAAGCTATGGTGTACCTAAAACGACAATTATTGACAGGCTTAGTGGAAGAGTTCCAGAAAAAAAAAACAAGAAAAATGGGTCCGCCGTCTGTTTTGAGTACTGAGGACTAAAGGGAATTAGTACAGTGGTGTATTAATCTGGCAAAATGCGGCTTTCCTAGAAAAATGGACGACGTTTTCAACACTGTAGAGAAAATTGTTACCTCTAAGGGCATTAACACGCCTTTTAAAAATGGTCGCCCTGGGAAAAAAATGGGATTGTGCATTTTTGAAAAGGAATCCAGAATTAGTTCATAGAAACGCAGAAACTTTATCGAAAGGACGTGCTGTTATTACCGAGCAAAATATCCGATTATAGTTTAAAGAACTTCAGGTTTATTTAAAAGAGGTGGACGCAGAAGACATATTACTCGAACCCAGTAGAATTTTAAATGGCGATGAAACTAGTTTTACGCTCTGTCCTAAAACTGGAAAAGTTATAGCTCCTAGCGGTTATAAAAATGTATACCAAATAGTGAAAAGTAAAGAAAAAAAGGCTTTGACGGTTCTGCTCGTGATATCGGCCAATGGCGAAATAGCACCTGCGTAGTTTTTCCGTATGTACGGCCCCCAAAAGATGTAGTAGGAAGTATGGATCCCAGCTGGTGCATGGGGTTAAGCGAGACAGGATGGATGAAAGCAGAGGTGTTTTTTAGAATATGTTGCCAATATTTTAGATAGTTGGTTAAATGAAAAGGACATCAAGAGACCTATTTTATTCTTAATAGATGGACATAAGAGTCACTTAACATTAAGTTTGAGTGAGTTCTGTTCCGAGAGAAAAATTATTTTATACTCCTTACCCCCTAATACGAGACACATAACTCAGCCAGCTGATGTTAGTGCTTTAAAGCCCTAAAATCAGAATGGCAAAAGACGATACGGGAATGGCACATGTTAGCAGAAAGCACAAATGAAGTGCTAACAAAAGCAAGGTTTTGTCCACTTTTTAAAACAGTATTGGAAAAAAAAACTTAGGTCAGAGTATAAAAAACGATTTTCGCAAATGCGGACTGTACCCATTTGATCCCAATGCAATTGATTACACAAAGTGCGTACAAAACACTTTGGAAAATCTACAGCTACAAAGGAACGAGACCAGGAACCTAAGCGTTCCATGAGTGATTATCTTGTAACTGAGAAAACCATACAATTCCTTCGAGTGACACTGGAGAATGAAGAAATTAATGTTGAAAAACTACTTCAAGAAATAACAAAAGCAAAGATCTCTACAAATGAAGAGGACCTAAACTCTCTTATAAACATTGTAGATATTCTTCCTCCTCTTTCAATACAGACTTTTGATGGGCAATGGTGTGATATTTATGAAAATGGTTGTCTTCTCCCAACTATACTAAACGAAACCAATAAAGAATAAAACCCTTGCGATTCAGAGACCGGTAACGACATCAATAATATATCAAACGACAATGACGCACCAACTTCAAATGATCTCGGATAATCTGTAGATACAAATTGCAATACGGTTCTGAACACGTTTACCTCTGGCCGTCCTAAAATTAATATAATAGAGGTTATCAGAATTTCTCCCGCTAAAATTCACTTTAATGTTGACAGTTCTAAAGGTTTAGAAACGGCAAACAAAGAAAACATAATACAACAAATAAAAATTAATACCCAAGGAGATACAATAGACACATTAGACGATGAAAACAAAACCACCATTCTAAGAGATATCACCACACCAGAGAATGATCAAAATCCATCGATATTAGCCTCTTCGGATATTAATGTTTTAGGTGTTAGTAAAAGTCCGTTGCATGTAAATATCTTCAAAGCCGATTCTATCAAATATGAAAAAAAACCAAAATGATAAAGGCAATAATAAAGCGCGAGAAACAATTCCTACTCATCTATTTTATCCAAACCCTATTGAAAAGAGAACAAAGAGAAAGACGAGTGAGAAACTACTAAGTGCGATTTCTTCTGAGAAATGGAGGCTAATTGAAAATTAAAAAAAGGAAGTAAAAATAGCAAAAGAAGAAGCCGTACGGAAGCGAAAGGATGAAATACAAAAAAGAAAAGCTTTGAAGGAAGCAGAAACTCACCGAAAGAGAGATGAAAAGATAAATTAAAGACATTTTTTGCATGTTTTGAAAAACACCTGTGTAAAAAATAGTAATATATAGGTGGGTACCTACGTAGATACCTACGTATTTATGATTTACTAGCTGTACAATTTCAAAGCTTTAAGTGTACATATTTACTTGGACCCTCGCAGTGATTGTAAAGTTGATTCTATTGATAAATTGTTCACCTATTTGCAATATTTACGACGAGGGAAACAATTTTGGGGTAATTTAAAGAATGTGCCTCTCTTAAAGTAGTTATATAAGTTCCTGAAAAAAGTTTATTTTAGTGTCAAATTTATTTTGTAAGCTTGTCTGTTGTGCAATCTGGTTTAAAAGTTTACTAACCCCCTTGTTTTACATCTTAAAGTAAATAGAGGAAGGAATCAAAATATATTTATTTTACAAGGGAACGGAGTGTTGAATTCGTGCCAGTTATACCGTCGGCAGTCTGGCGGTTTCATCTTGATGCTTGATGCTGCTGTCTACCAAGTTCTACTACTGCTGTAATGTTTTCAACTCAGTAACCGGCTAGAATGTTATCGTAATCATGTTCTCGACCACGTGTGTGTTTTCTATGCTGTTCCTGTTTTATTTATGCATTAATGTTGGAAATGCCGCTTTTAGTAACGAACTAAATACTACAGAAACGTGTGTTCAATTATACGAAAAAGGTGTAGGAGCATATTTAGAAAATGATTATGAAGAGTGTGTTGTTTATTTCGAGAATGCCATTAAAAAATACCGAGCGTACACAAAAAAACTTCAAAATTGCCGGCTAAAATGTCAAGAAGAGGCACAGTATTCAGAACCGCTGTTTCCGGTGGATATCGAAAATCTACTTTTATTTGAAAGAGCCGTGAAAACTACCTTATGTATTATAAAATGTAAAAAGAATAGTAAGGAGATAGCTGAAAATGTGTATATTAATAAAGAAACTGAAGTTGTCTTCGAAACCAGAAAGCCATATGAATATTTACACATATGTTACTATCAGGTAAGCCAAATTACAATTGACTGTAAATATACTTATTCATGGCTTATTGTGTTTTAAGATGTATAGGTACTTTCTTTTTATAATTACGATATTAAGATAGGTATATTATTTACCATATTTATATATATATATATATATATATATATATATATATATATATATATATATATATATATATATATATATATATATATATATATATATATATATGATTTCGTAAAATGAAAATTATCCTACATTTTACGGCAAATGTTGGCAAGCCAGTACCTGCCTTATATATATATATATATATATATATATATATATATATATATATATATATATATATATATATATATAAGGCAGGTACTGGCTTGCCAACATTTGCCGTAAAATGTAGGATAATTTTCATTTTACGAAATCACACGAAGATATTATAACTTTATCTAAATGCAGTAATTTAATAACTATTAGTGAATTTTCATAGAAAACATTCACTAATGAGGAAATCGCGACTTTTGGGTTAAAAAACATTCTTCAAATGAGCGCGAACTAGCCCCCCCTAGAACACATATCGAAAATCAGTTGCCCTAATAAAATATAAATATATAAATTGATAGACCCTACCGATATAATATCTCATGTGGCAGGTCATCTACACGCCCTTGTGTTTTAATACACCCTGTGAGAAAAATATATTTGTAAGGTCAGGTAAGCTAGCGAGAAAATGAATAGGACCAAATCTTTCCGTCTTATCTTATTTCGAAGTGATCTGTGTCGACTAGTCCCGTTCCAAAACTGGGAAATAGGTAATAACAGGGCATCCGCCTTGCTGTCAGCAAATTCAACACTGCATTTCTGACTGCAAAGTGTATAGAAGAAGTCACAGATAATTTTATAAAAGACGCACAAGAATGTGGATTTTAATTTTATTACTTGCGAAAAATTACACACCAAACATCATTTTTTTTATAACGTTAATCTTGTGTTTAAAGACGTAGTCTGGACTTTCAAAAACCAAATAGCGATTATTTTAGGATGAAATGTAAACGTTGGTGCAAAGGGTTGCCGCAAAAATTTCATTTACCAGGTAATTCTCACCAACTCATAAACAAACGTCAAATATATCCCCATCTCCATTTACAATTGTATGTCTGAGCTTTATAGTGTAAGTAGTCAACGTTTGTTGTATAAATTTTTTGAAAATAAATCACTTTTAGTGAATTTTCGTAGAAAAAAATTCACTAATGGGGAGATCCCGACTTTTGAATTTTGAAAAATTTTTGCAAATGAGCGCGAACTAGGACCCCTAGAACCCATATCCGGGGTCAGTTTCAATTTTTATATGTTTATATATATATATATATATATATATATATATATATATATATATATATATATATATATATATATATATATATATATATATATATATCACACCGATAACTCAAAAAATAATGGGCCGATTTTGATAAAATTTGGCATGTACCTTTCTTTTGTAAATGGCTTGGATAAGTTCGTTAGTCGGGAAAATCGGACGAGGTTTTCCGGGAAAATTTTGAATTTCTGTTCGAAAAAAATTCTTATCTCAAAAAATAATAGGCCGACTTTAATAAAATTTGGCATGTATCTTTCTTTTGTAAATGGCTTTGACAAATTTGTTAGTCAGGAAAATCGGACGAGGTTTTCCGGGAAAATTTTGAGTTTTTATTCGAAAAATTTTTTTATCTTAAATAATAATGGACCGATTTTGATAAAATTTAGCATGTACCTTCCCTTTATAAATGGATTTGATAAGTTCGTTAATCGAAAAAATCAGACGAGGTTTTCCGGAAAAATTTTGAGTTTTTATTTGAAAAAAAAATTATCTTAAAAAATAAAAAATCTATGATAACCAAATTTGGTAGGTAGGTTTACGATATAAAAAGTAAACTATACACCAAAATTTAGATTTCTATGTTACAAGATAAAAAAGTTATAATAAAATATTTTGTGCCAAATCATTTCTATGAAAATTCACTACCATAACGCACTTGCTGCGTCCAGGCTTTTACTTATTATCGCAGTCTTTGTGTGCGTTTTAGTAAAGATAATCTGGATCTGTTACTAAGTTTTTTACCATTCGCAGTACAGAAACAGTTTCATAAAATTGAAATCGTTCACTTCACACGTTCGTGTTGGGAAACTTTACGTGAAAAACATCAATCGCATATAGATAACAGGTGTTTCCAGTTCCATAACATCTAACCCAATTAAAATTAATAACAGTTTTTGGCCAATGGACGTAGCTTCTGGGGTATATTACAATATTCACATACACAATAACCCAATTAATTTATTTTCTTTATGGTAAACATTTTGTAAACAATCAACATAACAATAATGATGACAAAACAAAACTAAAAGACAGTCTCGACGCAGCAAGTGCGTTATTGTAGTGATTTTTCATTAAAAAAATTTTTAACAACAATGTCTTTTTTCACAAAATTTGACAAAAACCTTACAAAAAATGATTTCTACAGGAACACAAAAAGATTTCCGCGAAAACTGACTAAATATCTTTTACACAAAAATTTGTAAAAGAATACATAAAGTTTAAATTATATACATAGTCGGTAATTAAAATTTAAAAAGAGAAAATGTTTCTTACACTTTTCACGGACATTTGAACCAGTGGAAGTAGAGAAAAATAATAAGAGGAAAAGTACTCATATTTTCATGTCACAAGCTGCCAGTAATAAGAATGTTATTGGGTCTGCCACTTTTAAGTTCATTTGACATTTGTGAAAACAATTTATTAACTACTTATATATTATGAAAATATAAACATAATAGATAAGGACGATGATCATATCAAATTAATTATTTGTTACCTTTTTTATACCAAAGTTAATTGAAATATTGTAATATATTTTTTTCAAAAACTCGCTAAATAATCACATTCAGTTTTTATTAGAATTGACTAAAAAAAAATGAAAACTGAGCTCTACATGAGTCATTGAAGCTGAAATTTAGGTTTTATTAAACACACTTCTTGCTAAATTTTCTCTACAGAACCCGTATTCGTTTTAGGTTCATTGCCTAAAACTTGCCAATTTTGACGTTTTAAATCGCGGCTCTGACGTTTTAAGAAGAGAAACTATAAAATTTTCAAAGTAAATTTTATAGTATTTTTTTTTCTCTGGCCATCAGTGGCACCCCATTTTTTTTAATTGCCTGTAATTTTTTTCTGTTAAATTTTGGTATATATAGCACACTTTTTATATAGACTTTACACACAATGACCTTTCTCAGTTAAATATCATAGTTGGAAACCATGTCATTGGTTTATTTTTCATTGATGGCAATTTAAATGGAGATAATTATTTAGCACTGCTCCAAAATAATGTCGAGCCAACTATGGAAAACTCATATCCTGATCAAGCAAACCCACAAGTTCCAGCGAATGTGGTATGGTTCTGACAGGATGGAGCACAAGCTCATTACTAAATCAATGTCCAGCAGTACTTCGACTTAATATTTTCAAATCGGTGGATAGGGAGGCGAGGATTGTTAAAATGGTCAGCACGATCACCCGACATTTCGCTTTTATACTTCTTACGGGAATATGTAAAAAGTATATGTTATACAAAACTAAACCACGCGATTTAACTGACTTAAGAAGAATAATAACAATTGCGATTAGATTGGTCACGCCTCAGATGTTGATTAACGTTAGAAGACATTTTTTGCGATAAGGATTCTGCCATGACGTTCAGGCATGCATTTTAAACATCTCTTACATTAAGATTGCTGTGTTTTTCTTTTATTTCCATTATCAAGAATAAAACACGATTAGTTGTCAGTTTTTTAGTGTGTTGTAGGGAAGTTCGTTAATAAGATGAATTTCCTTTTTTTACTGTTAATTTTCGAAGCAATTTTTCAAACCATTGCATTTTTAATAGAGAATGAAGATATTATTCAAACGAGGTATCATACAAGCCCTTACTTCTAAAAATTTGGGGGTTGCAACGGTCACTCGAAGGGGGTTGAATGTAGGCGTGAAGTTTTCACGTTACAGGATTTCATTTTTAAATCTAAAATTGAGATATTTCGGGATTTTTTATAAATACGAACAATAATTGAGATAGTGGATTTATTCCATTTGACTGCTCCACACTGTATAGTTTACTGAGAGCAAAATTATCAAAACCGTTAAATCGCTAAATTTAAGATGTCATTTTTACCAAGTTGTCAGGTCACATGCGATGTTTTTCTGTCCGACGGCATAATAGGAATGCAGGATTTTCAAAAGGTTGTTATTTACTTGCTTTTGCATTAATTGGGTAACGTTCAGATATATTTCGACATACAATAATTATTATTTCGAGAAATCTCTTTCATTCCATAACGTAATGCAAATGTATTTTATAAACCTTTGATGTATTTTCGCTGTGGCCTACAAGTTGCAACAGTGAGAGTAAAATAAACTTAGTCCCTAAAACCACATGAAAAATGTAACGTGTTTAGAATATCTAATTATCCCGCTGTAAACAAATTAATGTATCTAGTCAATTTTACTTTGATGTTCGTCATCATTTTAAAAATTTGACATATGCCTGTTCCACAACACCTCAGCCTACAAGGCCTGCAAATACAGTGACATTTTGCTAACACTCGCTTATATTATGGCCTCATGTGTAGTTATTACATTTCTTGAACTTGATAACAAATTTGGCGAATTACGTTGTAGATATAATATTTAATTTTGCTATAAAAGGTCGTTAGCCTGCGATTGTTACGATGTAATGCGAAATCCATATTTGGCAACGATAAGATGAACCCGAATCCATAAATTATGACACATGTCTGTGTGTAATTAGGTCTTTGTCTGGGTTTGGTTATTCGCACATTGTAAAATATATAGATAGGCAATATAATATAGCGTTTTTGCTAAAAATAAGAACACATAAATAATAAATTGATTAGCGTGAATTTTTGTAAAATATTATATTTACATAAAATAACAGATCAAAATTTTACATTTCTAAAATTAAATGTGTGGACACAATAAGTGCGTTAAGGAAACGAATTTTCATAAAAGTCTTTCAAATCATAAAAAAATTAAGTTAAAAAAATCGTATCTTCTAAAATAATTAAATTGGTCTGATGACATTTGGTACACATCTTGCCTTTATAGATGCTTTGTTACATAGTGAAATTGAGTTTTCTAGGCTATTAGAAAATTGAGTATTAAAATTTTAAAGCTAAGTTTTTGAAACTGCGCTACCATAACGCAAGTAGGTACTGCGTCTGAAATTTTACTACTGGTTGTATATGGTTTGTGTGTTTATAGATTTATTTACTGAAGGGAGGCATTTTTTAAAATTTATTTTGTTACATACAAAATATAACAGTTTTAAATCACAAACTCTGTAAATTAAACTACTACCAAAACATGGCAGAAAAACTCTATTTCAAATGAATTTTCTGCAAACATTTTAGTCAAATGAAGAAAAATAGCTGGTGAATCATAAATTTGAGATTTTAGTGAAGTTTCTTTAAAAAATCACTAATGAGGAGGTCCCGACTTTTGAATTTTGAAAAAATTTCTTCAAATGAGCGCTAACTAGACCCTCCAGAACCCATATCCAGGGTCAGTTTCAATCTCTCTCTCTCTCTCTCTCTCTCTCTCTATATATATATATATATATATATATATATATATATATATATATATATATATATATATATATATATATATATATATATATATATATATATATGTGTGTGTGTGTGTGTGTGTACGTATCACACCGATAACTCAAAAAATAATGGGCCGATTTTGATCAAATTTTTTGAGTGGCTTGGATAAGTTCGTTAGCCAGGAAAATCGGCCCAGGTTTTCCCGGAAAATTTTCTGTTTTCTTTCGGAAGTAATTTATATCTCCGGAAGTAACAAAGTAAGGGCAACCACGTACGCGTGTTTGTACTAAAAGAGTGAACCATGTACCAAAATTTAGGTCTGTAACTTTAAAGACAAAAAAGTCACGGGCATTTGAAAAAAAAAATTGGGGTTTTCCTCAAAACGTCAGTCGCGATTTGAAACGTCAAAATTGGCAGCATTTTGGCAAAGAATTAGAAACAAATACGGATTTTGTAAAGACAGTGTCGCAAGAAGAGTGTTTTGTAAACTCTTAAGTTTCAGCTTCAACCGTCATTGTTCTTCATTTTACTAAAATATTTCCAGAATTTTTTTTTTCAAATAGATTCTTTCTCTGATGCTTTGGCGGTAATTTTAGTTAAGTTTCTGGTTTAACGGCCTATAATTTTTAAAATTTAAAAATCGTTTTTGAGGAGACCGCGACTTTTGAATTTTAAAAAGGTTTCTTCAAATGAGCGCAAACTAGGCCCCCTAGAATCCATATCCGGGTTTAGTTTAAGTTTTTGGTGAATTTTTACTGAATATTTATTTTTAAAAATTCACTTATAAAGAGGTATCGATGGTGAAACTTTCCAAAAGGTTTTTCAAATGAGCGCTAACTAGGACCCCTAGAACCCATATCCGGGGTTAGTTTAAATTTTTATATGTTTATATATATATATATATATATATATATATATATATATATATATATATATATATATATATATATATATATATATGTATTTATTTATTTATTTATATATATTTATGTTTATATGTATCCAACCGATAACTCAAAAAATAATTTACCGATTTAGATGAAACTCGGCAGGTACCTTTCTTTTATTAATATATTGGATTTGTTCATTAGCCAGAAAAATCGGATAAGGTTTTCCTGGAAAATGTTGAGTTTTCTTTCGAAAAAAATATTTTTGTCCAAAAATTACAAAGCTATTTTAATGAAATTTGGTGGATATGTTTCCTTGGGAAAGACCTTACTACGCACCAAAATTGAACTTTCTAAGTTTATAAAAAAATGGAGTTATTCAAAGTTGAAGCATTTCATAAAATTTTCAATTTAATTCTTTTAGCATTTCTTGACTTTTTTACCAAAAAAACTAAATTTTTTCTTGTAATATTTCATATATTGTGTTTCAGGCATAATATTTTGACCTTGACTTCCAAAGCGACTGATTTTTTTCTTTTCCTATTAACTAATATATAAAGACTTTTTTATAGTTTTATTCGCTTAGTTTATTCACCGCTCTGATGACGCTAACGTTGTTAGTTAAATGACTTGGGGTTAAAAATGTGTTGTGGTGAATTGGGTTCTTCAAAAGTGTACTAATATAATGCTTCATTTTGCTTGTAAATGTAGTAAAGAATTGAGAAGGATAATTGTGGTCACAAATCAAGAATTCAATAGACAAACGATTCTTCCCACTAATAAATATCTTAACTTGAACCTGAGAGCCTAGGTGGTTCAGTGATAAGGACGTGTACCTCTGAAGCGGAGGAAACCGGTTCGATTCGCAGGGTTTCCCTTTCACTTGTTGAGTACATACTGTACAATTAACATCAACCGAGGTTGTGGCATTGTATTTGAGCAAGTTGAATGTCTGCACGTTCCGCCTTCCAGAGGGAGCGGAAAGCCATCAGTCCCGTGTCCATGCGATGTTGGGCAGGTTAAATAGCATTATCCTCCTTAGATAAAGGCAGGGGCTCGGCAAAGTTTCCAAGATAGTGAGGTGAAACTGCTCCCTGGCGTCGGTGATTGGCCATGGTTGATGGCGATTTAAGTGTGTATATGGAGAAATTGGCAAATACAAGGTACACCGATAGAAATACGAGTAAAGGTGTGATAGAAAAGGTGAGCGAAGAAAGATGATACTGAAAGAAATTGGGGGGAGGAAGGCAACATTTATTGGATATATTTTGACACATAATAACTTTCTGATATTATTTGAAGGACACACACTTGGAAAAATAGGAAGATGTAGATACACCACGAGGAAAACTTCTGGAAAACCTGGCACAGTTGATGAAGTGGGGAGCTACAATGGAATCAAAACAGCTGCTAGGGACAGAGTAATAGTTGAGACGACAATGCGACATCACGTTTAGTCTGTGATGATAATGATGCTATTGTATAATTTTAGAACAGTAGTAATAAATTTAAAGTTAAGACAAAGTATCACATATCTACGTAAGATTGTGGTTATTTTCTTGCAGTAAGATTATTCTCATAACCTTCTGAACCCACATTTATTCATCCAACAATAGAAATCTCAAATACAAACTTCATATTATTAGTTTTGCATGGCTTCTAAAAGTCACAGGCTATTGACCTGTTCTATCAAAAATTTATATCATATCTAATGTCTAAAGTGTAGTTCATGAAATTTAATATTGAGTTTGGAAATTGTAATACATCTGTCGATCTTAATTAAATCTGTCTTTTAGATAACCGAGTATCAAATGTAGTAAATCTTAACATTTAATTTTACTAAAATAGGCGTAGGCACATGCTTAAAGCTAATATTAATACCTTTATAGTTTTGCAAATGAAAGTTTGTCACGTATTACATATTAAACGTCTGTTGCCTCGAACGTTTTATTAATATCGATACATATGCCCACACACAGACCACAATAATATACAGGATTGGTAAACAGTATGGAGAGGCACTTGTATGTTCCGAGATATTCGTTATTCAAAAAAAAAGTTTTAACAAGAGATTTTAGAAAAAGATTTTAGACATATTTTTTACCCCAAACTGGCGATATTCAATTTTTCCTAGCGTAAACAACGCAACAAATTTTCTTTTTAAATGGAGAGATATGATTTTTTTGCATTTTTGGAAAAAACGTCTCTTGATACGGCGCTGTAAAACTTTAATCGGGTCCCACCAGAAAAAAAATTGGGAAGAAAAAAAATCACCTCGTTCAGTTGGACTTCATTATTCAAATTCTTATCAAGTTACCCATTGCAAAAATGTGACAGTATTTGTAACTGTAAACTGCAAAGATTGTTTGTTGTCAGTTATTTGGAATTCGTAATACTTTAGAGGGCTTCACATCAGAAAATTAATAACTTTTAATTTAATAATGTATATTATTATGGCAGAATTGAGCGAAAAGCTAGGATTTGAAATATTAATTATGGCGGGCTACGGTAACAGGAAACTACATGCTTTTTTTAAGTTTATCCTATCGGTCACAAATTAATGAACAGTATGTTTCCAAATTATTGAAAAAATTTTAACAAAGCTGGTAGTGTCGAAGATAAACTAAGAATAGGAAGACCAAAAACAACTGTAGCTGGTAATAAGGCATTAGATGTATTGCTGACTTTTTATGAAAACCTTCTTTTGTCTCCAAATGAAGTTGCTATTTTGCACAATGTTTCACAAAAATCTGTGGTAAATTTCCTAAAAAAGAGAAATTTCACCTGTACAGTAGAGTACATACAGTACAGCTGGTACAAGAACTTGTAGATGATGATTTTGAGAGGCGTGTTGAATTTTGTAATATTATGACAGACAAATTTATTAAGATTCGGAGTTTGGTAGAAACATTATTTTCTCAGATGAGGCTACATTTACACTGCATGTATTTTCTGATAAACAAAATTATCGTTATTGGTCTCAGTAAAATCTACAATGGATGCTGGAGGCTCAAACCTAGCGACCACCAAAAAATTATATATGCGCCGGTATACTAGACAGCAGTATCATTGGTCCGTTCTTCATTGAGGGAAATCCAACATCTGAAAAGTATTTACATTATTAAGAGAATAAATTATACCCGATATTATACCCGCTGTGGTTGCTGTACGCCCAATTAATGAAGTTTGGTTTCAGCAAGAGGGAGCTTCAAGTTATTTTGGGAAAAGCATGCGGCAATATTTTAATGAACATTTTGCCGAAAAGTGAATTGAGCGCGGTGGTACTTTTGAGTGACCTACTCGCGCTCATGATTTGACGTCATGTGATTTTTTTTATTTGGCGTCACTTGAAGAATTTTGTCTACAAGACTGGCCATTAAATCTTAAAGACCTAAAAGTTGTAATTATTGGTGAAACGAATTGTGCATTCCAGCTTAATTAATGTAATAAATTCCTTCGAAACGCGACTCCAGTTCTATAGTAATAATTATGGACGACAGTTTGAACATTTAATTAGTTAATAATTATTATTGCTGTTTTTTTAGTTTTGTCAGTTTCTTTTAGAATGAAAGTACATTTTTCTCAATTTTTTCTTATGGAACGTGATTAAAATTTTTTGTGTCGTATCACGAAAGCGACGTTCTTTCCGAAATTACAAGAGAATTATACCTTACTATTTAAAAAAAGTTAGTTGCCGTAGCAACGAAGCTATTTACGCTAGGAAAAATTGAATATATTCAGATGGTAGCCACATCTTTGTCGATAAACTTTTGTAAAAACATTTTTTCTGAATAACGAATATCAGGAAATACAAGTGCCTTTCAATACTTTTACTAACCCTGCATACAGGTGGCCCATTAATGCGATAAATGTAGATGTTCTGGCCATTATATAGGTGTTCCATAAAAACAATGATAAATTTCAATGGTATTGTATTTTTTCTAATGGAACTTCCTATCTTCTTATGACGCGGTCCCCCTTAGAAGGTTGGCGATCCAATTGGCTAGTATGGCTTGTGAAACTGCATCTCTGAAGATCGCGGTTGATGAATGTCCAAGCCATCTCCTCAGATCTCCCAGCCATGAGTTGTGGCGCCGTTCAACATACCTTTTTCTCTCCCCCTTTATTTCGATGACCTGTCGAAGGATCTCATATTTTTCGCTGCGCATAAGGTGTCCGATGTATTGAATTTTTCTTTCTTTGGCGTTTCTCATCAGATCTCGTGATTTGTTAATCATATTGAGGACTTAGGCGTTTCTTTCTTTCTCCACTCAAGAGATGCAAAGCATCGTTCGATATGGAAAAGCGTCTGTACGGTTCCCCAATTCCCGAGCTCCAAGTCTAGCTTTCGCACTCATAGGGTAGCACAGGAAATACGTATCAGTTCAACAACCCTACCCTGAGTTCGAGACTGAGATCCCACGTGCTGAAAAGGCTCTTTAATTTCTTTCCTCGGGTCACATTGTTCATTTATGATAGCTCCCAGGTACTTAAATGTCTGTACCTGTTTGACGGGTTTATGGTTGATGTGTAGAACAAATTGTCTTGGGTGCTTGGAGAAAATTACCATCTTCGTTTTATTGACGGCCACGAAGAGGCCAAGACACTGACTGTACTCCACGAGGAGACCCATAGCCGTCTCCAAAGCCTACAGGCAGCCAGCCAACACGTAGCGCAGGTTGTTAACTATTCTACCTTCCTATACACTGAGGCATGAACCTTTCCAAACATTTCTAAACCTTAAATGATAAGTAAAATTAATAGTGCCTTGCAAGAAGATCAGTTCGGATTTAGACCCAGTTGGGGGACTAGAGAAGCAGTGCTGCCACGTAAAATAATAGGAGAAAGACTTGCGAAAAGTAGATATAAGTTTATTGCTTTTGTAGACCTGGACAATCATTCGATAATGTGGGTTGGAGAATATTGTTTTATATAATCAAGAGAGCTGGATTATAGTATCATAATATATTATATCGGATATTCAAATGTAGCTAATAAGTAAGAAAAGGTGTGTGGCAAGGATGCCGATTATCACCACATTTGTTTAATTCATCTATAAAAAATACTTTAAATAGTCTGAAACAAAAGGCAGCAGGAATAAAAATAAATGGACAATGGTCTTATTGCATAAGGTACGCATATGATACAGCGCTGATAGAAGAAACAGAAAAAGAGTTGCAAACGTGGCTCAGTGTACTGGATGGCGTGTTACGAAGAATTAAACTAAAAATAAATATGACGAAAAGAAAAGTAATAAAGGTAACTAAAGATAGGAGCGCCGAAATGGATATGAAATCAAGCGGCCAAAACCTTTAACATATAGAAATGTTCACGTACCTTGGGAGTATTATTATGGATGATGGTAAATGTAGCAAATAACTCAGAGGATCGTGATGGCAAAGCAAGCATTCAATAGACGAAGTACTCTTCTATATAAACATTTTAACTTGAACCTTAGGAAGAGGCTAATCAAGTCATATATATATATATATATATATATATATATATATATATATATATATGTACATATATACTCTGCAACCGGTTTCGCCCTGTACAGCAATCAGGAGAAATTTAAAACAAATTTATTTAGTTATTGTATCTACATAAGTAGCCAGTGTTTCATTTACAATTCTGTCAGTTCAATACATTTGTCCATGTCCCATTTACATCTTAAATACATGCTTTGATATGCGTATATCATCATTACAGTCTAAAAACGTTATCGTCTCGCCCTCGCCGTCATGACTTTTTGTCTCTCTTTTAATCTCATTGTAGCTTTCGCACTTCATCAATTGTGAGTCAGGTTTGCCAAAAGTTAACTTCTTGGTCTACTTCTTCCCCTTTTAAAGTATGTTTTCCTCAAATAGTGTTGCCAGAAAGTTATTATTTCTTAGAATATGTCCAACAGACTTTGCCTTTCTCCTCTCAAATGGCCTCAACAAGTATTTTCTGCATTTTAATATATATATATATATATATATATATATATATATATATATATATATATATATATATATATATACCCGGATTTGGAGGCCTTCACTGTGGGCTTCGACATGGCCGATTGACCTCGCTTGGTTGTTACTCAGAAGCAGGCTTCCAGATGATACCGCCTTGGGTTAAGCGCTGGCGGGTGTCCAAATGACCTGGGATTGAGATCTCCGGGGAGTGTTATACCACTGTGTGCTTCGAAACGGGTAAACGACTTCGTTTGAGTGATGCTCAGAAGCGGGACCTGGTGGGATGTCGCCTCGAGTCTAGCACTGGTAAGTGTCGGGTCTAGACGAATTTGGAGGAGACCTGAGAGCTCTAGGGGTAGAACAACTGGAGCTTGAGGCCCCTTCTGTGAGCTTCGAAACGGACAAACGCCCTCGCTTGAATGCTGCTCGGGTGCGGGACCTCATGATGCCGCCTCGAGTCAAACACTGACGGAGGTCGGGTCTAGACGAACTTCGAGAGAGGTTATCTCTCTTTGGGTTTCTAAACATGCAAGCGACTTCACTCAGATGGCAGTACACCCGTCAAACCAACTTTCACCCTCAAAAATATCGCCTCCTGTGGGGAGCTCAATTTGTTGGATGAAATTTAAACAAACACTGGCGGGTATCGGATCGTCTAGACAAATCCGAAGGAGAGCTGAGATCTCTAGGGGTGGATTACACCTGGTTATTGAAGCCTGCGCTACGAGCTTCGAAACGGGCTAACGACCTCGCTTGAGTTATGCTCAGGAGCGGGACCTGGTGAAATGTCGCCTCGAGTCTAGCACTGGTAAGTGTCAGGTCTAGACGAATCTGGAGGAGAGCTGAGATCTCTAGGGGTAGAATAACTGGAGATTGAGGCCTCTTCTGTGAGCTTCGAAACTGGCAAACGACGTAGCTTGGGTGCTGCTTGAGAGCGGAACTTCATGATACCGCTTCGAGTAAAACACTGACGGATGTCGGGTCCAGACGAACTCTGAGAGAGGTTATCTCTCTTTGTGCTTCGAAACGGGTGAGCGACTTAACTCAGATAGCAGTACATCTGTCAAACTAAGTTTTACCATAAAAAAGATCGACTCCCCCAAGGACGTGGAGGTGATGGGTGAAATTTAATAGATTAGACGTGAGCCACAATAGACCTAAGATCGCTGCAGAGGGACTGGAATAGGCTACTCACATTTAATTTAATCTAAACTAATCTATGCACTACTCCCATGTCTTATCTTAGCCTTTTGGAGAAAAAATTGCATGTTTTTGCAACCGCAATTATTTTGTGCTTATTTGGAGCCCTTTTATCTCCTGATATAAATCAGGAGATGAAAGGCCTCCAAATAACATATATAAGTATGGGTATACCTTTGGAACTTTCAGCACTTCAGGTAAAGTTACAGTTTGGAAAACTTGATTAAATTATGTTATCACTTCGTTCAGTATAGTGCAGGATTAAATTTCTTGAAGAGGCTGTGTATAATATAGCTTTTTGGCTTTTTCAAACAACGACAATAAAATCAATGTCTCTGAAATATTTAATAAGAATAGTTTCAATAGTACGTAACTAGGATACAATTAATGTCCTAAAAACATCTTTTTCACACAGTCTGCCAGTTTGAACCACCCAACAAGTTGAATCAAACTTTCCACTAATTAAGATTGTATTTTATGCTGTGCATTTAAAAATTTGCTATGATCAAACAAATTTCAATGGACAAAATTTAAATAGACATATACGAAAACATATATTGTTTAGAATGATCGCAGATTATGTTTCTGCGGAATTATTTTTTCATATCTTCATTGGTAGGTTTATAATATACCCACCTTTTTTGTACCCGCGCAGCAGGTGGAACGTCGGCCGCTATATAGAAGTTCCGGGTCTTACCGCAGCCCGTAAATCATTGTTTCGAAAAATTATAAATTATTAATTCTTTCAGTACATACTGAAAAATAACTACTACTGTGGCTGTGACATGTTGTCTAACCAAGCTGATTGCCTGCATGGCCCACCTTTAGAGTGGGCATAAAGCTGTAGGTCCCTTGCGAATTGGGCGCGAAAAGACCCTTACCTTGCTATCAAAAGACTGGTTCGGCAAAATTACCAAGTTAGTAAGCTGAAAGTGCTTCCTGGCGTGGGTGATTGACCATAGTTGCGGAAATAGTCCGACGGTAAAGAAATAAAACACATACCTACGATCAAAATTCATAAAAGTATATTCAAGTTCGTTTCCGTTTCGATATCGCCTTAATTATTCTCACCAAAAGAATTAATGTTACTAAGGTTTGGTTATGAAAGTATTATGTATTGAGTTATTAATCGACCCACTCTGAACCTTCAGATTCGGGTTATTCACCTCATTATTCGTTATAAAATATTGGATAGTGAAGGTTTTTTTTTTAGCAAAATGTTATTGTGTTTTTTGAATATTTAAGTAATAATTCGCCAGAAGAAGTAAATTGTTTTATTGTCAGTGTAACTTAAAACAGTGAGAATCAAGTAATAACTCCATCTATTCAATGAAAAGTAATAAAACACATGTCATGGCCTCCACGAGTTAATTTAAATTCATTGTGAGTCACCATCTGTCTAAGAATATTAAATTAGCTCACAGTCTGCTGTGGACTTGTAATAAGAAATAGCCTAGCTGCTTTGCATGTTGACAATTTGATCTAATATTAATAACGTTTCTGAAATGGGTTTCAACTTATGTATTTAATTTTGCGTTATATCGGTTAGTTTAAATAATCTTCTGTATCATTAATAAAGAAGTCCCCTTGGATTAGCTTGTAAGTGATAAGCATTTACTTGTATAGATTATCATTCCAATAAGCGTTTCCATAAAAGGCAAGATTATTGGTTCTAAAGATTGTTTCTTGTCATTTTGTCTCTGTTGTTGCATAACAATACAGAGACTGTTATTTCAACGCATACATTAATAGATGGCCCACATGTAGGCAACAATGCTTTATTTTAGCCAATCTATGTAGGAAAATTGGCGTATATATATATATATATATATATATATATATATATATATATATATATATATATATATATATATATATATATATATATATATATATATACAGGGTCGCTGATAAGTCTGGAAACGGTCGATTATCCGGGAAAATATACAAGGTGTCGAAAAAAGTTTTATACAAAAGTTTTTGGGTTCTTCAATGTCTACTAGGCGGTGATAATTTCATTTATACAGGGTTGGTCATACAGGCGTGGCACACCAATATTAATTTTTTTTAATGGAACACCCTATATATTATTCGATATTTCAATCCTTCTCTTAATTTTGAGCAACATTTATCAGAAGCATGATGTACATAAACTCAATCGTTTCCGGGTAAAAAAATAAATAAAAATAAACGCTATTGTTTTTAAAATCTATTGGATGAAGAACAAAAATAAATGAAAAGTAGAATATCTCTTGAAAACAATCTGTGAGTGTGAAAAGAACCGGTTGCGATGTTTTTAACATTGTTTGAAATCCTATTTTATAAGATGTTCAAAGTGTTCTCCATTGACCTCCTGACAATAATGAATTCGCTTAACAAAACATTGCACTGCATTTACAAGAGCTTTTTGAGGAATGTTATTAATTTCATGCACAATCCTTGCTTGCAACTCTTCAATATTCTGCGGTCTATTTTGGTAAATTAAATTTTTTACATGACCCCACAAAAAAAAGTCAAGCGGCGTCATGTCGGGAGACCTAGCTGGCCATTCAATAGTTCCCCTGCGCCCTATCCATCTGCCAGGAAAGGTTTGATTCAGATATTCCCGTACCTCAATTCCAAAATGAGGGGGTGCCCCATCCTGCTGAAACCATATTTCTTCCGCTGGTAGATTTGGGTCGTTATTGTTCGGAAATAATCGACTAACGTCTGGAACAATTGATTCTTGCAAAAGTGTCAAATATCGAGCAGAGTTCAAATTACCGTGTATAAAATAAGGTCCTATGATATGTCCACCAATAATAGCACACCAAACATTTACTTTTTGCGGTCTTTGGGTGTGAATTTGTTCCATCCAATGTGGGTTTTCGTCTGACCAGTACCTACAGTTGTGTCGGTTGACTTGTCCATTCAAACAAAATGTAGATTCGTCGGAAAACAAAATGTGGTTGGCAAAGTTAAAATTTTGGCGTAACTTCTCCATAATAAGTTCACAGAACTCGATTCTGCGATCAAAATCGTCTTCACTCAGTTCTTGCAATAAATGAATTTTATATGGACGGAACTTTTCCCGCTTCGTAATCTTTTGAATTGAATATCGACTCATATTGTGATTTAAAGCCAATTGCTGTGCCGAAGTTTTCGGATTTTCCACCACATCCAATATTACATTCAAAGAATTTTCTTCATTTGTAACGGTTACTGGCCTTCCTGTTCTAGGTTTATCCTTGATACCGCCAGTTTCGTGAAAACGATGCAAAGTTTTCGAAACTGTGGATTTGGAGATCGATTCCCGCTCAGGATGCAACTCATTGAACATAATCACCACTTGAGCAAAACTTCGTGTTCTATCACCGTACCCTATCATCATTAAAATTTCGATACGTTCGGTTTCACTTAAACTTGCCATTTTGCACAAAAACTGTTGACACTAAATTACTAATGTTTCAAAACTGTTGACACTGAATGAATGTTTGACATTCGTTGTCCTGGAAACATTTTAAAACAAAAGAATAATACTGCGTTTCTTATGGGCATCTTATCTTATCTTGGGATTCCAAACAATGTTAAAAACATCGCAACCGGTTCTTTTCACACTCACAGATTGTTTTCAAGAGATATTCTACTTTTCATTTATTTTTGTTCTTCATCCAATAGATTTTAAAAACAGTAGCGTTTATTTTTATTTATTTTTTTACCCGGAAACGATTGAGTTTAGGTACATTATGCTTCTCATAAATGTTGCTCAAAATTAAGAGAAGGATTGAAATATCGAATAATATATAGGTGTTCCATTAAAAAAAAATTAATATTGGTGTGCCACGCCTGTATGACCAACCCTGTATAAATAAAATTATCACCGCCTAGTAGACATTGAAGAACCCAAAAACTTTTGTATAAAACTTTTTTCGACACCTTGTATATTTTCCCGGATAATCGACCGTTTCCAGACTTATCAGCGACCCTGTATATATATATATACAGCGTGTCCTAAATGCGATGCTCACCATTGGAATCTCTACAACATCGTTAAATGGGGAAAGTTTTAGCAAATTTTGTGCTCATGTTAGATCCGTTGAGAGATCAAGGCTCACCATGATCGTTTTTGAGATATGTTAGGAAGATAAATTTGTTGTCTGAGGTACCTTTGATATGAGACTGTTGAGACCTTCACTTCTTTAAGACACTTTCTGAAAGCGCATATTTTCGCATGAACAGTGATAATAGTTCCTTTTTTGTTTTTCACCTTTTTTAACTTTTGTTTTTCTTATGGCAGCCATATTGAATTTTCAGGTTATTGAATTGCTCTAAATGATGTATCATATGTCGGTGGAATATCCATTTTCAGGTGTTTTTTCACAAAGTAACAGTTTATTTAATGAAATAAAATACATGAAACTTAAGTAAGCAATGGAAGTTGATCTTTTGAACAAATGAACCTAGTAGAATAAGCATATAGATAATTTCTGTGGTGAATTTTTAATTAAGTTAAATATCTAGATACTAAAGTTGGTCAATAGGTTTGTCTAATTGCGTTAAGGAGCTTTTTAATTATGTATCACATATCGGCAAAATATCCATTTTGATGTGGTTTTTGACAAAGTAACAGTTTATTTAGCTAAGTCTTCAAATAAAATTTCAGTGGGACATGAACGCTGTAACTTTGACAAATGTACTTAATGAAATAAACTTATAGATAATTCCTGCGGTGAATTTTAAATTAAAGTTAAATATCTAGATAGTAAAACTGTCCAATAGCTTCGTGGAATTGCTCCAGAACAGAGCAGATTCATTGCATTGGTAATCAGTAACTAGGCCAAGAAAAATCATCAACTATTTTTGCAAGTTTTTATAGAACAACGAAAATCTGTAGAATATATTTTCGGACTGCAGCATGCACTTAAATAATGGCTAAGGACTAGGTGAGTAAATACGTCGGCTTGATGCAAAACTATCCTAAGTCCGTTTTTTCCTAAAAATGGGTTTTATTAAGTGCTTGTTGTAAAACAGATCAATATTTTGCTGTAAAACTATCCTAAGTCCAAATTTTTAAATTTACCGCCTTTAAAATTTATAAAATGCAAAGTATTCTAACAGCATTACATGATTTTTTCATTAATATAAGGTAGCCTATGTCCAAACTGTGGACATAGAATAGTATGCACTAAAAAGAGAATTTGCCGACGAACACCGTGTGGAGCTCTCTGACCGCGTGAGCCATTTACACAGTGTTACCCAGACCAGCCAGAGTGCCAGTGTATTATTTGTTTATTATAATAATTTTCTTCAGTTTTAAGTGCAAAAAACATGATCTCAAGGGGCAAAAAAATTCAGAAGAGCGATGTAATAATACCTGTCGACCAAAATGTGTGAATAAGATATCGAAAGACATGCGACTTTCTATATTTTTGGGAATATTGGACTTTAGGAGACGTTAATCGCCAACGAGATTCTATTATGCGGTTTGTTGATTTTAAAAACAATAATCGACAGCGCGCCTTCGTCGAAGCCAAGATGTCCAAATACCAGTTGATAATAGTGATGAAGACAATTCCAATGTGGGTGATAATAGTCGTAGAAAAATGACTTATTTTTACCATTTGTCTTCAGAAGAAGGAAATAGAGAAAATGTCTGTCAAACATTTTTCTTAAATACACTTGGAATAAGTCACCAAGTTGCTAAAACCGTAGCCGCGAAGGTCAATATTTCAGAAAACAATCTATTGACCATAGATAGAGACAATGGGGATAGAAACAAAGCAGAAACCCGCATAAGCGAGGAACAAGAACTTTTAGTAAAAAAATCACATAAATTCGTTTGAAGTCGTAGAACGTCATTATACTAGAAAAGACTCTTCAAAGAAGTATTTACCTGGATTATCAAATATTTCAAAAATGTTCCGAATGTATATTGATTATTGTAAAGAAAACAGAGTTGACAATAATAAAGGCATCGTTCGCGAATTAATATATCGCTGGATATTTGTAAATAAATTTAATATAGGATTTCATATTCCTAAAAAGGATCAGTGCGATTTATGCGTCAATTACCAAAACTCAAATGATACCGAGAAAATTCAGTTGAAACATGATGTCGTAAATCACCTATTAAATAAAGAAACAATGCAAAAAAGATCACAATGACAAGTTAAAAGCTTCTTCAAATAACAGCTTTTGCTTGGCAATTTTTGATCTTCAGCAAGTGTTACAATGCCCCAAGATAGAGGTAGGTCAAGTATATTATAAGTCAAAAATAGCTACATACAATTTAACAGTTTATGAAGCTGCCAAAAAACAGGGGCATTGTTATTTATGGCATGAGGCCATAGCTTCGTGAGGAACGTGCGAGATAGGCAGTTGCATTTTAACACAGTGGCTGCAAAGAAATATCGTTTTATTCTGATAATTGCGCAGGCCAGAATAAAAACAAATTTATGTACCAAATTAAAATAACTTTAAGCTTTATGGAGGTTGGTCATACACAAAATGAAGGAGATTCTTTGCATAGTGCCATAGAGAGATGTGCCAGACGCATTCAAATATACACTCCAAGGCAATGGGCTACTGTTGCACGCAATGCATGTGTAAGAAACCCTTATTTTGTTAATGAGTTAAATTAAGCTGAGTTTTTTTATATCAAATACATACTGGTACAATGTACCAAAAGATTAGACAAAGACACCAAAGGAAATATTGTTAAGTGGACAGACATTAGCTGTGTGCAAGTGGACTTTGCTAACCCCCATATTTTAAAATTTGCATACAAACTACAAATTGATTTTTTTGAAATTAACATTAATCAGAGCTCTAGAAATGAACCAATAAGTTTTCTGGAATATACTCTAAAAACTCTTAGAGATAAATTAATACCCATTTCAAAGATAAAGTATGATTCTATAATTTACTACTCCAAGAAGAATGCTGTCGCCAAGGAATACCAGGACTTTTTTTTAATTTGCCACATGAATAAGTCTACCGTTACCAAGCCAAAAGTTTTTTGTACATTATCAATACGTAGTTTAAACTTATGTTAACTTGCTATATTTAAATAAATAAAAAAATATTACAAAACGTAAAATCTGCCTTATTATTATCAACAAACATTAAAAAATAAATAAGTCTATGTCCAGTAGTAATTATTTTTTATATCCTATGTCCCTTATCACAAGAATTTGAATGCATATTCAAATTAAACATATTGTATCTTTTAAGTATGCTTAAGTACAAATAACTCCTAAAATTGTTAAAAATCAGCTTAAAAAACAATGTAGTTACAAGGGCCAGAAATCTTTAATTGCGATTTAGTGAAATTCTTTCTAAATGGACTTAGGATAGTTTTGCACCAAGCCGACGAATACTTACTTACGTGAATAGTGGGTTTGTAAAAATTGGTAGGCTGTGGCTGTGAAACTTTCAAACTATCTTGTTAGACAACGTGGGCCGTCAACAATCAAACTGTCAGTTACTCGTAAAATTTGTCCATCTCTGATATTGTCATCTTATACTGTTACAAGTTTCTATTATTTCTACGAGATGACTCATAAATATTCAAACGAAAAGTTTGAAAGCTAGAATGCTATCTTCAAGCACATATAAACCCGGTAGCCTCTTCAGGCTCTTATTTGGAAAAATTTCTAGAAAGACTACAACCTCAGAAAATAATCTTTGGAACAATTATAAGCAATTTATTAAATTACGGAAGTTTCGAAAATAAAAGAGATAGTTATAATACGGATATATAGAAAATGATCCAAGAATATCATTACGAGCAATGTCGCGTCAAACAGGTGTCCCCAAAACAGGCGTACACAGAATACTGAACCAAAGAAAGTACCACCCGTAAAAGCCAACAATTGTTCAAGCATTAAACAGCAATGACCATCGTCGAAGACTTGACTTTTGTCGCTGGTTTACTTAAAGATAAAGTATCGTATAGTCGGATTCTTCATCGAAAGTCATTTGGACTGATGAAACACGATTAACAAATTGTGGATTTTACAATAAACGTAATCACCATTATTGTGCGATATAAAATCCACATTTTATTGAGCAAAGAAGGTTCCAAACAAGATTCGTATTTAATGTGTGGTGCGGCATAATAGGTAGTATTACATTTGTAGTTAATTTATGTTACGCATTTTAGTTATTTCTTGTTCATGTACATTTTAGACCGCCATTCGATTGGTCATTTCATTTTCAATTGAAAGTGAGCCGGATAAACATTTTGTGAACTTTTAGAAAATAAAATATTACCCACAAAAAGGCAAGTTTACACAGAAGATGAGATAGGCGAATTGTTTTTTTTTAACATGATGGATATCCAGCTCACAACACAAGAAACGTTCATAGAATATTGGAAGACAACTTCAATAATCGAGTCATTTCAAATACTAGGCCAGTTTTTTTGCCCTGCGTTCTCGTACGACATTAACCTTACAGATTATTATCTGTGGGGCGCTGTGAAAAATGAAATATAAGCGTTTCAGAGCCCAGAAACTCTTGAGATTTTGGAACAGAGAGTGAGAGATGTTTTTGTATCCATAAATGCTAATTCTTTTTGGAGACTCATCACTCCTGTTAAGTGTAGATTCGAAAAACGTGTTCAAGAAAATAGAAGTCATATTAAACTTGCTTGTGCTCAAATTATTATTCATCTATACGACTATTGCATAAAGTTCATTTGTTCAAAGGATCAACTTCCATGGCTTACTTAACTTTAATGTATTTTATAATTAAAAAAGACTGTTACCTTGTCAAAAACCACCTTAAAATGGATACCTTACCGACATGTGATATATCATTGAAAAGCTCCTTCTTGGCGCATTTCAAAAAGATGAAAGTTTAATATGGCTGCCATGAGAAAAACAAAAGTTGAAAAAGGTAAGTAACTGAAGAACAAAAAATAAACGGTCTTCACTGTTCATGCCGAAATATGCGTCTTCAAAAAGTATTTTAAGGATGTGAAGGTCTCAACAGTCTCAGATCACAGGTAACTCAGCTAGGGCTCAAAGACAAATTCGCAAAATTTTTGCTTTTCTCAAATATCTCAAGAACTATCATAGCCTTGATTTTTTAACATTAGATTTGCTAAAACTCTTACGATTTAACCCATGTTGTATCTTCTACATTTTCCGAGATGCCAATGATGAGCGTCGAATTTGGGACATACTGTATATACACACACACAGACATATATATATATATATATATATATATATATATATATATATATATATATATATATATATATATATATATATATATATATATATATATATATATACCGGCTGGCCCAAAACTACACACGCGCGTTTTTTAGAGTATTTAAAGTTATCTATTTAAAAAAACCTCGGATAGGTCGATTTTGTTTTCGAGAGGGACACATTTTCTCGCTAATGTCAAGATGTTAATTCATCCCCATAAACAGAGTAGCTGCCCTCTTCAGAATTTTGAACAGCAAGTGGAGTCGAGTGACACTGTGTTGGAAAGGCTACTCACTTCTGTATTTAACCGTTTACTCCGTTTTAAAAATCCTCGAGAATCTTGTAGAAAACATTCAAAATCAAATTTCGTACTTGTCACTTCCGATAAGGCTAAATAGAAAAAGCCTGGACCCAGCAAGTGCGTTATGGTAGTGAATTTTCATAGAAATGATCTGGCACAAAATATTTTATTATAACTTTTTTTTTATTGTAACATAGAAATCTAAATTTTGCTGTATTTAACCGTTTACTCCGTTTTAAAAATCCTCGAGAATCTTGTAGAAAACATTCAAAATCAAATTTCGTACTTGTCACTTCCGATAAGGCTAAATAGAAAAAGCCTGGACGCAGCAAGTGCGTTATGGTAGTGAATTTTCATAGAAATGATCTGGCACAAAATATTTTATTATAACTTTTTTTTTATTGTAACATAGAAATCTAAATTTTGGTGTATAGTTTACTTTTTATCTCGTAAACCTACCTACCAAATTTTGTTATCATAGATTTTTTATTTTTTTAGATAAAATTTTTTTTTCGAATGAAAACTTTTTTCCCGGAAACCTCGTCCGATTTTTCTGACTAACGAACTTATCCAAGCCATTTACAAAAGGAAGGGACGTGCCAAATTTTATCAAAATCGGCCCATTATCTTTTGAGTTATCGGTGTGATACATACATACATATATATATATATATATATATATATATATATATATATATATATATATATATATATATATATATATATATATATAAAATAAATTAAAAAGTCACCCCTTGCTACAATTCTGTTGGGGTTTAAAAAAGTGTCCTCCTTGCAATCAACGTGTTTTAGGGTTTTTCAAAATTCTTTTCCAAGGTTGTGCTACTTCATCCCATTTAGGGAATTGAAGTAGCAGTTTTGAGATTCGATCAAAAATGTGTCGCCTCAAAAAGAACATCGACCCGTCCGAGCGTTTTCAAAAAGAAAACGTAAAATACTCTAAATCCCCCTTTTTTAGTTTACGATAGGGCAGCCTGTATATATAAATATACAGGGTGGCGCATTGAAAACGAAACAGACCGATTTGCGTCCAGATAAATTTTTTTAAGAAACGCTGAAACACGTCACTTTTAATATTGAGGGGAACATGTTTTGACATAAAACTCAACTTTGTCACATCAACCCCTTAAGGGTGGTGATAACAACCCTTATATTTTAAATAGGGAACATGGGTCGAGTGTTACATCATTTGAAAGCTCTTTCTTTTCTCAATTCAGCACACTAATTTTTTTGGAAGTTCTATCAACTCGTTTAAAAATTATTCACAGTTGAAGATGCAAAAACGCATTTCACTCATTCCGATAAGAAATGTGAAATACAGGCAATCTGTAGGAAAAATAGCTTAGGAAAGTTGTGTGTCAAAAAGTAGTGTTCACTGTATTATCAAAAAACATAAGTTTCATCCATTCGAGATAACACTTGCTCAATAATTAAACGAATAGGATCCGGATGGACGTTTACAGTTTTGTGAAAATTTCACTGAGCATTTGATGAATGACCCAGGTCTACTTTACAACATTTGTATCTCTGATGAAAGTACGTTTATGTTGAACGGTGAAGTGAACAGGCTTAATTGTCATTAGAGTAACACAAAACCACATATCTTCAGTGAAAGTCACGCCCAAACGCTCCGAAAATTAAACGCGTGGGCAGGCATTCTGGGCGATCACATTAATGCACCACTTTTTGTTGAAGGCAATTGGACTGTTGAAAGTTATTTGAAGTTGTTAGAAGACCTTATTCACCCGTTAATTACCCAAGCACTGGAAGAAGACGTAAATCTCCAAGAAAACGAACTTTTCTTTTACCAGGATGGAGCGCCTCTCCATTATCATGTACGAGTACGCGCTTTCTTACATGTTCATTTTTCCAGACAATGGATAGGTTAGAGAGGGTCAATCGAATGGCCAGCTAGGTCTCTTGAGCTAACCTCTTTGGATTTCTTTTTGTGGGGCCACTTAAAGTCGGGTTTATACTACACCACCTAAATCTGTTCAAATGCTTCGAGAATGAATCGTCGCAAAGTGCCGTTTGATCACGCCAGAAATGTTAAAAACGTTAGACAAGCTTTTGTAAATTGATTGGACTATTGTATGGAAGTTGGGGGTGGACATTTTCAGCAATACATTCGTTAAATTGAATTGTTTTTTCATAACTACTTTTGTTTCCTTTCACAGTAATCTAGGCAGGCTTCTCAGAAACCAATCACTAAAAATTGAAAAAAAATGATTGCACAGAGAATGAAAGCAGCTTCAAAATGATGTCACTCGACCCCTCTTGCCATTAAATTTTTTTGAAGGAGTGGCTCTGGACGCTAGAGGGATACAGAAATAACTTGAAAAAATTTGGTCCCCCTTTAAATTAAAATTGACCTAGCATTTTGTCTACACTTGGACGAAATCTGACAATGTAGGGTGTGCGAATTTTATTTGGGACACCTGTATAAAGTGACTCATTAGCATCTTTAAAAACTTGAAACAATGAAAAGTAGACACGTAATGAAGAAACGCTTCGTATAAACGTATTTTTCCTTGTTCGGAAGTTGTAGCGGGTGTAAAATAATTATTTCTTAAAACGTTAATAAGTAATCATAATTTGGAAAAATCAACCACATTTATATTTAAAAAAAAACATAAATCAAAACTTAAACTATATTTAATTTTAAAAAATTTGTCCAGTCTCCTGAATAGGTACATAACTGCCAACGACGATATAAACTCTCTTGCTCTCGTAATAAATTATTGTTATTACTAATATGACGTTCAGCATTTTGAATCTTCTCCAAAATATGATTACGATCATTTATTTTCACGGCATAAACGAGTTGTTTCAAGTGACCCCATAAATAAGTCGCGTGATATAGGTGTTCATGCTATAGAACAGTCGCTACCAAACTATTTATTTGGAAAATGACCATGCAGACATGGGATCACTTGCACTCCTCGGTGAGGCGGGGCCCCGTCATGCTGATACCATATATACATTCAGTCATAAATGACAAAGCTTCAAATTTGCAGACAAAATTACGTGCGTCACTTTTTATGGAACTGAGTAATAAACTCAGTTCCACTCAAACCGATAAATAATATCGGTTTGAGTGGAACATCTTCCAGAAGATCAAAAAATATCTTGTTCAAAAAGTTATGGCACCACTGTGCTTTTTAATTTTCATTTAATAAATTTATAAGTATCATGTTGTTAAATAAGCCACCCTAAACATTTATCTGCACTAGATATCTGCTGGAAAAGACGCGTTTTACTTGCATGTGGATTGTACAGAGACCAAAGCTGGAAATTAATATTAGTGTCTCTTCAAAAATTGCTTTCATTTGACCATAGAATTTTTGAAATAAAGTTTTTATTTTGGGCGTGTTTTTGCAAAATCCAGGGATAAAAATTTAATTCCTCTTGAGCATCCTCGTGATGCAATGCTTGTGCACTGTGTTGGTGAAATGGGTGCAACCTTTTGTGATGTATAGCTCGCCATGCAAAACATTCTGATAGCCAAAAATTGTGTACTGGTACTAATTTCCAATTTTCAGTACAACATTTATAACGTTTTCAAGATCTTAAACATTTACACCATGGGGGCGAATGGATCTAGATGGAGCGGAAGTACCAGTTTTTCAAAGTATTCTAAATGATGCAGTAAATACTGAACGTGACTGTTGACGTCTATTAGGAAACCTTTTTCGATATTTTCTTGCAGCATTACAAGAGTTTTCATTACAAAGTCCATATACAAAAATGGTATCAACACATTGTTCGTTAGAAAATTAAATAATTACTTAGTAAAATTGCACAATTACGAAATTTAACAAACCGTGACAGAAAATTATGGCATAAAGAAACGATTTTTGACAGGTGATTATTTTCACAGATAGTTACTAATTTTCGTTACGGCAAATCAAAGCTTACCACCTACGTTTTTTTTTAGATAACAATTTTAAAAACGCTATAGCTTTTTAACAAAGATATAACATACGTTTATATGGACGTTTCATCAAATTAAATTTACTTTTCACCGCCAAAGCTTAAAGAGACTGATTGTATGTATATACAGGGCGGTCCAGAAATTATACGTCAAGACTTCAGGAGGTCATTCCTCACAAGAAATTAGGGCCACAAAGTCCTATAACAATTTTTCGAAAACTCAAGATTGACGGATACTGGTATCAAATTTTTTTAAAAGTTTTCCTCACATAAATTTTTTATTAGTGTTTTGATTTTTTTTCAAATATTTCACATGTATTACTAGTGCCCTTGTAGATTTATGTTTCAAATATAATGCAAATACTCCAGAGCCAAAGGGCCTAACCTGACCTTAACCTACGATCTATGGCCCACACATTTTTTGTTTTCATGAATTTAAATAGCATCAAAAGAGCATAAAAAAGTTCCAAGAAAGTATCTCCTGTTGCGATAGGATAAAATGAACCGATTCTGAGAAAAACGACTTCAAACATTTTCATGGTTCAACTCTGCGTTTTCACAGTGTCAACTCTATACAAAATGTATTCACTAACTACATTATTAAGTAACATTTTTGCTAATCACTACAAAGTGCATAACGTGTTAAATGTATATTTCGTCCATACTCTTACAATAAGTTCTCGAAATGTTTTCCTTCCATTTTAAAATATAAATTCATTCTTCTCAGAAAGTTACGACGAACCCTGAATAATATGCCCCGCTTTTCTCTTATTATTGCGAAACTGTCAAAAATTCGTGTCCTTAGCTCTTCCACGTTATTCACAGGCGTTCTGTGTATCATTGACATAACGTAGCCCCAAAGAAAAGTTGATCGGGTTCAAGTCGGGCGATCTGGCAGCCCAATCTATGAATCCACTGTGCCTTATGCACCACTCAGGGAAAATTTCATTGAGGTACTCCCTCACCGCTAAACTGTAATAAGGGGGTGCACCATCATGCAGTAGCTACATTGCACGTCGTAGTCCAATAGGAACGTTTTCCAATAAAACGGACAGATCACTTTGTAAAAAGTGTAGGTGAGCCTCACCATCAAGCCTTTGTGGGAATAAATGTGGCCCAACTAAATGATCTCCCACGACGCCGGCCCATACATTTACAGAAAATTTATTCTGGAACCCACGTTCCACCAATAAATGGGGATTCTCGTCACACCAATAATGTTTATTATGAAGATTTATTACACAATCATGCTGGATCCGATAGTATAATGGAATTGTTGAAATTTATGTTGCCATCATGGTCATAATTGTCCTGCAAAAATTCTGTCGTAGAAGCGGGTCTGCAGGGAGTAGGGCTTGAACCTTTTGATAGTGAAATGGATGTAGGAGTTGTTCATGCAAGATTTCATGAACTGAGCTTTTGGAAATATTTTTCTGCGATGCAATTAACCTGACGCTTATATCAGGATTATTATCAACCGCAATAAAAACACGAACTTCAGCCGCAGGAGTCCGAGTCCTTCGTTGGCGACGGACATCAAACCGCCTGGTCTTAAAAGAGCCAAAGTTACCTAATCGCTGATGGATAGAATAACTGAGATTGTGGTATCCTTCTATTTGGAAACGCATCTCGGTACAAACGTCTTGCTCTTGACGCATAGCCCGCAGCTAACCCATAATAACAATGCATATCGCGCAGTTTAGCATTCGAATATTGATTATAATTATTATTTTTATTCATTTTATCAGTTTTAATCACGATACTTCTACGCACAAATGATCACAACAGCATAATTCACTCTTCATGTGTCAAAAGTTGCTAAGACAACTACAAGATTTTGTTTTCAAAGCATTCTTTGTAAATCATACAAATCAGTTTAGTGCAGCATCAAAGCATGAAAATGTTTAAAGTCGTTTTTCTCAGAATTGGTTCATTTTATCGTATCGCAACAAAATATACTTTTTTAACAAATTTTCTAAGTTCATTAACTAGTGAAAACAAAAAAAAGTTGTGGGCAATAGAGGTCAGGTTAGGCCCTTTGGCACTGGAGTATCTGGGTCATATTTGGAACATTAATCTACAAGGGCACTAGTAATACGTGTGAAACATTTGAAAAAAATCAAATCACTAATAAAAAAAATCTAAAAAACTTAAAAATATTTTTTTGACATCTGTATCTCCGTTAATATTGAGATTTCGAATTTTTTTTATCAGACTTTGTAGGGCTAATTTCTTGTAAGGAATCACTCCCTGAAGTCTTAACGCATAATTTACGAACACTCTGTATATATATATATATATATATATATATATATATATATATATATATATATATATATATATATATATATATATATATATATATATATATATAGACAATAACTCAGTTTTCGGCTTGAACCGCGTTTAGAATTTTTTAAAACTCGACGTTGCGGCTCCTGTTTCGGAGCTACTTTCAAGAGGTTAAGGAAATATAGACACTACAGTCTGTCTATTTCTCAGAGCGGTGGATAAGGGTGGGTTGGATTGTTGTAGCTTGATTACGATAGATAATCACGTGGTCCCAAAATCGTTTCAACTCGCAGACCACACTAAATCACCATTTCCAAAATTCTAGAACGGACAGGCTTTGCCTTACTTAGAAATTCTCACAAAGTAAAACAAAACATGTTACACAACAAAAGACGGACGTACAGAAACAAAAATTACAGCATCTTCTAACGAATAAAAACCCCAAACAGTATTGACATATTGCCAACCCCACCACAGTAGTTCAAAACCTTTCAAATACCAACAGAAGCGAAGTCGCCATTAAAGTTCTCTTCAAAGGTTTTAACTTTGCACCCACTCCTAAATTCATCTCAATAGAAAAGATAATTTCCTAATCAAAATCTGTCAATATCTAAATCTTTAGGTAACCAGTATATTTTTCAATGTGCAGGTTTTTTGGGCTCTGCTGCGTATAAATAATAATAGTGAGACACATTTATTTGCATACAAGGACTTTTTTGCTTTTCCGTGATTTTATTTTGTATTTATCTGAAATATCAGATTTAGGTGTACATGTAACACCATTATGTTTTTTAAGTTAAATGTAAATGCTAACACTATCTATTATTAGTGGAAAATCTGCCATTTTAGTTTACGGGCACTGCTGACAACTTGTCAAGTGTAAATGTAAGTGGCTGCTTGGCGCGCAGTTCGGATACGGGTCGGCGATGCTTAATTGGAGCAAAGCAACATTATAGAACTTTTGTGCGGGTTTTCGTGAAAAAAGGGTTTTACGAATTTTTTAGGAAACAAAATTTTCAGTGAATTATTGTTGAATATTTTTTGGCCAATTTTTGGTTAAAAAATTATTTTTTTGCTCAAACAAAAACTTTTAATCTTGAGCTCCTTTTTGGTCTCCTGAAGGAAAAAACTCTGGACGCAGCAAGTGCGTTATGGTAGTGAATTTTCATAAAAATGTTTTTAATAGCAAATATGTTTTCTAAAAAAAGCAGGCACCAAATTTGGTTACCAGTATAATCTATATATTAGAAACAATGTGCCATGTTTCATCAAAATAACTTTATTGTTTGAAAATGTACAAAAATTTCCGAAAGTAAACTTAAATTGTTCCCGAAAAAACTGGTTTTCTGGTCAACCTTATAGGTTAATAGCAAATTGATTCAAAATTTGAAGCATTGAATGAAAATTTGCTACCATAACGCACTTGCTGCGTCCCGAATTTCTTTTTTTACAAAGATCTATTATATTTCGATGGAAAATACAAAAATGCAATAACATAGGGCGTGTTCGATTAAAAAAATTCACAAAAAAAAAAGAGAATTTGAATCACCAACGACTTATGGGCCACCTGTAATTGTGGAAATATTTTTAAGATGTAGCTTAAGACACCCTACAATTAACGTATACAACTTTTTTTCGTAACTTGCATAATAACGGATATATTGCGCTTTAATAATTTTTTACGAAAATTTGACAAAAATGATATACCATTAAACGATAAACTCTATAGCCAACACTACTGCTAAAGCATCAGTGAAAGGGTCTATTTGAAATGAATTTTCTGGGAATATTTTAGTAAAATGAAGGACAATGACGATTGAAACTAAGAGCTCAGGCTTTGTAAAACATTATTCTTGAGACATTTTCCTTCCATAGATCATATTAATTTCAGGTTCATTGCCTAAATATTAACAATTTTGACGTTTAAAATCGCGACTTTGACGTTTTGAGGAAAACCCAAATTTATTTTCCTTTAAATGCCTGTAACTTTTTTGTCCTCTAATCTACAGAGCCAAATTTGTGGGTAACTTACCTATAATGGTATAAACCCGCGTACCAAATTTGGTTGCCCTTACTTTGTTAATTCCGGAGATATAAATTTTTTTCGAATTAAAACTCAAAATTTTCTCGGAAAACCTCGTTCGATTTTTCTGACTAACGAACTTATCCAAGCCTTTTACAAAGGGAAGGTATGTGCCAAACGATAAACTCTATAGCCAACACTACTGCTAAAGCATCAGTGAAAGGGTCTATTTGAAATGAATTTTCTGGGAATATTTTAGTAAAATGAAGGACAATGACGATTGAAACTAAGACTTCAGGCTTTGTAAAACATTATCCTTGAGACATTTTCCTTCCATAGCTCATATTAGTTTCAGGTTCATTGTCTAAATATTACCAATTTTGACGTTTAAAATCGCGACTTTTGACGTTTTGAGGAAAACCCAAATTTATTTTCCTTTAAATGCCTGTAACTTTTTTGTCCTCTAATCTACAGAGCCAAATTTGTGGGTAACTTACCTATAATGGTATAAACCCGCGTACCAAATTTGGTTGCCCTTACTTTGTTAATTCCGGAGATATAATTTTTTTTCGAAAGAAAACACAAAATTTTCCGAGAAAACCTCGGCGGATTTTCCTGGCTAACGAACTTATCCAATCCACTCGCGAAAGGAAGTAACTCGCCTAATTTTATCAAAGTCTGTCCATTATTTGTTTAGTTATAGGTATGACACACACACACACACACACATATATATATATATATATCTATATCTATATATATATATATATATATATATATATATATATATATATATATATATATATATATATATATATATATATATATATATATATATATATATATATATATATATATATAAACATATAAAGTCTGAAACCGACCTCAGATTTGGGTTCCAGGGGTCCTAAATAGCGCTCATTTGAAGAAATTTTTTCAAAATTCAAAAGTCGAGATCTCCTCATTAGTGAATTTTTTTCAAGAAAATTCACTAAAAGATAATCAGATTTTTCAATGATCTAAAGCAATACCTATGCAAATATTAAACATTTTTGATTATGCAACTTTTGTTACACACACTATCTGATACTGCATAATTAAAGCTACTAATAAGGCTGGGAATGAGGAACCGGAAGTAGCTTTTTTTAAGCACAATGACACTAACAAGATAGTAGATATCGACTTCATTTTCGGTATAATGAGACTTGATAACGAAATTATGTTTAGTATCCGGAATTCAAAATGTTCATATCACTTCAGAGAAGATAATATTCATGAGAAGAGTAAGTGCCTTATGGTAGCGAGTTTTCATAAATAATTTGCTGACGATAATAACTCATTTTTAAATTAACAAAGGTGCTTGAATTTTAATATATGGCATGGTCTCTATAAAGGCAACTGCGGAACCAAATTTGTTTAAACTAATTTCCTTATTTTCGAAGATACAAACATTTTAGTGATTAGACTGCCAAGTATTATGATGTATACAGAACGAGCACATCTGTTGCGATTGTGGTGATCGTGATTTTTTTGGATTTGTTTAGATTGATCACTTTTAAACATTTGTAAATATATAGATGTATGTCAATATTTTTTATTTAACAAATACACACATGCAAAATTCATTACGGCTTAAAATATAACTGTAATTTTAATATACTTTTTAAAGAATCAAAACGCTGTGATTATTTGTCAAGTTCGTACAAAGTAATACAGTTTTGTTTAGTTTTTGAGTGCTAGTGTGGTTGTGAACATGTCATCTCGCTAGGCATATAAAAGTAACTGTAAGTAAGGGCAGCGATGGCCTCAACAATAAAGAAGAAGATGATTATCTGAAAATCGAGATTATCATGGAAACAAAAATCATTCAAAGGGCCATTTTCGAGATAAGAGATAACTGATGAAGTTAAGACTTCTTTTGAATATCTTAGCTGGTACATTACAGAGTCTTACTTTGAAAAAGTCGCCAAATACACGAATCTGTATAGTCTTAGCAAGACTCGTAAGGAACTGAAGACCGAAGTTAGTGAAAGCAAAAAAAAACTTATGATGGCCATTTGGTATTTGGCGTAATTCCATGTCCAAGACTCCATATGTGTTGACAAAGTGAAGTCAAGCTTGATGTTGTCGCCAAAGCGATCGGTAAAGATGGACTTTTTAGCCTCAGAACTTGCTTGCGTGGACACTCATCACTCACCGAAGGACCACGTAGAAAATAAGCTCTGGAAAGTTCGACCATTTATCGACACGATACATGACGTATGTCGAACCATTCCGAAAGAGGTAACCAATTACTCAATAGACGAACAAATGATACAATTTACGGGTCGCTGCTTGTTGAAACAATATGTCAAAGGTAAGCTGAGGCCAGCTGGGATAAATATCTTTGTTGACACCGCCTCCACAGGTTCGGCTGTGACATCGAGATATTCCAAGAAAAAACCTCTCCGCTTACAGAGACTCAGTATGGTTGGGAACCAGCGGTACTTCTGCGTTTAGCTTTTACTTTACCTGAAGGTAGTTTTGTGTATTTTGACAGATAATACTTCACAACAGTTCGTCTTATTCAGAGAGTAGCTGAAACGAATATCTTTGGAACTGTAATGATAATAAATAATAGAATAAAAGCTAGTTTTGCAATAGACAACAAACTGAGGAGGACTGAAAGCCAATAATTTTGTTGCCAAATGACGAACCAGTTGCTGTTAAATGGAGGGACCCGTTACGTTACTCTCCAATATATCTGGGGAGTTTCCAGAGAAGACAGCGAAAAGACGGTGTAAAAACCAAATAAGGAAATCGCAGTCCACTGTCCTAATAGTATGGTGAATTACAATCGGAATATGGGAGTTGTGGACATATGCAACCAACACATGGAATGTTATCGAACTTGGACCAAAACAAGAAATTGACACTCAAGATTTTATTGCCCTTTTTGATTTAGTTGTCGTTCATTCGTTAATGAAATACCGAGCGGATTACGAGCGCAGTAACATTCCGAAACATAAAGTCAAAAATCTTCTTCAGTTGACAATGGAGAAAGCTAAAGCACGTATTTGAGCCTCTATACGAAACTAGAGGAGTTCTGTCTCAGTAGAGCTCGCATACGATGTGAAGAATATAATGTTTATATATATATATATATATATATATATATATATATATATATATATATATATATATATATATATATATATATATATATATCACACATATATATCAAAAAACAATGGACAGGTCTGTTACTTCATATTGTAAGTGGCTTGGATAAGTTCGTTAGCCAGGAAAATGTTGGGTTTTCTTTCGGAATTTTTTCTATCTCCAAAAATAACAAAGCTATGATAACCTTATTTGGTACATAGGTTAGCGTTATAAAAAGTAGACTATGTGCCAAAATTTAGATCTCTATGTTAGATGGAAAAATTTATAAGGATTTAAGTTTAAAAAATATTTGATGACAGATCATTTTTTATGTATAAAGAGAACAAAAGTTGCTTAAAGAATTTCCATAGCAAAAAATAAATGTATAAATTTACTCAATAAAAACCGGTCTTACACAATTGTGTGGGTTATTATTATTTTTTTAACTGGAAGAAAACATTGTTTTAAGTAACTTTTGCATAATTAAATGTGTGCTAGTTAATTATTAATTAAGATTGAATAAAGAGGGCCATAAACCAAAAAAATACGTCTAATAATTATCCCCAACCCCAAGTCACAGCCTGTAGATACGTAAGCATTTACGTTTTTCTTTACAGTGTGGAAGAGCCAAATACAATAAATTACTGTCTTAGATATTGCGCATATTTTAAACAATGTCTGGACGCAGCAAGTGCGTTATGGTAGTGACTTTTCATAGAAATGATCTGGCATTAAACATTTTTTTATGAAATGCTATTGAATTTAAATAAATAATTTTTTTCTTGTAAGATAGAGATCTAAATGGCGTATAGTTTACTTTTCATACCGTAAATCTACGTCCTAAGTTTGGTTACCACGGCTTTGTTATTTTTGGAGGTAAACATTTTTTCCGAAAGAAAACGCAAAATCTTCCCGGAAGATCTGGTCCGATTTTCCTGGCTAACCAACTTATCGAAATCACTTAAAAAAGGAAGATACCTGCTAAATTTCATCAACATCGACCCATTATTTTTTGAGTTATCGGTGTGACACACACACACACACACATAATTGACCCCGGATATACGGATATAAGTTCTAGGGGTCCTAGATTTAAAGAAATTTTTCCAAAATTCGGGATCTCCCCATGAGTGAATTTTTTCTAGGAAAATTTACTAAAATCCTGAAACACGTCAATTTTAGATTAAAAAATGACATCTTTCAACGTGAAAACTCCCCCCTAGATTCAACCCTCTTCGAGTGACAGTTGGAACTCCCAAACTTTTAAAAAGGAAGTAGTTGCTTGTGATACCTTATAGAAAAGATCTGTTCATTCTATTATATTTAAAAATTGTATGGTTTTGAAATTTATTGCAAAATTAACAGAAAAAGAAAGAAATTCACCTGACTGACAACACACTAAAAAATTAATAACTATGCGCGTTTCATTCTTCATTCATAATGAGAAAAAATTAAAATTACAACAATTTTAAATGTAGGAAATGTTCAAAATACATGCATGCACGTCTTGGCAGAATCCTAATCGTAAATAAAAACGATTTCTAACGCTAATCAACATCTGAAGGGTGACCGACCTAATCGCAATCGCTATTCTTCTTCTTAAGTCAGTTCAATCCGTAGTTTACGTTTGTATGCCATACTTTTCACATAATCCTATAAGAATAAGTCTAATAGCGTAAGATCGGGTGATCGTGCTGGCCATTCTAACGATCCTTACCTCCCTATCCACCGATTTGGAAATATTGAGTCTAGGTACTGTCGAACATTGATTTGGTAATGTACTGGTGCTCCATCCTACCGTAACGTTTCCACATTTGCTGGAACTTGTGGGTTTGCTCGATCAGGACATAAGTTTGCCAAAGTTGTCACGACATTATTTTGGTGCAGTGCAAAATATCTATCTCTACTCAAATTGACATCAATAAAAAATGAACCAACCACTATATATTTATTCTGTTGCTTCAGGCTCAAGCGCACAAGCGAGAGCGAACAAAACCGCCGCCACAAATTTTCTTTTGGCCGCTTCATTAGCAATAGAATCGAAAATATCCAAGACCACCATCTCAGTAGAGATGTCTTCCGAGATAATATTTGGTTCAATAGCAAGCGATTCTCTTATAAATTACCTACTGTATTATTTTCCGTATTAGCGAATTTTCATAAGTAAATTTTTATGTAAAAATTCGTTAATTGAAAGATGACGACTTGTGTATTTTTAAATAACCTCTGCAAATGAGCTCAAATTCTAGCCTTTAATAATCATTTTAGGAAGCGCTCAAATATTTAACTTTTTTTTGCGATAACTCAAAAAATTAAACATCGATTTTGGTTACACTTGGCACCCGTTTTCTTATGTGAATAGAGTGTATGAGCTTGTTAGCCCTTAGTCTTCAGACTCAGGGATAGGCACGCTAATGAGCAATTTCAGAAGACTACCGTAAAGTGGGGTGACATTGATATCGAGAAGGTGACATTGATCACCACTTTATATTTATATGTAGGGGCATTTTCTGTACGCATATCGCACTACGAATAAACAAATTTGGCAACCCTGCGTAAGTGGAATGTCAATGCATAAGAATTTGTGCACGACATCCGTTATTACTCGTCCACTCGCATGAGACAGCGAGGCCAAATTTGTGGTATTTTGTGTGGGCTGAAAACTTCGAATGCAAAAAGGTATGTATAAAATTATATATATATATATATATATATATATATATATATATATATATATATATATATATATATATATATATATATATATATATTATTGCATACCTGTTGACAAGCTTCATATATCGTCAGTTGTTGGACAAATTTGTATATTTTTATCTGCATCAGAAAGAAAAATATTTGATGTGTTGTGTCGTGGGGCGTCTTTGATTAACATGGCGGGGCGAGATTGTTCGGGTGATCAAAGTCGCCCAATGGTAAACAGATGTGTTGTGTCGTGGGGTGTCTTTGATCAACATGATCGGGCGAGATTGTTTGGCTGATTAAATTCGCCCCAGGATAAACAAACTTTTTGTTTCAGATGGTTCGGGACTACAAATACAAACCTGGATCTAAAGCATATAGAACTTACACTGAAGCGCAGCTGGAGAAAGCTGTTAGCAAAATGGTGGAGGGAAGTATGAGCATGAGAACCGCAAATCAACAGTACAAAATCCCATTTGGAACGCTTAATAATAAATTCCATGGGCGCTATATTAGAGCGGCTGGAGGTCAGCCTATATTTTCCCAAGCTGACGAAGTGGCAATTTTGAATTCAGTGGTAAAATGCGCAGACTGAGGTTCCATTGACTATGTTAGAATTGAGAATGTTCGGAAAATCTTTCTTGGACCAATCTCGTAGAAAAGTAGAACATTTTCAAAACAATTTGCCAGGCAAAGATTTGGTTAGAAGCTTATTAAAACGACACAATACTAGAGTAGCACAACGTTTCATAGCAAGCATAAACAAGACACAAGGGAGTATCACTTGAGATAATCTCACCAAATATTTCGACAATCTAAAAGATACAGTAAAAGACATACTTCCTCAAAACATATTTAACTCAATGAGACCAATGTTAGCGACGATCCAGGAAAAGAGAAAGGCATCTACAGGCGTGGCGTAAAGTATTCCGAAAAAATCGCTAACCATTTGTAAAGCGCAACAACCATCATGGTATGCGGATCAGCTGATGGTATCCTTTTACCGCCATACATAATTTATAAGAGTCAACATCTTTATAATACGTGTCGAGAAAATGGACCCTGTTGCAATAAAGCATGTTGCGCTGGTAGATATAGGTTTAATAGTACGTCACATGGGTGGATGGGTTCAAGCACTTTTTAGGACTGGTTTGAAAGTAGCTTTCTACCTCATGCTAGAAGACTGGAAGGCAAAAAGGTCCTCGTAGGTGATAATCTAGCTTCCCATTTCAATGAAACTGTTATTCATCTGCGTGAAGAATATATTGTCTCATTTGTATGCCTTGTGTCACATTCCACACACATTTGTCAACCACTTGATGTGTTTTTTTAGACCCATGAAAACGGCATGGAGGGCTAATTTGACAAATTATAAGATGAAACAAAGTCGTCAGTCAGGCATACTACTCGTAAAAGAGGTTTTCCCGTAACTACTCCGATAATCTCTAGAAAAAATGGATTTGGTGTCTGCTCAAACAAAACACAAGTCTGGGGACGGGGAAGTTTCAGTTATAAAACGCAATTTTATAAATGGGTTTGAAGCTACAGGTGTATATCCCTTCAAAGCTCAAAAGGTTCTGCAAAAAATTCCTGGTGACAACTACCCAGCTCAAGACGTAAATGAAGAACACAGTTTTTAAAAGAAAAACGTTATGGTAACGATTTGGAACGGGCATCACGTAAAAACAAGACTGGGTTCACAATTGAACCAGGAAAAGTGTAACTGCTGACACTGCCAGCAGCTCCGAGGACGAAGATTAAGGTAATCCAGTTCATTTATTCGACGATGAGGACGATAACGCTCCCATAGAAGACGTGGTAGAAGTTACCAACTACTTAAAGCCCATATTGGATCTCTTAGTTCCGGATACCTATGTTTTAGTGAAGTAATTTCAAGGAAAACGCAAATCTGTATGGTTTAAATATGTATGCCTGGTCAAGGAAAAATGCTCTAACAGTGAATTTACTGTTGCGGGGCCAAAATCGGTGAATTCTGATCATAGCGTGTGTTATCTTGTATAGAATGACATTTCTACTATACCGTTGGAAGACATTATGGCCGTACTTCCAAACCCAACAATTAATAATGAAACGCATACAGTTTCCGCATAAAATAGATGTGTTTGAGTTGTAGTGTCCTGTTGTAAAGCCCTGTTTTAATGTTTTATGTACCTATCTAGTAAATAAATAAATAATCAAAGCCCGTTTTGTACCTACCTATATCGTTTTTTTTTGTTATCTAGATCTTTATTAGGGCAGACGTCATACCAATTTGCATTGTTAAACATGATCGATCAATGTCACCCCACATAACATAATTTAGCCTAACACAAAAATTGCTTAGCCGATTTGCAAGTGGGACTAGATTCATCGGTTTGGGTATTAGACACGTAGTTAAACGGATTTACAAATGGCCGATCAAAGTCGGCCCACTCGGGCTATGACTTTGATCAGCATGTTTTTTTAGTTGCACTTTAATACAATTGTTAAAATTAATATGTTGTATGGATTTGGATACCAATTTGACATGGTTCTGTATTTTTTAACTATAGCTGCGTATTTGTTTCTTATAAATCAGAAATTAATTATAAAATTGATCAATCCTACCCCACTTTACGGTATGATATTTTCCCTGCTTTAGTGATTCATTAGTTAATTAGATTACCGGTAGTGCTGACACATGGCACCTATTGTCAGCTGGCAATATTCCAAAGCACATTTTTTTAAGCGTTAAATTTAATATTTTCTAGTTACAAAACTTATTTACATGCAGGAAAAACTAAAGTGTGGAGTTATCGAAATTATTTTATACTTTGCAGACGATTGAATAATGCAGCATTTTCCCTAAACAAAAACTAGTTAACAAAGCTTTGGTATTAGGTACTGAACCTGTAAAATATATAACTAATTACTTCAACATTGTCACAATGTGTGGAAGTATGGTATCGGTGACAGAAATTAAGAATTTTTTTTTGGCCATAATGGCCTAAAAATTCTTATAGAAAACATGATTTCGGAACGAAAATTTATTTGTTGTTCGTAGGCACGATAACTATCGAACGAATTGAGATATCGTCTTCAAATTTGGTATACAGTTAGCACCCGACAAACGAACGTGTGGATTGTTTTTTAGGTAAAATCGCTCCAGTGGGTAGGAGATAAATGAGCGGTATTTGATAAAAATTGTTTATTAGAAAAAATTCAATTTCATCATTCATCATTTATTATGTGATGAAATTGAAGTAGAGATTGAATGTGAGGGGGTGGAATATAAATCTAGTTTTGAAAGAATATGACATTAGTTTATTTTAATTGAGATATCGATATCAAATTTGGTACACAGGTAGCTGTTTACAAGCGAATAGTCTGGATCGTTTGTGAGTAAAATCGCTTCAAAAGAAGAAAAAGAAATAGGGATTGTAGAAAATTGACAATTTTCCATTGAAAATCGAGTAATATGTCGTTTCAAAAGTTTATGGGTACAGAAATACGAATATTACCAAACATCTGACAATTTATGATGAAATTTAAGGCTGAGTTGATTATGGAGAGATTAAATATTAATTTTCTTTGTAATCAGGTCATCGACTCCAAATACATTTCATTTAAAAGTCTTTCTGGGGAGAGTCGCTTGTCAGAGCGATATGGAAGTTATGATTCAATTTTCAGCATTATTTTTGAACTGTATAATGTGCTGCGTAATGGTTTCTTAACTTAGAAAAAAATCTTAAATTCTATATGTTGGGAACGGCTAAGGCTAATAAATTACATGTGCAGGATTCCCGAGAACTGCTGAGAATTTCTAAAAACTTTAAATAACGTCGATTTGACTTGCGAGGGGGACACTTTTTTGAAGCCTAACAGAGTTTGTGGCATTGAACCTCCAGCGGCGGTTGAATTTCACCTCGTTATTAAAAAAAAGCGTAGGTAGATCGAGTGGCATCTTTTTGTAAAGCTCTTTTGATTCTCGATTTGGACTGTACAGAGTGTGCGAAAAATCAGGGCGGTATAAAGTTGGTAGTTTTTTATGGAACACCTGTGTGTTATCAATTTTTTTAATCTACAAGTTATTCTAGAACTTTCTTGTTATAGGTTCGACATATGTAAAGTTTATGATTTTTGAATTAATTAAAATTTTATCCAAAACATCACATTTACAAGTATCACTTTATTATTCTGTGCCAACCTGTATTTTACTAGGAATACTTTTATATTTTGATCAAGTGAAGGTTAAGCTTATGCTCCGCCTAAAAAATATTTGAGATAAAAGTCACAGAATGCTTAAAATATACGAGCGCCACAAGTCAGAAGGGATTATCAACCATTTTCTCCAAATTTGAGAAACTTGACGTATAACCTGGTTATTATTAATCTCATGTCAGGACAGAGAGGCGTATGGTTTGGATGAACAGTTTGTGCGCATGTACAAAAATTAGATAGGCCTATAAACCGAGTATGTCAAGTACACTTGGAGAACCCAGATCACCACAACACATCTTTTTGAAGACCTGACCGATCGTTTCACTAAAAAAGTTTGCGGCATCAGAGGATGAAAAATTACGCCCCTTCCGAAGGGCGGAACGTGCAAACATTCAACTTGCTCAAATACACAGCCACAACCTCGGTTGGTGTTAATGTTACAGCATGTACTGACAAAGTGAAAGGAGAACCCTGGGATCGAACACAGGACCCTTCGGTTCAGAGGCACACGTTCTTACCATTGAAGCACCGAGGCTCTTGTATAATATATGCGAGATATGCAAAATGTATGTATATATTCCTTGCCTTACTAACCAGGAACAAACTCAGTCTAAACCTACTATGACGTTTAAAAAAAATATCAGTATTTTTACCAAAATCCTTGCCCGTTACACTAGTGGGCAGATATAACATATGGAAATATTTTGTTAAGTAAAATAACACTCAATAAACATTATCAAGTATTGTATATTTAACACACATATTGTATTTTAATTACATGGCCAGCTGCCATGAGAGTGAAAAAATTACTTTACAATAATTCAATGTGTAATGCTAATTTAAACATTTTAAATTCTATAGTACATACTTATGGTTATACCAGAAATCGTTATCAACTTTGTCGTTCTAAAGATAACGTTTTGTCTTTTTAGCGAATTTTTATTTTAAAAAATTCGATTATAGAGAGGTATCGATGGTGAGACTTTGCAATTTTTTTTTTCAAATGAATGAAAAAAATTCGTATTTTAAAAAAATAACAAAGTTATTTTGATGAAACTCCGTAGGTATGTTGCACTGGTAAAGACCTTACTACATAGCAACCTACAACCAACCTAAAAATCTGTGACCGTTTGTGTGCGCATATTGTATAACTATAATCAATAAAATATATCAATTATAAATTTAACTTTCTCGGTTTATAGAAAATTGAGTTATTCAAATTTGAAGCATTTAATTAAAATACGCTACCACAACGCACTTGCTGCGTTCAGAAATTTTTTATTTACGCTGTTTTAGAGAGTCGTCTAATTCTGTTATAACAATAAAAAAGTCTGGACGCAGCAAGTGCGTTATGGCAGTGAATTTTTATAAAAATGCTTTGAATATCAAATATGTCTTTTTAATGCAAGTAGTCATCAATTTGGTTACCAGTATAACCTATATAGTAGAAACAATGTGCCATATTTTATCAAAATAACTTATTGTTTGAAAATGTACAAAAAGTTTCGGACAATAAACTTTAAACGTTGGTTTCCTAGCCAACAAACCTTAGGTTAATAGCAGATTGAGTTATTGAAATTTAAAGCATTTAATGAAAATTTGCTACCAAAACGCACTTACTGCGTCTTGATTTATTTTCTTACAAACATATATCGATAAAAAATGCAATAAAATAAGGCTGTTCGAAAAAAAATTTTAGGGATCACCAACAATTTTTTGCAAAGTCTCACCATCGATACCTCTCTATTAGTGAATTTTTATCTCCGAAAATAACAAAGCTATGCTAACCAAATTTGGTAAATGGGTTTACGTTATAAAAAGTAAACTGTGCACCAAAATTCACATCACTATGTTACAATAAAAGAAGTTATAAGCATTTATTTAAAAAAATGTCTATTTCAATCAAAATTAGGTGCGTACCCTAACAAAGATAATAATAATGAGTTTAAGTGAAGATTAGAACCTCTGATGAGCACTGATAAGTACACTTGGAGAACCTAAATCACCACAACACATCTTTTCAAGATCTGACGATCGTTTCACTAACAAAGTTAGCGTCATCAGAGGATGAAAAATTCTAAACGGCTTAACTACTATACATTATATTTATACTACGTATTAAGTAAAATACCGATACAGAGAGGGACGTATCCCAGGAACATTTTCTGCAATTAGTATTGTAATTACCGAACGACCTTTCTAGAATCCCGTTATAACTGTACCTGCCGAGTTTCGGAATATCTTTTATCACAGCATAATAAACATTATTTTTTAAGCTGTACTTTTATATCAAAGAGGCAGCGTGAACATCGACTATTAATTAGTGACCTAGATTGGTGTAGGAAAATTTTGTTGATTATGGCGTTGGAGATATAAATACCCTCAGAAGCGTCTAATTTCACCGGTTGTCTAACATTTTTGATAAGCTTCAGGTTTTCTTTATGTATGAGGTGATTATTCTCCCAAATATGTTGCGCCCCGCATGACTGGTCTATACTACCGTATCTCCGCGGTGACAGCTCAGCTGAATCCAGATTTGAGCAACACCTGGCACAGCTGAGATACGGTACTATAGACAAGTCACGCATTGCGTTCAGTTATAATAATTACACATTAAATTTTTTTTAAGCCTTTTGCAGAACTGAGCCATGCAATCCTATATCAAATCTTTTGTTGTTTCTGTTAATTTGTTACAAAATGTGCAGTTGCCCTGTCCACCTTACTCATCTGTATAGGGTGGTACTTTAGTAGGAAGTGTCATGTAATTATTCTCAAGTCGTTCCGATTCGGTTTCAGAAGCTGTTGACTTCTCTGTTGAGATAGCAATGCACCTGCCTTAAGCCTGGTGTTTTTCCTCCAGTATGGCTGCATTTGGTCTCACTTTCAATTATTCAGTTAGTTTCTTATGTGGATTTTTCTGAAGCCGGTATATAGAAAGGCCCTTTTTAGCGAATTTTTTTAATTCGCTAATGCGGTGATCTGTATATATATATATATATATATATATATATATATATATATATATATATATATATATATATATATATATATATATATATATCTCCGACCGATAACTCAAAAAATAATGGACCGATCTTAATCAAATTTGGTGAGTACCTTCCTTTTGCAAGTGGCTTGGATAAGTTCGTTAGCCAGGAAAATCGGACTAGGTTTTCCCGGAAAATTTTGTGTTTTCTTTCTAAAAACATTCATATCTCCGTAAATAACAAAGTAAGGGCAACCAAATGGTACGCGTGTTTGTATTATAAAGAGTGAACTCTGCACCAAAATGTAGGTCCCTAGCTTTAAAGACAAAGAAGTTATGGGCAGTTAAAGAAACAAATTTTGGAGTTTTCCTCAAAACGTCAAACTGTCAATTTTAAACGTCAAAATTGGCAATGTTTGCGCAAAGAATGTGAAACAAATACCGATTGTGAAAAGAAAAAGTTGCAAGAAGAGTGTTCTGCAAACCCTTAAGTTTCAGATTCAACCGTCATTGCCCTTCATTTTACTAAAATATTTACAGAATATTCATTTCAAATAGACCCTTTCTCTGATGCTTTGGCTTAGTTAAGTTGATGCTTTTTTGGATATTTATTTGTAAGTTTAGTGAAGTTTATGGTTTAACGGTCTATAATTTTTTTAGCTAATTTTCGTAAAACAAATTTGTTAATGCATTTTTGCATTTTTTATCGAAATATGAGGCGTTTATAAGAAAAAAATCTGGACATAGTAACTGCGTTTTGTAGCGAATTTTCGGTAAATTTGCAGATTGGCTCCCGAACGCTTTTCAAAAAACTGTTATCAGAAACCTGCCTAGCCCCCCCCCCTGGATCCACAAACCCTAAGAAAAATTTCTTCTTCACACCTCCCAAGCAAGTTACGGGACCAGGAGTGAATAGGGGTGCTGGGCGGGTTAGGTAGTAAAAAGGAAATATGAGCATAAAATGCGAATAAAACGGGCTTGAAAGTTGTCTTTTTCACATCTTGAAGCCATATCCGCCTTAATCCCTGCCTACCCCGCACAGCACCCCTATTCCCCCAGGTGGCGTAACTTCCTTGGCGGGTATAAACAAGATATTTATCTTGTGGTTTATGCAACGAGGGTGGTTGTATGCACGCGAGGGGGAAGGAAAATCCCCACGACGAAGCAGCCACCCCCCAACCCTACCACAAGTCAAGGGGGGGGTCTGCTTCGTCGTAGGCATTTTCCTTTTCCCCTCGTGTGCATACAACCACCCTCGTTGCATAAACCACAAGAAAAACTTCTTGTTCATATACCCCCAAGGAAGTTACGTGACCTGGGGGAGAATAGGGGTGCTGTGCGAGGTAGGCGGGGTTTAATGAGGATATGGCTTCAAATAGACAGCTTTTAAGCAGTTTTCTTTGCTTTCTCTGCTCATATTTCCTTTTTACTACCTACCCCTCCTAGCACCCCTATTCACTCCCAGTTCCGTAACTTCCTTGGGGGGCGTGAACAAGAAATTTTTCATGTGGTTTGTGCATCCAGATGGGGTCCTACTAATATTTCTGAAAACAATTTTTTGAAAAGCGTTCGGGAGCTAATCTGGAAATTTACCGAATTTTCATTAAATCCTTCAAATTTCAATAACTCAATTTGCTATTAACGTAAGCTTTGTTGGTTAGGAAACCCACATTTAAGTTTATTTTCGGAATTTTTTTCTATATTTTCAAACCATAAGTAATTTTGATAAAATAAGTACATTGTTTCTACTACATAGGCTATACCGATAATAAGATTGATGCCTGTTCGCATTTGCTATTAAAAACATTTTTTATGGAAATTCACTTCCATAACACATTTGCTGCATCCAGACTTGTGAAATTTTTAAATATATTTTCACACAATAAATTTATTTCGATGAAATATGGTACATTGTTTGTACTATATAGGCAACCAAGTTTGATGCCTGCTTTCGTCAAAGACATTTGCTATTAGAATTTTTTTAAAGAAAATTCGCTACCATAACGCACTTGCTGCGTCCAGAGATTATTAATGTGTCGAAGTTTCTATAATTTTCCCTATACTAACAATTTTGACCATAATATTCCTAGGATATTTTGGCCCCCTGCTTGATAATCTTTATCAAAGCTAGGACTTAATATAGATTTTTAAAATACATGAAGTATTGATTTGAACTCTTATTCCCCTTTGGCACTAATTGAAGCTGCGAAGTAAAATATTGTAATAATCTTTTGAAGGATAAAAAAATAAATTCTTAAAAATAGTTTCTTTCATTAAAGTGTATTTATATTACATATCTTTATAGTAATTTTTTGAAGTATTTGTAATGTTCTGTAAAACAATAATCAGAAATAAACTATATTTGAAATATGAAATGTTGTGCATTATAATATATACATATACTAACAACATTTTATTTATTTTATAATTGCAGACTAAAGAAATAGAAAAAGCAGCTTCAGCAGCATTTACTTACTTAGTTGAACATCCTGAAGATAAGGTAATGGCATCCAATTTAAAATATTACACCGCAATGGATGGTGTTGACAAGAGTAAAATAGTTAACTTTGAAGCCAAAGTAAGTAAACATTTTAAAAGTACTATCTCATCAGGTTATTTACATTGGACAAATGTAACAAGACACAGGTTATTAAATTTCAGTTCGTTTATACTTTTCAGCAACAATACAGAAAAAGCAATGACACTACTAAACAGTAGTTTGTGTTCATGTTTTATGTTCAGAATTACGATGCTTTTCTTGCTTAGAGATGTCTGTTGATTTTTTTAATCTTATATTACATAAGTCTTTCATCAATGTGTATGGAAAATGAAATGTTGGATGATTTTAGAAGAATATGTTTTTTATACTATAAAATAATTTATCCAATAACTTATTTTTAAAATCTAAAATCAGTTGAAAAAATTCGAAAATTTATAGAGACGAAAATCTTTTAAATCCTTTAAGCTTTCCAATATATATTTTTTTTGGAATACTCATATAGATCAATACTTATGTTCAATAGAATCTTGGATTGCGGTTTTTAATTTTCAGAATTTTTAGACAAAGCAACCAATTTTTGGATTTATTAATTGTTACTATGCCTATATTTACCATGGAATGATTTTATTTCTTCAACCATATTTAAATATATATATATATATATATATATATATATATATATATATATATATATATATATATATATTTAGTTACTGTATTTATTTATTACTTATATAAAAATTGAAACGGATTTTGTGAAGCCTATCCCATGTAACCTGTACAGGTGTCCCAAGAAATACGATATGTTAGCATGTTTTATATTAAGTAATGAAATTGTTGAAGCGACACCTGGGATTTATTTTAACAGATAAATAGTTAGTTGTCAGTTATGTTTAAATACTTTTGCTTCATTTTTATTTAGATATCTAGAAAGGAGGCAACCTAATACATCCACTTTTTACAAAATAAAAAATGATTTACTTGGTCACGGATCATTTAACAAATCTCGTTCAAAAACATATAATAAAGAAAATCAAGAGGTTGAGGAAGTCACAGTTTTGGTTAATGTAGGAGCTTACTCTAGAAACTATTTTAGACCCATTGAAAGGAGTGTAGGGATTCCAAAACTAAAATTCAAAAAATTCTAAGAAAACACAAATACCACTCATAAAAATTTAGGTTTGTACAGCACGTACACCCTGGGATGCTCAACGTTGGGTAGTCTTCTGCAATTGGTATCTGGAAATATGTGATATGGTTAGAGATTTTGCAATGAAGGTTATATGGTCAGACGAAGCTCAATTTAGTAATCCCGGTATACTTAATAGGCACAATAGCAGATGTTGGTTCCAGGAAACCCAACACCAATTATTTCCCAGAAGACAGCGTGGCAGGTTTGGTCTAAATGTGTCTTGCTCCACATTAGAAACAGATAAAACTTTATATATTTGAGGGAAACCTAACAGTCAATCGGTACGTCGAGATTTTAAAGATAGCTCTATTCTAATTGCTCGATAATGTTCTTTTAGCCCATGTAAACGAAATTAATTTTCAAAAGGACATGGCTCATGCACGCAATTCTCAAATGGCGAGTTTATTTTTGCAGAATTATTTTCCAAATCAATGGATCGGAACCAATGGGCCTACAAGATCGCCCCCTAAGTCCCCAGGCATGTCTATATTGGATTTCTTTCTATGTCTGGAGAATAAAATTTACAAAGTTCATTATGATAATTCAAGGTTTAGGAAACGTTGTTTTGCTTAATTTCTGAAAACGAATAGGAAAAGGGTGCAAAGCGTGCATTGCATACAGCTACACCAAATATTTCCCAGAAGATAGCGGGGCAGGTTTGGTCTAAATGTGTCTTGCTCCATATTAGGAACAGATAAAACTTTATATATTTGAGGGAAACCTAACAGCCAATCGGTACGTTGAGATTTTGGAGATAGCTATATTCGAATTGCTCGGTGATGTTCTTTTAGCCCATGTAAACGAAATTAATTTTCAAAAGGACATGGCTCATGCAAGCAATTCTCAAATGGCGAGTTTATTTCTGGAGAATTATTTTCCAAAGCAATTGATCGGAACCAATGGGCCTACAAGATCGCCCCCTAGGTCCCCAGGCATGACTATATTGGATTTATTTCTATGGAGGTATCTGGAGACTAAAATTCACAAAGTTCATTATGATAATTCAAGATTTATGAAAAGTTGTTTTGCTTAATTCCTTAAAACGAATAGAAAAGTGGGTACAAAGCGTGTATTGCATACAGCTAAATAGCAATAATTTTGAACAGTTCTTTTCATCTACTAGATTACTTTAGCGCTTATGTCAATATTTAAAAAACAGTAATAAAGGGAAAAAACTAACTGCGCCACTATATTCTACGTAAAAAGTTCAAAAATGATTCATTTTTACATTTTTGACAAGATGTCTGACATCTGAAATACAAGGGGTACATGAAAATGCAATATTTTCAATATCGCCCTGTAGCTCGGAAACTAAGAGGGCTATTGCAATTTTGTTTACGGCATCTTTCGTTTCACAAAAGGTTCTATCATTACTAATAATCGAGATACCCAGCAATTGCAAACAAAATGGGGCATCCGTACATTAGGAATTTACATATTTGTAGAGATAAGTATTTTCTTAAAATTTTACCATCCACATAATCGATCCCCTTGTTTTAAATAAAAAGATTTTTAATAAGACTAAATGCCAGTTATAGCGGAAATTAAGTTAACGCCCTTATTTTAAGTCGAGGAGTATGTTAAATGAATTTGGTTAGTTAGACGTTGCGTAAAAGAAATCAAAATTGTCCTCAATACAAGCACCAGCTCAGGTTCTTGCATGACACGTTGTAAAATTTTAACCAAAAATAAAGAAGTATAAGTATAAGTAGTTATTGCACTTGTCAAATAAAGGTGTGCAGACTTATTATCTGGCTTCACAAGTGCTTGTTTTCTTCTCTGCAGCCGGTTTCGCCTTTCACAGCACCATCAGATACTTGTGGAGCCAAAGGAGAAGTCTATACATGTGTATTTAGTAATTTCATAATTTTTCCACAACAATCTTATCGGAAGTTTTTATTGAAGATGTTAAAGTTATTTATTCAAAACTAATTTATGCAGGTGTAGGTAGTAGGGAATATCATTTAAGGAAGGTCCGTCCGATAATTTCTCTCTCGCCCTCTCTCTCTCTCTCTCTCTCTATCTCTCTCTTTGCGCAAAACTCTCGTAGTTAAGTAAGAAGTGGTGAAATTTACACAAACTGTATTTATAGAAAAACTTTGAGAAACTTAAGCGAAGTACTTAATTAATTCGGTGACATTTATAAAAGCATGATTCATTTAAAAACTATGCTAGATAGGTATAAGGAATCCTAATACAGTTCAATAAGTATTTCATTTTACCATGAAATAATGTTATAAAATACAGGGTGTTCCATTTGAGAATTGTGAGATTTTTGAGATTTTCTAATAGCAAATTCAAGGTCAATTTATGAACACCCTGTGTTTGCCATTAGGGTAGATACTTTGATGTTTTTCTAATAATGTCAGCAAGTTTTAGATTTATGGTAAATATCATTTGGTGGATACCGTGGTCTCGATGAAGTTGTTCATACGTCAAAAATAACGGAAATTCACGAATATCTCAGAAATGGTTGAAAATTGGAACATAATGGTTCAGAGAAAATTGACTTGAAATTTAACGGCGAATTCAAATCTATAATAATATATAGGTGTTCTATTTAAAATAAATGAGGTGAATGCGGTTTCCGTTATAACCGGATGTGCCGCTATCTTGAAAGTATTTTCATTTAAAAGATAGACATTGACTAGGTCTATGCTGAAAATTTCAGATCGAAGTTCCTGTTATAAGTTCGAAAGTTTCTAACCAACGGGTTTCGTGAATCATCCTGTATATACCCATATAAGGTAATTTGTGGTTATTTACATATATTCTCACTCCTAGCATACCTACCTGAAGATACTAGCACATTTCTGATTGAATTCACTTCACTTCCTATTGGAGAACATAATAACTATTATGTTAATACTTACAATCAAAATCTTACATTCCTCTTAACACGGAATATACGCTAATTAATCTAGATGAACATTTGGTGTGCTTGCTTGGGAATTATTTGATTTACGGTCGTAATAGTCACTCACAGTGTTGGCAGTTCTTGACACTGGCAACTTCGACTAAATGGTATGTGGGCTGGAAAACGTTTTATATAAAATATGGCATTTTCTAGACAAACTACACATTTCAGATAATAAAAAAATACTAATTTACAACTGCTGCTAGGCGTTGTACGACATTCTTAATAAAAAGTCTGAACGCAACAAGTGCGTTATGGTAGTGAATTTTCTAACAAAGGTTTTTAATAGCAAATGTGTCTTTTTTTAATAAAAGCAGGCATTAAATTTGTTATAACCTATATAGTAGACACAATACCATAATTCATCGAAATAACTTTATTGTTTGAGAAAGTACACATTTTTTTTAATAAACTTTAACGTTCTTGAAAAAACTGGTCCGATTTTCCTCGCCAACGAACCTCGTCAAGCAATTTACTCACCTACCAAGATATAATTATTCAAAGAATGCTTTAAACAAAACTCACAACAAAAAATTGCATGAAAATTTGCAAACAATTTTTACACAAAAATCCGAAAACATTTTTTTTACAATAACTTATTAAACATTCATTATTAATTACCAAAAATGCACAAAGAAACTTACAAACAATGGTTTTTACAGAAACTTACTGTTTTTTACATAAAAAATTACTTAAACAATACATACAATTCGACTCATATACCTAATCTGTAATTAGCATTGAAAAAAAGAAATTGTATATTTTTTTTACTTTTCGCGGAAATTTGAACCAGTAAAGAAAAATAAACCTAAGCAGAAAAATACTCATATTTTTGCCACAAGCTGTCAGAAATAAGAACATTCCTTAAAGCTAGGTTCATACACTCGCGAATTGTGAAAAGCGAATTACGAAATCGCAGCGAAAGTTATCTCTATTGGGTTATTTTAAATAATATCGTAATATTATTTTAAATGGACCAATAGGAATTAGTTTCGCAATTCGCGAGTGTATGAACCTAGCTTAAGTCTGCTACTTTAAAGGTACATTTGACATTTGTGAATACAATTTATCAAATACTTAGGTATTATGAAAATGTAATCGTAGATAGTCCTATTAAATTAATTATCTCTGAAAGTTTTGCATCAAAGTTTATGGAAATATTAAAATATTTTTATTCAAAAATTCGCTAAATAATCACATAATCTGATCGAATCGTAGTATGCGATTGTAAATGTACCTAAATATGTCCAAAAACTAGTGTCTGTAGGTATAGGCAGTGTTATACTAAACTTAAAAAGCAAAGGACATGCCATTTACTTTTGAAACACAAACTACAGGCTTTTCCATTTGAAAAAACTGAATTATAGCAGTTTAAGTTCGCGCTCATTTGAAGAAATCAATTTAAAAGTCACGGTCTCCCCAAGAGCGCATTTTTTCTACAAACATTCACTACCAATTATAGACTATTAAGCTATAAACTCTGTAACTAAAACTACTGCATTTTCATAAAAATGATTTTAATAGCTAACATGTTTTTTTAAGAAAGCAGGCATCAATCTATATAGTAGAAACAATATGCCATGTTTCATCAAAATAACTTTATTGTTTGAAAATGTACAAAAATTTCCAAAAGTTAACTTAAATTGTTCCCGAAAAAACTGGTTTCCTGGTCAACCTTATAGGTTAATAGCAAATTGAGCTATTCAAATTTGAAGCATTTAATGAAAATTCGCTACCATAACGCACTTTCTGCGTCCCGAATTTATTTTTTTACAAAGATGTATTATATTTCGATGGAAAATGCAAAAATGCTATAACATAGGGCGTGTTCGATTAAAAAATTCGCTGCCATAACGCACTTGCTGCGTCCCCAATTTCTTTTCTTACAAAGATGTATTATATTTCGATGGAAAATGCAAAAAATGCAATAACAGGGCGTGTTCGATTAAAAAAAAATTGTATCACCAACGACTTATGGCCCACTCTGTAATTGTGGAAATATTTTTTAAGATGTAGCTTAAGACACCTATAATTAATGTATACCATTTTTTTCTCGTAACTTGCATAATAACGGATATATTGAGCTTTAATGATTTTTTACGAAAATTTGACAAAAATTATATACCATTAAACGATAAACTCTATAGCCAACACTACTGCCAGAGCATCAGAGAAAGGGTGTATTTTAAATTAATATTCTGGGAATATTTTAGTAAAATGATGGACAATGACGATTGAAACTAAGAGCTCAGGCTTTGTAAAGCATTCTTCTTGAGACATTTTCTTTCCCTAGCTGATAATAATTTCAGGTTCATTGCCTAAATATTACCAATTTGACGTTTAAAATCGCGACTTTGACGTTTTGAGAAAAACCCAAATTTATTTTTCTTTAAATGCCTGTAACTTGGTTATCCTTTAAACTACAGAGCTAAATTTTGGTAGGTATCTTACCTATGATGACATGAACCCGCGTACTAACTTTGGTTGCCCTTACTTTGTTAATCTTGGAGATATAAAATTTTTTCCAATTAAAACTCAAAATTTTCTCGGAAAACCTCGTTCGATTTTTCTGACTAACGAACTCATCCAAGCCTTTTACAAAGGGAAGGTATGTGCCAAATTTTATTAAAATCCGCCCATAATTTTTTGAGTTATCGGTGTGATACATATATATATATATATATATATATATATATATATATATATATATATATATATATATATATATATATATATATAAACATATAAAATTTGAAACTGACCCCGAATATGGGTTCGATGGGTCCTAGTTCGCGCTCATTTGCAAACATTTTTTCAAAAGTCGGGATCTCCCCATTAGTGAATTTTTTCTACGAAAATTCACTAAAAGGGTTTATTTGAAATGAATTTTCTGGAAATATTTTAGTAAGATTAAGGACAACGAAGGTTGGTGCGGAAACTTAAGGGAAACCTAAAATTTTTTCTCTTCAAATCCTATAGCTTTTCCATCTTTACACTTATAGATTTAAATTTTGGTACATAGTTTACTTCTTGTGATATAAACCTACATACAAACCCTAACGTTGTTACTTCCGGAGATATAGAATTTTCCGAACGAAAAAACAAAATTTTCCGGAAAACCTGTGCCGATTTTTCTGGTTAACGAACTTATCAAAGCCACTTGCAAAAGGAAGGTACACACCAAATTTAATCAAAATCGGCCGATTATTTTCTGAGTTATCGGTGTGATACCTACACACACACACACACACACACACACACACACACACACACACACACACATATATATATATATATATATATATATATATATATATATATATATATATATATATATATATATATATAAATTAAAACTGACTCTAGATATGGGTTGTAGGAGGCCTAGTTCGCGCTCATTTGAAGAAATGTTTTCAAAATTCAAAAGTCGGGATCTCCTCATTAGTGATTTTTTTACAATAAAATTCACTAAAATATTAGAAGACCATACCCTATAATATTGATCCCTCGAGGTACGCTCAATATTTATTTAGCATTACAGAGTATTATAGTTCTATGGTTAAATGTCGTGAACATTGCGCATAGATAATATTATCTATCCCTGTGACTTTTCATGAATAGTCTGGAATAAATTGAATAATCAGGAAAAACTTCAGCAGCGATCTTATATTATCACCACAGCATTTAGTGTGTTAACTTGAATGATCACGATAACCATGAGCACATACGCCAATTTCCAAGTTGGTTATTTTCTTACAAGGTTGTCAGAATTGACAAGTTTCTTGGGGTTGAAACTACAACATTGCTTGCGTGGTTTGCGCATACAGAGGTGGTTATAAGCATGTTTTAGATAAAAATACTTACCCTCCCCTGCAAATTAGCCAAATTACATTTTGATAAGCGAAAGAAACGAATACGACATACAACAAACATAAATAAAGGATTCACGGGAAGTGAGTATTAGCTTAAACAAGTGTCAAAAGGTACTAAAAGTGAAAATGGCAACAATGCCATGAATTTTACCGTTCTTTATTTGAAACTCCCACATGTCAACACCTCTATACCCTATATTCAAGTTAAACCGTTAATATAAGGAAAAGAATATACAAAGACAAAATGGGTAGGTAGAAGTTTCGAACCATAGGACTTCTAATTTAAAAAATGTGCGCATAAAACCAAATCCTTAAAATATAATATGTTCATATGGAGCATTACATCTCTAATAATTTTAATAGTTAGGCAATTGCATATTAGAGGCGAATACATAATTTAAAAATCATAATAAAATAGTTAAATAAGAGAAGAAATATGACAGCTAACGACTATATAACTGAGATAGCTAGTGTTTATGTCAATAGGTTTATTTTCTCGCCTTAAGATACGTTTCTAGTTCAAAGCTCCGAACTAGGTGGCAGCAGCATAATACAGCTTACTGACTGGTGAGAAACGATATTTTTTAATATACACCTAATCCAAACTATCGACACAAGTGTGTTAAAAGTAAATATATATATTGTTATAGTTTTTGCGGTATTGATGTGGAACAGGATGCTGCCAACACCATCATGTTCCTCATCAATACCGCAAAAACTATAACTATGTATATATTTACTATTAAGACACTTAAATTAGATAACGATAGGTAAAGTAATAAAGTACAACCGTGTACTAAGTACTAACAAAATACTATGCAACGAAATATTATAGTTATCCTGTGATCCTGTGATAATTGTTGATTTTTGCAAATATATATATATATATATATATATATATATATATATATATATATATATATATATATATATATATATATATATATATATATATATAATTGTTAATTAAAAAAAACTGTGTTTTATTTCTCTTGGCTATCGTCACGGGCCTAGGTGCTTATTTTAAACCTAAAATAAGCATTAAATAGCTGGCTCTACAGGTCAACCACAACCTCCCATCCCCTGTATCATGTGTTATTTTTTTCTATCGTGTTCTGCAATTATGTAATTTTCCTATATCATGTCCTTTAATTTTTTTTGGTTGTGGTTGATCTGTACAGTTCCTGGGTATAAATAAGGACCCAGGCCCAAAAAAGAAATAAAATAAAATCTATAGTAGCTTAGCCTAACGTTTAGCATAATAAACAATTGTTAATTAGGTTGTGGCTAAGCATTAATTTACGTTAAAATTATTATATAAGGTGAGATAGGTGTATTAATTTTCATGGTGTATTTACTACGATTCGTGGAATTTTCTAAAAAACTCATAGACTGTTTTTCATCACCTTTTTGGCTTCTAATGCGGTCCGCTTTAAAGACTATCTTAGGAAAAAATGATATAATAGGTTAATTAAGAGATAGTTTTTTTATGTAGTTCTGGCCTATATTATATATCTGTATAGATTTTTGTACAACCTGCGGCATCGAAAAATGAACAAGTACAAATTATGAAACAGTTTAATTCTGAAAATTCGATTATATTTTTACACAATTATTCTTCTTGAAAAATGCACGTACACATCTACTCACAAAAGTTACAGGTTTATTGTGACAAAACCTTAGCATCTAGGTGCAGATAGTGAGTACAATGAATATCCAGATCTTATGATGATGATTATATGAAGTGATTTCAAATTAAGTGAATTGGTTCGCTAATAACACCAATTCATTTCATATAAAGTCATGATGGATAAAGTGCATAATATTAATGTAAAAATTGAAAACTGCCCATGTGTGTGGATTTTAGGGATTCTAGTTCGCGTTCATTTGAAAAAAAGGTTTGAAGATCTTAGAGCTTTATTGATTCGTGATTTTAAGGGAAGTTTTTTAACGAAAATTTACAAATCAAGGGATTTTCAAGATGAAGAGAAATTTCATACTTTGTGTTCGCTGATTATTAAATTGTATCTTCTTCATTTTGTTTTACCTTACACAAATAGAGATAGAAATCATTATGTAAGCGTATCTCTAAAAATTAAAAAGTCTGGACGCAGCAAGTGCGTTACGGTAGTGAGTTTTCATAAAAATGTTTCCAATTCTAAATCTGTATTTTGTTTAATGAAAGACATCAATTTTGGTAGAAGTAAAACATTTATATACCATATTTTATCAAAATAACTTTATTGTTTGAAAATTAATATAAATTTTCCAAAAATGTATATATATATATAAACACACACACAAATATATATATATATATATATATATATATATATATATATATATATATATATATATATATATATATATATATATATATATTTTCGGTTTTCTTTCGGAAAAAAAAAATTATCTAAGAAAATAACAAAGCTATGGTAACCAAATTTGGTACGTAAGCTTACCTTATAAAAAGTAAACTATATACAAAAATTTATATCTATGTGTTACAAGAAAAAAGTTATACGCATTTAATAAAAGAAATTGTTTTGTCAGATTATGTCTATGAAAATTCACTATTATAACGCACTTGCTGCGTCCAGACTTTTCTAGATGTATTAGTGATTAAAAATAATGCCTCCCTTGAATTCGATGTCCACAGGAAGAAAGTTACCACATTCCGAATGACTCACATTATACGTTTACACCAAAAACCTATAGTTTAATTTTTTTAGTAAATAAGTTAATACAATTTCCCTTAAGTAAAAGTAGATATAGCGGAGAATTAGAGTACATTAGGAACCTGGCTATGAGTATTTTCCTGGAGCATGATTTCGTTATGTGAACGATATTTCCGCAGTGTTTAACACATTTTTTTTAGTAAATAGATCAATACAACTTTCCTTAAGTAAAAGTAGATATAACACACAGATTTAGAGTACATCAAGAATGCAGCTAAATTTAGGGGATACTTGGGTTGCTTAGTGAAAAAATTAATTAATAAACACAGAACAAAGAAAATGTTAGCGGAATCTACGACATCCAAAAAAGATAATATTATACATTTTTTGGAAGCCTGTGAAATTAATTTCTTGACACATGTATGGGTGTCCCATTACAAAAAACATTGGTCAACATTTTAAAAACACTAATATTTAGAAAAAAACTAACTATGCCACTAGATTCTACATAAAAAAATTCTACAAGAATTCGTTTTTATCTTTTTGTCAAGTTGTCAGACAACTTAAATACAAAGTACCTGAAAATGCAATACTTTTAATATCTCCCTGTAGCTCGGAAACTAAGAGGGCTATGACAATTTTGTTTTCGGCATCTTTCGTTTCACAAAAAAGTAGCCCAAGTTCGCGAAAACCGCAAGGATCTATCATTACTAATAACCGAGATACCCAAAAATTGCAACCAAAATGGGGCACCTGTACAGTTAAAAAACCTTTAATGTGCACGCCAGTTAGAAAACTCTAGAGCCATGTCTGCCAGCTAAACGTACGGAAACTTTGTAACTTTGAAATTTTATAAGTTTTCCTAAAGCATACTTTCAATCAAAATGGGGCACCTGTACACCATCACCATAATTACAACCACAGATAAAAGCGATGCCCAGCAACTCTTTTCGTTTAATATTAGCTTCCGCACATTATTAATTGGGCCAGGCATCCCAGATGTTTTCCCCTTGCTACCTCTTTCCATTTTTCAAATATGTGTCCTTCAAAGAATGTTGCCCGAGAGTTACTATGCCTCAGAATATGTCCAATAAATTGTGCCTCCCATCTCTCAATTTCTGTCCGCCAGTAACTTTCTTCCCTCACTTATTCTCCCAGACTTTTATTCATCTTTTTATCGTTGTAGCTTGTCTTTGTATTTTTCTCTATGTTTCCTCTATGTTCACATTTAAAAAGCTTTTATTCTCACATGGCTTGATAAGACCCTTGTTCAAGTCCAAGTTAAAATGTTTATTAGTCAAAAGAGTACTTTGTATATTGGGTGTCTGCTTTGCCATCACGACCCTACTTCTTTACTGCATTTATCATCAGCTGTAATAAAATTCCCATGGCACGTGAACAAGTTATGGGCCGCTTAACTTTAATTCATTTTTACAATTTTATCCTTGCTCATCTTCATTACTTTTAATTTCATCGCCCTGATTTTTAGTTTTATTTATTTTTAACATACTATCCAGCACACGAAGCATATTTTGTAATTATTTTTTTTCTTCTATCAGCGCTATATAGTCTTCATACCTTATGCAATGGAACCATTGTCCATTTATTTTAATTTCTACTGCTTTTCCTTCAGCCCACTTATTGTATGTTCTATGAATAAATTGAACAAATGTAGCTTTAGTAGGCACCCATTTTTTCTTCCTTTAACTTGAATTCGATATCCGTTAATATCTCTGCACCTTGGAATAAGAAGGGCGGATGTCTATTTTTGGCCGTTTTTTGTTAGGCACTGATTTTTATATTAAAAACATTCCCGACTATTCACTCAAAAAAATCCCATGTCCGTATCTGTAATATATATATATATATATATATATATATATATATATATATATATATATATATATATATATATATATATATATAAATTAAATGAACGCAGGTCCAAATTCACTTTCTATTAAAATACCCAGCATGGGACACTAATCCTTTCAAACCTTATAAATACTTTTAAAAATGCGCAAGTTTGCCCTCGATCATGTGAAAATATACTTCGTAGGACATCAGGCCTTTGCAAACTGCGCCACTATTCTATTAGAACATTCTTTTGGACATCGGCAAGGTAAGGAGTATGTTAAATATAAAAAGGTGCAAGATGTCAAACTAACAGTCCTACCATGCAACTAGAGAAAAAATGCTTTGAAATAATTAATAAAAATGATGTGTATAAAATATTCGAAACATTCCGGAAAACACTTTTACACGGGAGCAAATACGACAATTATTGACTGCGATTTAAAAGCGAAAAGCAAAGGCCTACGATTGAGGCTCAAAAAACTTTCAGGTCCAGTTACTCTAAATGTAAATGTCATAAAATTGACGTGTGCAAGCAGATCTGTTTCTGTGAATGTAGTTTGCGGAGCATTAAAAATAAGCAAGATTCTCCCAGAGGTCTAATTAAAAAATATGAAGAATATAGTCTGCAAGCTAGTTCGATGAAATGATTTTACCAAAACATTTCCTTCTTTTGTTACAGTAGTGTCTTCCTCGACCTTGTTCTAAATAAAATGTGAACCCAGTTTACATAGTAAGGGTATGTATAATCTATATTATAATTTAGTGGTGCCAAGAGAAAGCAATATCGCAAGAAAATTTAGCGAAGTCTAGTGTTTACAGATTTAAATTTTGCACCGAATTTATTCTTAGTTTCAAAATGCTTTCCTTATATACATGTGACACTTGCGATAACTTCAAAACTAGCCTGGAAAATCGAACTGATGAAATAAAAAACCGACTTTAGAAAATGGAACGAAAACCATTTAAATATAGCTAACGAACGCTATTCATCAGAAACACTGGACAAAAATATGTACATCGTAATGATATATCTACAAAAATGTTTGTCAACTCCTTTATTAAAAAATGCCAAATCATTTTACCTGAGACCGTTATGGACTTTTTTAACTTTATAAACATGATAGTACTTCATTGCAGAACCATTGTTTGATATGAGATGAGGCGATCTCAGGACGTGAATATACAGTGGCATATTGCTTAATGATGTGGATGAGCAATCGCCCAGGTCATATTACTAAAAATTACTATTTGGTCAGACAATGCGCTGGCCCAAAAAGAAATACATCAATATTTGTTAAGTATTAGTATGCCGTTCAAAGCAATCCAACATCCAGACTCTTAATCATAACTGTTTACTAACTGGTCATACTCATATGTAGGCTGATGGGATACCTACTGTCATAGAAAATAAAAAGAAAAGATATAGCATGTAGATACAAAATCCACCGGAATTTTTTGTATATGAAATGACTCAGTAAGAATTCATCATCTGAGCCAAAGTGTATGTTCAAAAGCAGATTAGATTGTTCGTACAATGAAAATGGTAGGGACATCATTTGTGAGCCCTACTATTGCTAAGCTACCAAGCCAGAAAAGACAAACACGGAAATTTACTATACAAGCATCATTGGTCACCATAAATTCGAGATTGTGAGTGAATTTTTGTAGGAATGAGAAGGAAACCTCAAACCTCTTAAAATACAAATGAACACCTCTTCGATTTAACAGTTTAATCCCTATAATAAGTGAAATATGATGTCTTGATTATTTTGCAGTGGGTAGACGAGAAGAACTATTTTTATTATCAGAATTTACCCTATACTAAATGACGATGTGCAAAACAACAACAATAATAAAAAATATTCGGAACGAAGGACTGTCAGATTTTTGTATTACATCTATTTTATTGTTTCTTTATATGTACCTCTTTACCTCGAATACAATTTGGACTTACTCTAAGCATTATTATTTTCTTTCGTATTATCCAAAGATGTTAATTTGAAAAGGACAGATGTCCAATATTTGCACAGTAAAGGTCTGATGCCCTACAAAATCAATGTGAATAATGTAAAGCCGAAAACGGGCTGATGTCTTTTTTTTAACAAAATAGTGAAATTTTATTCCAACTTAATTGAGGAAATTTATTATTGTGTTATATTTAGTTCAAAATGGACAATATATATCACCTTGTGGTACTGTTTCTGTGAGATCAAGATTCTTACTCCAGCTTTGCGTTAGAAACAAAACAATGACTGATTATGGCATTAACTCTTTTGTGTCTACCGCCCTTTCAATTCCAAGGTACATATCTATTATGGTACCTACTTTGATTTTTGTATAGATTGGGAGTAATGCCTATGTCCCTCCAATACAGATTATATAATGTTTTTTAGGTATACGGAAAAAAAAAACGTTATCTATTTTTCTCAAGCCCCTTTCTATTATTGCTTTAAGTACTACCACTATTTTTCTAGTTTCTCTATCTGATCTAAACCCGAACTGATTTTCATTCGAACAGCTCTCAATTTTAGTGAATTTTTATTTTAAAAAAATCACTAATAGAGAGGTATCGATGGTGAGACTTTGCAAAAAAATTTTTAAATGAGCGCGAACTAGGACCCCTAGAACCCATATCCGGGTCAGTTTAAATTCTTATATATGTTTATATATATATATATATATATATATATATATATATATATATATATATATATATATATATATATATATATGTATCCATCTGATAACTCAAAAAATAATTTACCGATTTCGATGAAACTCGACAAGTGCCTTTCTTTTATTAATGGCTTCGATGAGTTTTGGAGTTTTCTTTCGAAAAAAAATTTTTTCTCCGAAAATAAGAAAGCTCTCTTAATGAAAGTTACTATATATGTTTCCTTGGGAGAGACCTTACTACGTACCAAAATTCAACGTTCTAAGTTTATAGAAAATTGAGTTATTCAAATTTAAATTTTTTATTTTTTCTCCGAAAATTACAAAGTTATTTTAATGAAATTTGGTGGATATCCTGCCTTAAGAAAGACCTTACTACATACCAAAATTAAACTTTTTAAGTTTATAGTAAATTGAGTTATTAAAATTTGAAGCATTTAATAACAATTCACTACCATAACGCACTTGCTGCGTCCCAAATTTTTGATTCTTTCTTTTCCTGTGATTAGCAGAATATTCGTCCACATGATTTTTTACACTTATTGTTCTGTGCTGGTTGTATTTTGGCGCCTTCACCGTTTTTGAAATAGTAGTATACACAATTACTTAGCAGTTGTACACCATGCTTATATTATTCTAAAAGTTGAGATAGAAACCATAATAAATACATATATGTGAGTACAACTGTGCTATAAAACATTCAAATAGAACCACTGTGCTTATACATTAACGATTTGTTACCATTGTTATAGAATAAAGTATAAGGCTTGATGTATGTATAAATAGGATGCCTATTAATAGGAACTAGGAAGTTAAGAACGTATCTAAGCAAAACTGTGATATAGCATCGAAACATGTCAAAGACGTAGTTCCGCAAAAATTTTACTTGAAATTATGACTTAACGAAAAACGTTTAGACTTTACAGAGTAAGATTTACCAATAACCCAATAAAACCCATACATTCCATATCGGAATTACATTCAATATTGCCGGGTGGACTTCTCGTGTTTTATGTCCCAATTCAATAAAAACTTAATATTATTAAAGAAATTTCTTTTAGCAACAGTTATAATTAATATAAAACTTATTTATGATATTAAAAAAAAAATTAATACAAAAATGACTATACGATAAGATTATCCAATATAAGTACACTAAGAGAACCCAAATGACAACAACACATTTTTAAAGACCTGACGATCATTTCACTAACAAAGTTAGCGACTCATGTTCTCCAGAATGTTTCCTCCTCTGATGACACAAACTTTTTTAGTGAAATGATCGTCGTCACGTCTTTAAAAAATGTGCTGATTTGGGTTCTCCAAGTGTACTTATTAGTGCTTATCACAGGTTCCGATCTTAACTTAGTGAAGATTATCTTTTTTTTTTAATTCAACAACACAACACGAGGGCTTACAGCCTAAATACTATCGTACCGTGGGTGTTGACAAGGAGGAAAGAGGCAGCTTGTTAATTCTAAACTTGAAGGTTCGGAGGAGAAGGAAAAACATGTGCCGGCAAGGAATTCCACAACTTGGAAGTCCTCGGGACAAAAGAGCGGGCATAACAAGATGTTCTATGTCTGGTGACCTGGACAGTAAAAGGGTGCGTTCGCTCTGTTCCCCTGGTAGATCTGTTGGGAGCAGCAGGTGGGGGAACTATGGAAGAAAGCTCCTCTGAGCAGTGCCCGTGCAGATATCTATAAAAGAGAGAGAGGTCACCAACGGCACGTCGGTGGGCAAGGGATGGCAGCGTTTAGGTGAGGGTAGGGTCACCGATGACACGTATATCTCTCTTTTGAATGGAGTCCAGGATAGCGAGTGTAGAAGCGGCAGCTGCACCCCAGATGTGGGACCAGTATTCGAGGTTTGGCCGTATTTGTGAAGTATATAAGGCATAGAGATTAGCTAGTGCAAAGTATTTGCGAGCCCGGAAGAGGAAACCTAATTTCTTAGCAGCCGCTTCTGCAATTGATGTGACATGTTGGTGCCAATTAAGACTTCGATCCACAGAAATGCCAACAAGAGAAAAGGACTCATTACTTTGAATAACTTGGTTGTTCATTGTGATGGGTCTAGGGCTGGTGTATCTCTTGTGAGAAAGAAAGCAAGACTTAGTTTTGGTGGGGTTGAATTGTACAAGATTTCTACTTCCCCAGTCTAATATTTTTTGGAGATCCACGGGGACAGAACCCTCCATGAGTCTGCGATCCTCATCTAATTGGGCTAAAAAGACAGGCTTCGAATATTGTATATTTGAGTGGAGGATGCTGTCGTCCGCGTAACTGTGAACTGGGTTGGATGTGCTAGAGAGGAGGTCATTGATGTGGAGAAGAAACAAAGTAGGGGCTATAGCTGAACCTTGAGGAACTCCTGCATTAATTGGATACAGTTTAGAGGAATGTCCATCCACAACAACAGATATGCTCCGGTTGGAGAGGAAATTTGCTGTCCAGGTACAAAGTTTTGGTGGTAGGCTATAGGCCGGAAGTTTATTAAGCAGCGCTGCGTGCCAGACCTGGTCGAATGCTTTGGATATGTCTAGAGCAACAATCTGGGATTCACCGTGTTGTTCCATATACTTGTTCGAAGAATGGGTGACAAAGGAAAGGAGGTCGGCAGTCGATCTGCGCTGATGTAATCCATACTAACTGTCGTGGATTAGACTGTGTTTTTCAAGAAATTTTAGTAATTCGGTGTTTATATACTTTTCTATCACTTTAGAGACGACTGAAAGGAGAGAAATAGGCCTGTAGTTGCTAGGAAGCGCTTTGGATCCTTTCTTGGGGATGGGTTGTACTCGAGCAGTTTTCCAGTTACTAGGGAATATGCCTTTATTGTAAGATATCTGAAACAGACGAGTCAGGACAGGAGCAAGTTCTGGTGCGCATTTTTTGAGAACAATTGCTGGGATCTCGTCAAGGCCAGAGGTTTTCCTGGTATTAAGAGAAGAGAGCATCTTTCGTACCTTTTTAGTTTTGAAAATGATATCCGTCATTTTATGCGCGACATTGGGGACTGTTGGTGGTTGAACATTTGGAGGTGGGTTAAGAGTAGAATTGCCGGCGAACAACGAAGCAAAAAGTTCAGCCTTGCCCAGGGCGGTAGAAACAATTTCATCCCCTGAGACAAGAGGTGGGAACGTGCTTTTGCAGAAATTATTCCCAATAGATTTAGCAAGAGTCCAAAAGGGTTTGCCGCCGTTGGAGCTTAAGAGGACTTTGTTTTTGATGTTGTTATTAAACGAGTTTTTTGCCTCAGAAAGAATGGGGACATAGCGGTTTCTTGCGTCGTTAAATGCTTGACGATTTTCTTGACTGGGATTGTGTAGAAGTGTTTTGTGAGCTTTGACCTTTTCAAATCTGGCCTTGTCACAGGATTTAGAGAACCAGGGCTTTTGAGTGGCTGAAGAGGTTTTCTGTGTACGTGGAATAAATAATTCCATGCCAGCTTGGATAATTTCGGTGACGTTTTGTGAGATATCAGAGAGGTCAGGATGAGAGAAGCAGACAGACGCCCATGGAAATGAGGAAAAGTAATCCCGCATTCCGTCCCAGTTTGAGGAGTTGTAGTGCCAAACGATACGTGGGTGTGATGACTGTGTGACCTCGGGTTGCATTGCGCAGGAAGCAGTGACCATGCCGTGGTCTGAGCGACCAAGTGGGGCGGTGACTGATATCTTATAGCATTCAGGTTTTGTAGTAAGAAGGAGATCCAAGGGATCCAATCTATGCAAACGAAAATGCCAAATTAAATTAACAACGGTAGGAAAATTTTGCTTTGATGATAAATGGCCACCAATTTAAATACATGCTAGTTAGCAGGAAATTATAAGACAGGTTATATTTGACAAAACATATCACATACACACCAGCACGCGCGCCCAAGAAAACTCTTGAAAATTCGGGAATTTACTAAGAATTGTAGAAATCATATGTAAACAGCTCAAAAAAAAAGAAGAATATCCGTCATATTTAAAACAAACAAAAACACAGAATTATTGAATGAAAATATATAAAAAGTATCACAAAATGTAAACTAATATCTCTGTTATATATGTGTGTATATATGTGTACATATGTATATATTAAAAGAAAAGTAGCATACAGATGGGATCCAAACCAAGAAGCTGGAGCGAATGGTCTGACGACCGCAGCCATGAAACACGAAACACACACACACACACACACACACACACACGTAGAAATCGTAATCCAAAATATTCGCATATCGGAGCAAAGTAGAACCTGAACCAAAAAATATTTCGATTAAGGTACCGAATAACTGAAAACTAATGACTGGCTTAAAATATTTTTGACATACATCAAATTAAAAATTGAAGTTTCGGTCGCTCAGGGCTAAGAAGCCCATAGTTGTGTTTCAATTTTAAGTAGGAGCATCATTTTACTTTTTTCAATACATATTGCAAAATTAATATCAACTGTGGTTGTGACAATGTGTTTGGGCAAGTTGAATATCTGCACGTTCCGCCCTTTTGAGCGGTCTTAAAGCCGTCGGTTGGACACGTAAAATATATGTATTACCCTCCTTGCAGAAGAGAAGGCTTCGGTGAAATTTACAAAATTGTGAGGTGAACTTTAAAAACATTAATTATAACTGTTAAACAAAACAAAGTTTGTTTTACAAGATAGTGTTAAAGGAAACAATACAACGATTTACATGTATAAGATATCAGGAACAAAATATGACCCGGTATTACACGAGAAGTGTTTATATTTACATTAATGTCGCTGGGCCTCATTGCTGATTGGAAGGAGTATGTCTTGTGGAAGTTTGCATTTTAGTCTTGGGTAAATTTGTGGTTCTCCTAGGAGGTGATGACTGGGACATGTTTTTACATTGCTTATAAAGTTTATTCCTACCTTTCTGATTTCATTGTTATTTATTAGTATACCGAGTTCACTGTGTAATCAATTCTTACAAACCACTCTACGTCAATCACTATCGGAAAATGTTTTGTAGCCTTTCTATTCAATGAGTGAAGTTTGGAACCTGTAATGAGCACTGATAAGTACAATTTGCAGAACCCAATTCATCACAATACAGTTTTTAGGGATGAGTAAACTAAGCGAGTAAAAACTAGAAGTACTATTTATAGGTTATTTGCATAGCAGTTGCGAACAGCGTCCTCTAGGAAGGTATACAGACGGACCGCCACTGTTGATTCTTAAATCCCTGTAATTAAAATTGCATACTTGCTTTTGTAACACTGTGTGTCGTTATCAAATATTATGTCTAAGCAGGACACACTGCTTATTACGATAACAGTTCGAACAATGGACTACACAGAACCGAACCTACTCTATTCATCGAAACATTTTTGTTTAAATTTCTAACGATATATATCAGCAGCGGCTGGTACCTAAGATTTCTGGGTATACCGGAAGAAAAAATTTAAGGATAAAATGCTGATGTAAGAAAACTGATCATCTTATGGCATAATAATTACCTACATTGATTTGCTCGGACAATATAACAGTTTTTATTTTTTTACTCAAAAATAATGCATTGCAGGAAAACACCTTAAGAGAACTTTTATGTTTCCACTAGAACGGGCGGATCAAAAATAATTTTCAGTTGGGCAAAATCATTGGCCTACTATTTTTTTTTATTCAAAAGTATCGAAGCCAGTGCCCGTACGCACGCCACTGTTAAAGCTGAAAATTATGTTTCTATTAAAGAAAATGCATATTTATTAGCTGTCTCTCCACTGATTATAACTGAAATATCTCAAGCGGTTTCGAAAATATTAATTAATTTCCATTTTTTCCCTAAAACGTTCACACCCCGTATTATCGTAACAAAACATTTTTGGATCATAGGTTAGTCTTACCTAACTCAAACATTACATCCATTTTAACACAAATCACAAACAGGAAACTTTTACGAATAATACGATAATATGCATATAATATACACTATACATATCCAGATGCATTCTTGGTAAATGAAATTTGCGAACTGAGAAATATGCAGCTCTTTTCTAGCGTACATTCGGCGCATCCGAAGCCGCCCGATGGCCGGGGTGCCCGTCGAACCGCTCGCAATTGAGCTGGGAGAACAACGATGTTAGACAGCTACTTCTGTGACTGGATTAGGAGGCTTGCATTATTTCAATATCCAATTGACTGACTGGGACTGGCGTCTGGCGCTTGATCGCATTCTCACATCTTCAACACCAGAGCACCGCGAGCTTTTAAACAACCGCGTAGCTATTTTCTGACAATAAATTAGGATTTTAATGGTTTCATCCAATTAGGAATAATACTGTTCGAGTTTTGGTTGTTTTGCAACACCACAGCACTTATGGACAAACCGCCCTGATATATATATATATATATATATATATATATATATATATATATATATATATATATATATATATATATATATATATACATATATATATATATATATATATATATATATATATATATATATATATATATATATATATATATATATATATATATATATATATATATACTTTCGTAAGAATCTATCTGTCGCGACTACCTGACATTTTTGACTAACTTTAGATTTTCTCTATCATGATGATTATTATCCCAAATATACCGAGCAATACATGAGTTATTAATAATGTCATATCTCAGTTGCGCTAAATGTTCTTTAAATCTAGTTTCAATAGTTCTTTTAGTTTTCCCAGCATATTTAAGTTCACGATCCTTACAACCTATTTCATAAGCCTTTGTATTACCAAATTTTCCCTCTATTCTACCATTATATACATCTCACACCGATAACTCAAAAAATAAGAAGCCGATTTGGATGAAATTTGAAAAGTTGCTCTTTTTGGTAAGAACTTGGACAAGTTCGTTAGCCAAGAAAATGGGGCCAGTTTTTCCGGGAAAATTTTGTGTTTTCGTTCAGAATTTTTTAAAATAAATAATAACGTGTTGTATTTTAGTGAATTTTTATTTAAAACTCTATCACTAATCACTAATAGGGAGGTATCGATGGTGAGGCTTTGCAAAAATTTCTTAAATGACTGCGAATTTGGGCCCCTAGAACCCATATCCTAGGTCAGTTTCGATTTTTATATGTTATATATATATATATATATATATATATATATATATATATATATATATATATATATATATATATATATATATACACACACACACACACACACATATATATATATATATATATATATATATATATATATATATATATATATATATATATATATATATATATATATATATATATATATATATATATATGTATATGTATATGTATCCAACCGATAACTCAAAAAATAATTAACTGATTTTGATTAAACTCGGCAAGTTCCTTTCTTTTATTAATAGCTTGGATAATTTCGTTAGCCAGGAAAATCGGACAAGGTTTTCCGGGAAAATTTTGAGTTTTCTTTCGAAAAATTTTTTTTCTCCGAAAATTACAAAGATATTTCGATGAAATTTGGTGTACATATTGCTTTGGGAAATACCTAACTATGCGCCAAAATTTAGCTTTCTAGGTTTACAGAAAATGGATCTATTCAAATTTGAAACATTTATTTTTAATATCACCGTGTTTGACTGTCAATCGTAAACCTGGCTTATATGAGATCTAGTATGTTGTTGCTAGGCGACGGAACATTTGATATTATTGCGCAGGTCTGTTAGACGCTGTAACCTGTAACTGACGTTTGGTATGAGATTGTTTTATATGTTTTTATCTGTTTGAGTCGACAAATTATTTGTTATTTGGGAAATGTTTATATACAAGTGCAAATTATTCCTTTATTAATGTTAGTGGGTGAACTAAGCAGTGTTTGTTATGTTTCATCAACACATCGAAGTTTTACAAATGGGGCTGATATGCAACAGGTTAGTTATTTTCTCTGATGCTTTGGTGGTAGTTTTAGTTAAGTTTATGGTTTAACGGTCTATAATTTTTAGCTAAGTTTCCTACAAAAAATTCCTCTATCAGGAGACCGCGACTTTAGAATTTTAAAAAGATTTCTTCAAATGAGCGCAAACTAGGCCCGTTGGAATCCATATCCGGGTTTACGTTCAGTATTGATCTGCTTACATATATACAGGGTGACGCGTTTCTACGGTAAAGCTCAATATAATTATTAATATACAAGAGACAAGAAAAAATTGTATAAGTTAATTATAGGGTATCTTGAGCTGCATCTTATAAAATTATTTTGACAATCACCGGCTGGCCCATAAGTCGTTGGTGATCCCTAAATTTTTTTTCGAACAGCCTTATTTTGTTGCATTTTTTACCGAAATATGTTTGTAAGAAAAAAAATCAAGACGCAGTAAGTGCGTTTTGGTAACAAATTTCCATTAAATGTTTCAAATTTCAATAACTCAATTTGCTATTAACCTAAGGTTTGTTGGCTAGGAAACCAACGTTTAAAGTTTATTGTCGGAAAATTTTTGTACATTTTCAAACAATAAGTTATTTTGATAAAATATGGCACATTGTTTCTACTATATAGGTTATACCGGTAACCAAATTGATGACTGCTTGCATTAAAAAGACATATTTGATATTCAAAGCATTTTTATAAAAATTCACTGCCATAACCCACTTGCTGCGTCCACAGTTTTTGTTTCTTCAACGTCAGTCTATTTCCGCGAGTTAATTGTATAAATAACACACTTGATTTTTTTAAAGAATTTATTGACAACAAAATACACACAAAATAATTTTTGATATAAAATACAAATATAAAATCAAATGACAATATGACAGGTCTTACTGGGAGACTCTAGTAGTAGTAATCTAGGAATGCCTGTCCGCGGCCTGCATACTTTCTTATATAGTCTCTAATGGGGCGTGAATTGCAATGCTGTTTTTACACGAGTTGGCTGTTTTGAGGGTGATCTCTGCAGGTGGCTGTTTGCTGAGTTGGTCCTAGTTGTTTACCCATCTATGCATAGTCTATTCTCTATTGCGCTTCTATTACATTTCGCATTAGTCAGCGGCCTTGGGTGTTGAATATGGATCTGTTCTTATTTATATACAATGCATGATTTGGCTATTGTTATATCGCGACTATTGTCAAATCACCGACGCCAGGGAGGAATCACCTCACCAATCTGTAGCGGTTGCCAAATCTTTTGCTTTCTGTAAAGGGATCAGGAATATTTAGCGTGTCCACGATTGCATGGTACACGATACTGATGGTCTTGCGCCCCTTACGAAGATCGGGAGGTGCAGACATTCATCTTACTCAGGCACGATGTCACGACCCCAGTTTTTTGGTAATTTTACAGTACGTACTAAAAAAAATAAAATGACGTTTCACTGGGAATCTAACCCACGTCTTTTAGCTACAGAGTTACACGTTCCTACCACTGGGCTAGCGACGCTGCTAATAATAATATAAAGCTATAGAAGAATAATCATACGATTCTAAGTTTAAATCATAAAATTTTGCAGAGTATTAATTTAACCCTCCTTAAACACTTTGGATCTCGAATTTCCGATAGTGTATTTAAAATTCGCTATCCCAATCAATGACAACTTTATTAACAGAGTCATGGTAAGTTGTGGTGTCATAGTAAACTAAATAGATTTTCAAAGGTTCATATACATTACTGTAAGTAAAAATTATACCTGCAATTTGTATAAGCCTTACGTTCCACTAAGCGAAACTCGCTGCCATGTAATTATTTATAATAACTGTCTAGCCTAAGTGGTACATAAAATTGTATGATTGTTTTTGCATCTGTATTTACATAAACTAAGAATACCCAGCAGGGTTAACTACAATGTAATCGTAAAGTGCAATGGACTTTGTTTTTTTGGTTGCCAAACTTTTGTATGAAAATAACTAACTTTTCAGGACTATGTATATTTTTACGCCCATGGAGCGAATGCTTATGTAAACCAGGACTGGAAATCTGTGATAAATAATATGGAAGAATCCCTTGCTTCATATCTTCACAGTGAAAATGAATGTAGAGCACAATGTGAGGGATCTTTCGATCATGGCTGGTATCCTGACTTTATTCCATCAATTTCAAGTAAGTTTACTAATCTATAAGAAGCATGTTAGATTAAGATAGTGTAAACATTGCTCTAACTCTTTGTCTCCCAAGCAGGAGCAAAATTACAGGGTTACATCTCATAACAGGTTCTTAGGTGTACCACATACCGTCTCATAATTTAACGGGGGAAGGTTTGGAATCCTTCTAAGGAACACATTTTATTGATTCCAAAATAGTTGGCGCATGTCAGATGTGATTTTTGTTAATACATTTGACAGCTTATTTTAAGCTCTGTCAGGTGTTCGCACGCTGTCACCAGTGTTATAATTTTAATTGCGTTTTTTACCAATTAATTCTAACACAATGAAGTTTTCATGTAGGCTTTTTATTCATAAAAAGGTAAGTTTCACAAATTATCAAAAAAACTCCAGAATTTCTTTGAGCGACTATCTTATTACCGGATTTGTTGTGCTGGCACTTTGAAATACCAGAACGCAGTTAAGTTATTACACTTGCAATGTGTGTTATAAATTATGTTTTTGGTCACAATTTTCAGTTGGAGAGAGAAATACTTCATGAACAGACCTCTCACAAATGCCGAATTGTTGAGGACGCTGGAAAATGACGAAGAGTTTGACTAATTTATGTTAGACAATAACACGGAAACTGATATTGAATCTGATTATGATGAAGAAATGAATCTCAGTACGTCAATTTGTCACAACCACGGAATGATTATCAGAGCAGTTCAATTTGTGCACCGTGCGCCAGAGATCAACCAGAAGGTTCGAATCATTAGACAGAGGAAATAGAAAGTGAGAATGAAAGCCGAAAATAAAAAAAAGTAGTAGAAAGTAAATGGACCAAAAAGGAAAAATCTACAGTTATTCCTGATTATCAAGAATGTCAACTGCCATATGAGACTGTTTTCAGGGAAACTCAAGCATGCGTTCAAATATTCCTTTTATTATTAGGAGCTGTGCTGGACCACATTGTTTTTTAATTAAATGTATATCCGATATAGAGGAAAAAACCTTGTACTAAAGAAGAACTGTTAGTTTTACGTGGTATGAATTTCGTAATGGGTTATCATGTACCAACTACCAAGTATTAACAGATATTAGTCGTCATTTAAAGACATAAGCGTCTCTATAATATCAGAAAGTATGTCAAGAAACAGGTTCCAACAAATTACCCAATCTCTGCACCTTAACGGCAACAGTTTATCGACTACGCAAAATAAAGACAAACTCTACAAACTTCGACCAATGTTGAATATACTCAATAATCAATTCGCAACCCTTTATAATAAACGTAGTGAACTAAGTGTGGATCAATTAATTGTAAAATTCAGTCGGAGTTTTAAAAAAAAACCTACACGTTCCGCCCTTCGGAGGGGGCGTATAGCCATCGGTCCCGTGTTCATGCGCTGTTGGGAACGTTAAAGATCCATACCCTTCTTACAGAAAGGCAGGGGTTCGGCAAAATTTTCAGATTAGGTGAAACAGCTCCCTGGGTCGGTGATTGGCCATAGTCGCGGAAATGGACCGACGTTAAAAAAAAGAGGGAAAAAAAGGGAAGACGGTTCCATAAAACAGTACAACCCCATGGAACATATAAAGAGGGATTTTAAAGCTTGATGTTTATCAGATCAAAATGGAGTCGTAAAAAATTTGATGTATATCAGGGAAAAACGATGCTGTAGATGACAGATTTCGTGGCTATAATCTGGGTGAAAGATTATTTTTTCTGACTGAAAGTGAGTGGGGGAAGAATAAAATCCTTTATTTTGACAATATTTTCAATTGTGAACCTACTTGAAAAATTGATACTGGAACACACTCTTGCATGTGGAACTAAAAGATTTAATGGAGTCGGAAATCCCAAGCAAATGAGAAAAGATAAAACATTCATGAGAGGAGAGTACAACTGGAGAGTGACTAATACAGAAAGTGTCTTCTTCAAATGGAAGGACAACGGTGTAATTAACTTGGCTTTCATGGGAAAGAAAAGACCACTGTGTCTCGAACAGATAAAACAGAAAAGAAAACAATAGTAAAAGCTTCTAGCATTTTACGGGACTATTTTATTTTATTGGTAGTGCCTCATTACTATTGATCGTAGATCAAAGAAGTGGTGGAATAGATTGATTTTTGGTGTCATAGAAATAGACATGGTCAAAGCATATGTAATTGCCTAAAAGCACGGGGAATTGGAGGAAGCAAGAAATTTACTAAATTTCGGTGAGACGTACCTTTAGATATCATTGCACGTAAAAGTAATAAAAAAAGATCTTTAGCTGGAAATATTCCAGAAAAAAAGAATATATGATTATAGTGTGCCGGCAAGTTTAAAACTACGTAATTTGGGAGCTCATTAAATTAGATATGAACCAGGAAGAGGTAGGTGTAAACTATGTAGTACCGAAGGTGTCCAGTGTTTCACAGATTTCAAAAGAAAACTAACGAGGGATGAGAAATTCAGGGCGTTTTAAATGGGTCACTCTGTATGTCGGTATATATATGCAAATAAATGATTTGTCGATAACTGTATTTAAAAAGGTGGAAATGCCCAAGGATCAACTGGGTTCTTTAGACAAACACATTAGTTTTTATTGCGATGCTGAAAAAAGAGTGCCATTTTATGTTCTTCTAATAAAACAACAAAATGTTTCTAGAATACTATCTTTTGAAGAAATGGTCGTAAAACTAAGAATAGAAGAGGAAAAAAATAGAAAATTAATTCTAAAATGATTTCCTGTAGTCATATGTTGTAGAACGTACTACACTATAAAATGAACAAATAAACATTTACATAGAACCACGCATACAGATAAACTTTAAACACAAATACACACACCAACACACACATAAATAACATAAAAGTTAGTTAGCTTGTGTGGGTGGTGTAATAGAAGTATTAATAAACTTTTATTATTAAGTAACAGTCACAGCAAGCACATATTGCCCTGAATTCATAAAATACAAAACGAATAATTGTGTAAGTGATCCAAATAAAACGTTTTCGTTTTACCGCCTTTTTCAAACCACTCATTTATAGCTACTTCCACTCATTATCTGTCTAAAATCACTTTCCTTCAAATATGCTTTGAGTTTTGGAAACAGTCTGTATTCGCTTGTTGCCAGATCTGGCGAGAATAGTAGATACTCTTATATTTCGATCGCAGCCTGTTGATGACAGACTAGTTAAAATAAGGGCATGCTTAGAAGATAACTTTATCATTTTTTTCGGACTTGCAATCGACACCAGGGACGCCGTCGCTATCCATAAAAACAGTAAATCTTCTTATAGCAGAGTTTGTATATATTATTATTTATTTCTTACTGCTTTTTTTTCTGTTGCTCAGTATTTCTTGTCCTCTAATAATACTCTACATGTAAATTTGTCCTTAAATAATTTTGTGGGGATTACCAAGTCTTTTTCTCTTTTGTCTGAGCAAACTATCCAAATAAGCACCACGCAAAAAAATTGGTAGGCTGATCAGTTTCAATATTGTAGTTAATAAGTGATCTTTTACTTTAAAAGATAATCTTTGATTTACAGATCACTTCACTTTTTGTTTGAGATGCAAAATGAAATGTAAAAATAAGCTAAGCAATCTGAATGGTGAACGTCATAATGATCTTCTGCCAAGTCACTATCACTACCTCCAGTTTGCATACTTTAAAAGTGAGTGATGACTTTTTTCTAAAGATTTATACTAAATTATACTGCTTTTAGCAAAGAAATTGAAAGCAGCTTGTGAAGCAGTTGCCAGTTATCTTCTATTTTATCCAGATGACGATACGATGCTTTCGAACATGAAATATTATAAAAAGTTACCAAAAGTAGAGGATAATTATTTTACACCGAGAAGTGTAAGTACATAGATAACTAAATCTAAAATTTTCAGTTATATTAAAAAAAAAATAACATTAATTTCTTAGGAGGCTGTTAAGTATGTCCAACGACAAACATATGAAGACCGACTTTTCAACTTTATTACAAGGGAATTTACAGAGCCGGTGCCAGAAGCTATTGCTGAGGTATTTTACATATTTAGGTATTTCTTTATTAAAATTTATGTGTGATCTTGTATAACATAAAACTATTTCTCTTACTAAAATGTATATTGTTTGAAGTATTATACTATTTTTAATTTCTGTTTAAAATAATATTCAAACAAAATATAATTTTGCTTTTCTCAGGTTTTTAAAGATGAAGTAAACTTTTCCACAAGTAAATTGGTTTTCTAGGTGGGCAATTTGCAGATTTTAAATTTACAAGTTTAACATTTGCCAAGTTAATTGTTTTATGTTACCAGTTTTATAATATATGGTTACGCTCCGTCAAAACTCTGCCATGTTGAAACATCTATTTCATATCGCCAAAATGAATCGCATATAAATAGAAGAGTAAGAATATTACAATTGAGCATCTTATAAAAGGTAAAAACATCATGCCAGGCGAACATGTCAGAGATAAGTAAACAACTAAAATTGGAGTTATTCTTTAAGCAAATACCATAGGTAGTTTAATTTAGATTGGTTTGAAAAACCCTCAACCTATTCGACCTTCCCTCTTCCGTCTTGTTTTTGATTGAACCTTATTTAGAAGTTATAAAGTCGGAAGCATGCAAGTCTCCAAAGAAGCGTCGAATTTTCCTTGGGATTGGATGGACATGTGATATTATATCAATCCTTTCGAAATATTTGACTTTGTTCTTAATTAACGCTATCAGCACAATATGTGACTCGTTGCAGAATTGTTACCGTGCATTGTCAGTTTTGCCCATAGTCTTGATATAATATCCCAAGGAACCAAAAGATTGGTGATGATACCTTGATCATCTTTGCTTAGATATTTTTTGGATAATAATTTTAGGTTTTTGTCGCTTGTTTTTGTGCTAAAGCAATTTCCTTTTTCCTATATACCAATTTCTTTTATTGGGTGACTTACAGTGACTCAATAAAATGGCTCAAGACCAAAAATAGATATATCCCCTTTTCTAGCCACTTGAATACCGTTAAACATTTTGTCATGGTTAAATTTTATTTTTATAGGTGTAGCGATCTGATTGAGATGTTATTTTCGGTTTTGGTTATGTTTTATGTGCCACTGATGCAAATTGAACGCAGCGATGTTTTGGTGTTTTTGTATTTTTATTAATAATAAATTTAAAGAAGCAGAGTTGTAAATTTTTGTATTTAGAAGAACTGACCTCTGCGGTAGAATATTCTGGATACATGGTTTACATGTACTATTAGATCACTATAATCTGGTTTAATTATTTTGGGTTTTCAAATTTAATAGTTTTAATTGTAGAGTTTATAACTGCAATATTGTAAGACTATTTCAGATATTATAATATTGTTACGTTCTTCGGGGCTCTGGATTTGTTGACTAACAAAACACAGCTTTTCAAACTACTAATTTATTATAACCAACCATTTTTCGACCACAACTACACCAACTAAAATATTCCTTTATTACAGATGCCCATAGAACTATGTTTCACTATTTGCTTTCTATGATCACTTATTCTGCACCAACACTAACTCACTACTGACCGGCTTACTCTATCTGCGGCTCGCTTATCTATATTGTCCATATAGATTCTAGAACTTTCTACATTGTTCCATACTTGTCACTTCTCGATCCTTCTAGAAATATAATTCGTGAGTGTTCGCTGTAACCAACACACTTTATAAGCTGCCAGTGGCGATAGAAGTAACAGAGTCCATAAACTTAATTCTCATAGAGACGGATGTGACACTGCCCCCTTTCGATCGTCCCGGTCGAATTCTGACATTCCTTGGTATGGCGTAAGCTTGTGCATAGGGATCACCTTCATCTTGCTTTGTGGGCTGCTCTGAATGCGATAGACAACGTCATTGATTCTTTTGACCACCTTTTACGGACCTTTTCATAATTTCTGTAGTTTTGGTGACCGTCTCTTGCGCCGTACTAGATTCTGAAACCACACTCGATCTCCTTTTTTGAAACCAAACGACTTATCTCGCACGTCATAACGGGTTTTCATGCGGTCGTTCTCTACTCGTATATGCATTCTGACAGCCGAAAGGTTGGCCTCCCTTCTCTTCATAATGTCGGCGCTCTCTTTAAGCAAACTTCTTACGTTGCACTGGTTCTTCCGCTCAAATGATCTTGCCCAGCTGTTTCTATTTGAACCAAAATCTCTCCAGGCCCTATTATTCTCGTCGACATCAGCTCTGTACTCACAAATGTATTCATTGGCCCTTTTCTGGGTTTGCTTGTAGTTGCTTCTGGCTGAATAAGCGAGTCGTCTTTTCCTCTCTCAGCTCTCTTCACTGAAATTGCACGTACATTGCAGACGTTAATGTTGCTAATTTTTTTATGGTGCTTTTCCGCACTACCAGGTTAGTGCCAGACGACATTAGTATTTCTTCACCGGCGACAGTCAGGATGTTAGTGCCAAGATCAAGTTTAACGCATTGACCTTGGAGAAGGTCCAATACAGTTATAATCGGATCTGGTATGGCGGTGACTATGGCTCACTGCTTTGCCTTCCATGTCCGAATTTGCAGCTTGACGTCAGCTTCGCCAAATCCCTGGATCCGATCACCACTGGTTGTATTTACTCTGTACACTTTCCCTGGATCTCTTACTCGCCATCTTGGTACCATGTCGCGGCAAATAACCGTCCTAGGTGCGCCGGTGTCGACGACCATCTGGGTCTTATTGCCGCTTACGTATCCATCTACGACAAGAGTGCTACCAGCATCGCTAACCTGAGAATCAGTTACCGACCTTAGCTTCATTTTCTCCCATGCGCATGATCTTAGAGCCCTACATTTGCCCCTTATATGTCCCACCTTTCCGCAGTTCCAACAACGCAAGGCATTTGCAAGGTGGGTTCTTATTGAGTCCCCATGAAATGTAGGATTCATCTGCTCTACAATTTTCTTTAGTAGCTGCACGGCCTCGGATGATTCTCTTTTATTTTATTTTCGTACTTGGAGATTGCGAACTCTGACATGGATTTCTGACGCTTGCTTTGACGCTTCAATCTCCAAGGAATGTGCCAAAGCGTCTTTCAAGTTTTTGTGTCTCGCCATCCTCAGAGTCTGTTGGTTGTCGTTATTCCCGATGTCATCAATGAAGATTTGCAGCGCCAGCTAGTTTAAAAACTCCATCGAGCTACGTCGGCGTGGAGATGTTGGAGACATTCACGCGATTTCTGACAGCGATTTTTCAACTGAAATCGATACAGCTATTGTAAATGCTGGTCGCCAAACCTCATCTCAAATTGATGTGTAATGCTGTCTTCCCTCGGAGTACCTTGGAGCACATCCAGGGCATCTCCTTTAAGAGCTTACTATTAACCTCATCTTAAATTGATGTGTAATGCTGGCAAAACTGAAGTTTTCTTCCCTCGGAGTACATAGGAGCACATCCAGGGCATCTCCTTTAAGAGCTACTATTAACGAAGTCGCTTTTTCTTCCTCTCTCTCTCTCTCCCCTTCTCTCTCTCTCGCTCTCTCTCTCTTGCCCCCAACCATTCTTGCTAACTTTGAGTCTGATGTTTCCCTTGGTTAGGGTATCACACTTATTTTCTAGTAATTGCATTTTTAGCTGTACTTCCTCTTGTCAGCTTGTCATGTACATCGTCGCTGATACCCCTTACTCGGCTTTACACTTAGTGGAAGATGCCTTCATTTACATGCTTCATACATTCGTCCACTCATAAATTAATATTCTCTATTCTGCTGGCCTGTTCTTGTAGAATTTTCTTTGTTTCTTCAACTCTTCTCATTTCTTCCATTGCTTCGTCATCTCTTTTCTTTGCGCCTTCATGTTTGTTATGACCTCTTCATCTCTTTTCTCAATTCTTCCTTTTCTTCTTCGTCTATTTTCTTTGCTTCTTCATCTCTTTTGTTAGTTTGCTTCTTCTTTCATTTCTTTAATTAATTTCAATAGCTGGGTGTCCATATTGGCTGTTGCACTACGTTTCTTTGGCATAGATGTATTTAAAGCTGGGACGCAGTTTGTTCTGTCCCAAAAATATAACCAGTTATAGGTTACTTCTGACACTAATCTTCCAGATATAGAAATTTACACGTTGCTCAACGAATATTCTGGAAACTATCTTCTTTAGCAGCTTGAAAATCCCACTTCTGACAGGAGTTGTTACGTTCTTCGTGGTTCTGGATTTGTTGACTAACAAAACACAGCTTTTCAAACTAGTAATTTATTATAATCAACTATTTTTCGAACATAAACACATCAACTAAAATATCCCTCTTTTACAAATGTTTATAGAACTATATTTCACTGTTCGCCTTCTGTTATCACTTATTCTACACCACTATCTGCGGCTGGCCTATTTATATTGCCCAAAGAGATTCTAGACCTTTCTGCATTGTTCCATACCTGTCACTTCTGGTTCCTTCTAGAAATATAATTCCAGAGTGTTCACTGTTTCGAACACACTTTACAAGCTGCCTATGTCTATAGAAGTAACAGAGTTCATAAAATTAATTCTCGTACAGGCAAATGTGACAATATATAATTTCTGTGTTTACAAATTACAAGGAATTTTGTTAGTGTGATGGATTTGGTGTTTTCTGTTAGCTATATTATAAGCGTAGATTAGATGGCTATTTCTATGATATTCTGAAGGCTGATACTTGATGGAAATCCATTGTCAACTTAGATAAAAAACAAATTGACTTACACTATTTTATTGTGTGTATAACTGCAGTTTCGCTGAAGTTCTCAGTTGATCATGGCTCTTTATTTCGGTAACTGACATTGTCTGGTTAATTTAATGAATAATTCCCGTTCCCACCAAGTCACATTTAATTACCTGGTATGATGATCCACCATTGAAAAGGTTACTAATAGAGACATAGAGGCTTTCCTTTTGGTTTTACAATATTTGGTAGAAATATAGTTCTTCACAGCTACATCTCAACTTACTTAGCTGCTCAGTGCTGCTGCGAGCAATGGATACGTTGAGAAATAACTGTAGACCTGTTTTTCTACCGTACATTTGATAAAATCGATTTCTTATTTTTACATTTTACATATTGTTGAAGTAAATGATCGAAACCCCACGCATGTATTCGTTTTATTTGTTTTTTAATTACTTAAAATAAATTTTAAAACAACGTGGGACCTTAACTATGAACTATGAACCTATTAGGTAAAAACTTTTGGTTAATGCATCTAACTTTAATTATTTATAAGTATACTTTGGGAAAACTAAATTTACCGCAACACATTTTATTCCTGATCTTTTCACAAATTTGTTGCAAAGAAGTTTTAGTTTTAGAAAGCTAATTTAAAAGTAACATTTAAAAAGAATCGTTACAAAGTGTATTAGAAAATCCAAAAGATACATACAAAAACTGTAATTCTAAATAAGTCGGACAAAGCCAATTTCCCTTGGGATATAGGTAGGCGGTAAATCAGGAAATTTTTCTTGAAATGGGCGAGCAACTAGGATCTGTGATCGTGCTTTATCTCCATAACCAATCATATGTAGAACTTTTATTTTATGTATTTCTGTTAAATATGCTATGTTCCTGAATTGCAGTTAACAACTGACAACTACTGTCATACAGTTAGAATCACACAGCAAGTAGCTAAGGCGTTTTAATCAAAAATAACATCGCCAACTATGAAGAATGTTGATAACTTTTTATGCCTTCTTCTTTTTAATTGATACCATCCAAAAAGTGCACTGACATTGTTTGTGCTTACTTCCTCATTATTAATAATGAAACGCGATTAGTTATCAAATTTCTAGTTCGTCATTCAGATGTATTTCTTTTTTTACTGTAATTTTTTGCCATAAATTTTAAAACCATAGCATTTTAATAGAGAATGTAAAGATCTTTCAAACGAGGTATCACAAGGCCCTACTTTGTACTTAAAAATTTGGGGGTTAGAACTGGCACTCGAAAGGGGTTGAATGTATGGGTGACGTTTTCACGTTGCAGGATGTGATTTTTAAATCCAAAACTGATGTCTTTCGGGATTTTTTATAAATATGCACAATAACTGAGATACTGAATTCATTCCATCTGACTGTTCCTCACTAGAGTACAACTTGCTATCGCGCACACGCGGCTCTCCGGCCACTCCAGTATTCCGGACGCGGCATCATAGCCGGGCACTTTCAGATTATTGACCTCTTCAATCCGGACACCCGTCACTGTCGGATTTTTCCGTATATTGCGGAAATGATAAAGAAAAATCAGCACTCGGTAGGACAGTATCGAAAGATCGACTGACTTTTATACCTTGTAGTGGACACAAGCTCCCTCTTTTGGCCATTGGGAAGAGCCAGAACCCGAAATCCTTCTAAAATGCTAAAACTCCTGTCATATATAAAGCGAGTAACAAGGTTTGGAGAAATAGTGAGCTATATTTGGTTCAACAATTATTTCATTCCAAATGTAAAAGAGTTTCTACTACTTTATATTAGAGCATTACTCCTACTCAATAATGCACCTTCTCATCCAGGAGAAGAAGAGAATAACTCAAATTAGAATTTTAAAGTGTTACATCCAGTATTGACTTGGTGGACCAGAACTTAATTCAAAATATCAAAGTTTTATATAGAAAAAGTTTACTCAATCATATAGTTGCATAAGAGGATGGGGATATCATAAAGCTTTGAAAAAGCTTTAACCTAAAGGATGCCATGCATCACCTGGATCAGACTTGGAGGCCCATAAGTGAAAATAATATTTAAAAAATTTGTCAGCACTATGGCTACATATAACAAGATGGGAACAAGATGATGATATTCCTTTTAGTAAACTCAAAGAACAGTGGCTATGTGATAATATTTACATAGATTTCGATTCCATAAACGAATCCCTCTGCACCTTCGAACTAGGAGACAATTTGACCGATGAGAAAGTAACTGCATGTGTCACCTGTCAGAATGAGTTGTATGTTGAAGAGCTCTCAGGAAAATAAGTCATTACAGAGTTTATTTAGAAAGAGCAGCAAAATAATGACCTAAAAACTGACAATGAGGAAGAAGTTGTGGACCCAAGATAGAAAAGTAAGAATGATTATGCTATGGAAGCATTATCTATCAATGGGCTGAGGAGATAAACATTCCTTTGCATGACACATGTCAAAGGAACTGCTAGCTCTATACTCCAAAAGAAGACAACTCAGCAGAAAATCGATAATTTTCAGACAAAGCAATAATATATATATATATATATATATATATATATATATATATATATATATATATATATATATATATATATATATATATTATATGTATATAGTATTTTGAGTTAAAACCGTAGGTTGCAGAGCCTGTTTAAACATAATGATATGTGTAATTTTAAAGTCAAAATCAATATTTAAATTATACATAGTTTCGTTTTTAGAATCGAGAACATATACATGCCTATCTCTACCAAAACAGTAGGGTATAACTAACGCCATCTATGAGAAACATCAAAATTATTTGTAAATTCTTATTCGTCATGCCAAAAATCATAGAGCTGCCATTTTTTAAATTGTTAAAAACTTTCAAAATTACTGAAATTTCAAAATAATATTTTAACTTTGAACACCCTGTATCTGTTGAGACAGTAACATTTATATAAGGTATGTGGGGCTGAATAGTCATATGTTTGTTTTTTGTACCTCCAATTTCGAGTTTTCCTATATTTTATGAATCACCCTGTATAATTTTGTGTTTAATGTTAAAATTAACATATTTTTAGCTTGGAGCCATTTCACGCTATCGTAATTTTATTCTCTAAACCTTGTTAGAGAAATGGTCGCCAGATGAAAAAACACAGTTGTGGTAAAGTGAGTTTTGCAAAAGTATGCTTATTGAAGTCTGACTTTGCTTATTTTCTGTGTTCTAAACTCACTGAATACATTTGTATCTCACTGAAAAAAAATATAATTTTAAGTATATATTATTCTGATAAATAACTAATAATTTCTTTTACGCAATTTGTTTTTCAGATGAATGGCCAATATTTGTTAATATTGTTGTTTTATATATGTTTTTTCTATTTGTGTGTGTGCATGCGTGAGTTTGCGCTCACGCTCGTATGTGTGGCGCTCTACTTTGATATGGTCTTTTATAATATAACAACAAGTGAAACAATGGAATAATACATTTGGAGACCTAGTGTAGGTGTTTGGTACTGTACGCGTAGAATATATGCAAACATTTTTTACAGCACAGCTTATAAATTAAAAAACAAACCCTGGTAAAAATTATTTTAGTGCGTTGCCTATACAAATTGCATTTGAGAAGCGGGTTGTTTCACATTTCTCGTTTTGCGATAGAAAAAAAACCAAAAAGCGTGACCTTAATTTCCTTATTTGACCAAACCATTTTTAGAATGCAAATTTTTTCATTGTTTTATTATTATTGCTTTAATAGACGTAGTTTGTAACTGTCTAAGATGGGAATCAATTTCAGTTTTGGCTTATAGTACGGTGAAGTTGTCGAAACAGTCTGTACAAATTAATTGTATGTTAAATTGGACCTTGTGATGCACTAACATACGCAGATATATTTATTTTGTAAACCTAAATATAACGTATGAGACCACATAGAAAGTAGGGCAATTGAGAATGTTTATGCTTGAGTCCAAAACAATCATGAAATATATTATTATTTTTTAACGCCTTACTAATCTGCAATTGTAATAACAATATCTACATACTCCTTTGAAACTTTCTTGCTCTTGCATGTGTTTTTAATAATATATTAACATTTGGTTTGACTTGCAGGGAGAAACTTAGTAAGTAGTGTGACAACACTGCCCGAACTTCACCTGTTGCTAATTGGATTTCTTATATATTAAGTAAAAATATTCGTGCTTTGTCAATATGAGTAGCAAATTGTTTAGTAGACACTGCCATAGTTTTGTTATATTTGTACTTAAAAATAAATAACATGTATTTTTATATCTTTTGTTTTCCGTTATTTTAAAGTTTATATAAATTACTTCTTGGGTTGCTGGGAAAATTATTTATCGAGATTTTAATGCTAGTAAAAAATTTTCCTGCAGGATTCGAAACAGCAGTTTCATATAGTGTGGACAGAAAAGCAACTACGTGGTCAAAAGAGGCTGGTTTCAGATGGTTTAGCGTCCTCCACAGACTGCAAAAGATTAATAAATGTGGCTAAAACGTTTGGCATAAGTGGTGATGGCTATGATGGAAATATATCTCCTCACACTACTATGGAAAAATTTGAAGGCGTTTCTATATCCAGAGCTGGTCTTTTAACGCATCTTGGATTATTAAATCCCATGTATTTGGGCTTATTGATACAAATAACAGAAGAAGTGAGAATAAAAATTCAAGAATATTTTAAATTAGGTGATAGACTATACTTTAGTTTTACTCATCTCGTTTGCAGGTCTGCTTTGCCAGGTGGGTCTGGGCTCAAAATATTAAATAATTATAATATCTAATTATTTCAAGTAACTATACATAGTTGCCAATGGTTTTTAGATCATAAAAAATATTTACTGTTCAAACAGAGGAAATAATAAAATTAGCCTCAGTTATTTTAAAAATAATACTTTATAATAAGAGAAAGTAATGCACAGATATAAATATTGTTGAACAATTTAAGGTTTTTGTTTTTATGTAAAGAATGCTTGCATTTGTAAAATTATTTTTCATCATATAAAAAAAGAATACACCTATGCAAAATAAGACTTTTGGCGAAAAAGCCAAAATCTAGTTCAAATCTATAAGTTTGAAATTAAATAAGTCACTGTTAATTTTGGTAACAAGCAAGAATTTCCTCTGGTTTATAAATAAAATTGTACAATCTTACCGTGGCATTGATATATTAAATAAACTCACCGCCATAGCCATTGAAAAGAACCATTTTAGTTTATGGCAAAAACAAAATAATTTCACTAAAAATTAAAAAAAAATCTCAACGCAAAAAGTTCATGATTGTAACGAATTTTCATAAGGTCAACTTGGTTAACTAGGACAGAATTTTACATTTCAAAAGTACGCTACACTAAGAAAAACTGTTAGTTATTTCCTATGTTAAACTATGGAAAACAAGCCCTGGACATTCAGCTTCGAGTATGTAAGTGTTTAATAAGCAAGTTTAATATTTTTGTAAGTATTTTATATATATATATATATATATATATATATATATATATATATATATATATATATATATATATATACATATATATATATATATATATATATATATATATATATATATATATATATATATATATATATATATTATTCCACTGTTCCAGTTAACCCTGATTAACTCAAATCTCTTTCCGCCGAGCAATTTCTTTCAGTTTTGAAACAAGAAATAGTCACTCGGGGCTAAATCCGGAGAATAGGGCGGATGAGGAAGCAATTCGTAGCCCAGTTTGTGCAATTTCGCCATGGAAACTACACATGTGTCCCCCCTTGCATTGGCTTGGAAGATAATTTTTTTCTTTGCCAAATGCGGTCGTTTTTTCTTCAAAGCGTAATTCAATCGGTCCAATAATTTGGTATAATATTCGCCATTGATTGTTCTTCCCTTTCGAAGGTAATCAATGTGGATTATACCGCGTGCATCCCAAAAAAACGGTCGCCATGACTTTATTGGCTGACAAAACTACCTTGGCCTTCTTCGACGCCGATTCGCACGGAGAAACCCACTGTTTTGACTGCTGCTTGGTCTCTGGTGTGTTTTGGTGAATCCATGTTTCGTCCACGATTACGAAACGGCGCAACTCGCCCCTATTGCGGTTGAACATTGTGAACAAGCGTGGCATCCATCTTGCGGATAGCTTTCACATACACAAGTGATCATGCAAAATCGAAACCACTGAACCATGTTATATGCCTATGGCTTCCACAATCGCCCGTACTTTCAATATCCGATCGGCCAACACCATATCGTGAATGTTTCAATTGTTTCGGGTGTAGCGACCTCAACTGGGCATCTAGAACGTTCGGCGTCATTTGTGCTTGTACAGCCGCAACGAAATCCAGTAAACCAGTTTTTTACCATGGAAATTGATGGTGCAGAGTCCCCATAGTATTTATCAAGCTTAACCTTGGTTTGAGTGATGGTTTTTTTCCGCGAAAAATAATGTTTGATGAGCACACGAAATTAACTTTTTTCCATTTTCGTTATAACTCAAGAGGTTGTGTGCTTTCAATGGCTATCTGACACAAACTAAATGACACAGCTTGTTCAAAATTTGACAGGAGTCAACTGACGGATGTTTGTTGACAGGAGCGGTGTTTCCCTTCCTGTGAAGAGGCGGGAAATTCAAAAAGTCACGGACTTGTTGACCCGCGCACGTATTCTCATTAACTAAGAAAACTTAAACCTAAAAATCACGTTGAATTAAGTTTTGAAATAACAAAAGATTTTTATGCCCTCAAAAAATAACAAAAAATAGAGATGCAATAAAATACACTAGCCTTTCAATGTAACACATAAAATATAAATGGACAACCGTTTACAAAAATAAACGTGTTATTCACATCCTTTCAAAAAATCTTCAAAGAACAATTTTCCTCGTTCTTCCACAAGCAATGAAAGCTTTTTTTAATCTGGTGTGGCAAAATTCTTACAACGTCCGGCACATTAGGAAAAATGAAGAAGCTTTCTTTTTTTCTTAAGCACGACACCTCCACTTCCTTTTGATTTTTTTAAATAATTTGACTTACACATTCTTTTCTAGTTTCTCTTTTGGTACCTTCATCGCAAACGAAAGTACATAGAACAAACACCAACATGGCTACATTTTCATTTTTAGTTTAGTCCTCAGATTAATTTGCTGGTTCCAATAATTCTATGACATTTTCCTGTTCATTTCCCTTGTCGATGTTTAGCGGGGTAAATTCCTCATCTGCCAAATCAAGCTTTAAGTCGACATGGCTAATCTTTCAGCTCCCTTTCTATATCTGAAGTTGATGAATCGCTACTTTCGGACGGATATCTGGTCTTCCCATTTACTGCATGCTCAACCTCAGTGTTTTCCTTAAATTCGGATTATTGTTTTTATTTTTGATAACTTTTGCTTTTTTGTTTTCCTTAGCTTGCTTCTCTTCATCTTCTTTTATCGAAAGGTATTCTTCCGTCGTTAAAATCTCATCGCCAGTACAAAGCGTTTTCCTTTTTGGCTGTGTACTTTCTGTCATTCTTTCTACCTTTTTATGCAATACATCCATAAGAAAACTTTCAAACGAGTTATCTTCAACGTTGTTCGATTCGAAAGTTTTTGGTTTAAAATCAATCGATTGTACCTTGGTGCGAATTTGAGCCTGTGTTTCCATGTGGCTCTCATTAGGAACCTCATTTTCAGCCCCATCCAATTCAGTGACAGTGTCATCTACCGCAGGAATTTAGTTTTCGTTGGGAGTATCGTTTTGAGAATGAATTTGGGCCCCAGTATGGGGTTCTGAATTGGGGATTGTTACGTTCACAAGAATTATTGGTGCTATTTTATTGTTATTATTTTTGGTACTGCGGGACTGAATATTATCTTGGTTTGTTCGTTTGTTTTCCTTCTCATATTTGATTAGATCGGTGAATGAAAAATTTTCTTTAAACTTTGTTCTCATTTTGGGCCACCCAACTCATTGTCATATATGCCAGTGGCCTTAAAGGCATTATTTACTTATATAACTCAATTTTTAGTTCATGTGGTAGTCACTAAGGACAATATGTGTTTTAAATTTAATTAAATATATTAGGAGGTACCAAAAGTCGAATACTATCGAATAATCTTGTTTAAACAATGAGGACATTCCTCGACCTGGATGGCCTCTCTGATTATTCTGCTTCTGTGGTTGCAACTGGTGCTATGGTTTTGAAATTGTGAAAGCCTATTTTGTGTTTTATAGGATCTGATGCATGGCGAGGGTTAAGCAAGGGTCAAATTTTATAACTGTTATTACTATGTCCCGAGATGATGGTCTTCGATTTCCGGTTACCTGGAAACCGCACGTGGTCGTAAATGATACCAATGACTTTGCCGCTGGCTTGGCTAAAAATTTTATGAGAAATATGGTTATCCCAGCACTTGACGCAACAAATAATTTCAATTCGACTAATACAATCATCCCGACACCTGGAATAAGAAATATGGTTAATTCTAACGATTAAGCTATCCAATTGGGTAATGAAAAGGTCACTACTTAAAAGGCTGACGCAACAAATCATTTATCGATAACACATACACACACACACACACACACACACACACACACACACACACACACACACACAATATAACTAACTAGAACATAACACACGCCCTTTATGCCCTTTGTCTGATAACATCACACCATCAAACAAAAGTCAAACATTTCTCAAATCCTCACCGAGACCTTAGACACGATTTATAGTGAGAAAAACCTGCTGGGAATACGAAAACTGGGGCCATAAAATCAAACTAGAACTACCTAACCCATCCTTATTTATTTCTTTAAGAAGTAGGGAGATTGATGCTTTAACCGATATCATTTTCCACATTTCCTGATAGCCCTTAAAAATTGCTCCAAGCCGGGAGCTGAAATGTTTGACAGTTTTTGAAGGTGGTTTAACCCATAACAATAACCAAGTAGTTTTCTACGAATATTCGCGAAAAATCACTGATAGAAAAATTGTTCGGTATACCCGCCTATATTTCGTAGTCTTGTTTAGTGATATGGGTTTCACTAAGCCAGTCTTATTAAGTGTGTCAGCCAAATTCTTAGAAGTAAAAAGTAACCCAACGACAGGTAAATACCTCGATTTAGTGTTTAAAACCTCCATAGCATGATTGCTATAGCAAGCGAAGAGGTAAGACTGAATGTCTTATCTTCTTTTCGACACCTTATAGATACTATGAAAGATAAAATGAAATAACGACCAGTGAGCTGGCAATACTACACACACACACACACACTTATTTATATATATATATATATATATATATATATATATATATATATATATATATATATATATATATATATTTAATATTTATAAACTCGTGGCCGGTTTTTTTTAGTAAAGAGTTGTGCTATATTTTATTGGGTTTGGTTTCGTGGAAACTTCTTTATTTACAACAGAAAACTAAAACAACATTTGTTGGTTTGAGTAAACGACGTTTTGCCGCCCCATGCACGGGTTCCTCAGCTTCTTTTCTGTTAAAAACAAGGTTAAGAAAACAGTACATTCTACATTTATGTTCAGAGCTGTGTGCGTCACACCATCACCCAACTATATTCGTTAGAAAATATGTTATGATTATCTATAACTTGTTGGAAATCCAACATTTCACTGTGTTGTTTTTAGAGAATACAAAATGTCTTCTATAGATTCAGTATGCTTTTTGATAGTTTCTTAATATTATTATCTAATTTGTGGTATATATTCAATAAGCTTTTTGATAGTTTCTGGATTATCTGATTTATTTTTACGTTTGTCTCTTATGTCAGATTGTAGTAATGCGATTCAATTGGTGGTATAGATTAAATATGCTTTATGATAGGTTCTTAATGTTATTATTTAATTTGTGATATAGATTCAATATGCTTTTTGATAGTTTCTTAATATTATTATATAATTTGTGTTATAGATTCAATATGCTTTTTGATTGTTTCTTAATGGTATTATTTAATTTGTTTATATTTTTGTTTGTCTCTCATGTCAGATTGTACTATCATCTCTTAGCTGGTTTTCTTTTGAGGAGTTCGCGTCATCTGATCGTCTATTGATAATATACTATAAACAAATTTCTTACAAACTCTGTGGTGTATATTACTAATTTCTAGCACATATGGTATAGTGTTGATTCTGTTGCAATCAGGTTTACCATACCTGTATTTTTGTTCTATTTTTGCCATGTGCCTTATGAGAAATTCTTACCCAAAATTCAAAAACTATCCATATTATTTTGCCGCTGATTGGTGGCCTTGGTTTTCTTTCCTCTCCTTATTTTTCGTCGGTATTTAGGTAAGCCTTTCTGTTATTTAATTTAATTGTTTTCCGTTGAATGTACTTGTAGCTGTGGATAAGAAGTAGGCAGATGGAAGCTTTAGAGTTTATTTCCTTTCGTATTTTCTTAAACCCTTGAAAATGGCTCCACAACAGGAGCCGAAACGTCAAATTTTAATAAACCCTACAAGCAGTTCGACCCGAGAACCAATTATTTATCACAGTAATCACCGCTAAAACTATATATATATATATATATATATATATATATATATATATATATATATATATATATATATATATATATATATATATATATATATATATATATATATATATATATATATATATATATATGACTGTAATATCAGATTATTCTGGACATTTTGAAAACACTGGCAGGTCAGATTTCGTGGAAAAGAACTGACAAAATATTATCCTTAAGGTACTTTACGGCACTGTGTAATAAAATAAACGATTTTAATGAAGGAAAATAATGCAAATTAAAAGGAATTGATATCGTTTATTCCTGCGTTTTATACACTATAATTATTTATCACTTATTTCCATTCTCGTAGACGTAAGTCAGTAGCGGACTGGAATCTGGGCGTTTAAAAAACATAATAAACTTCCCAAAAATGCAACTTTAAAAATAAGCTTCTCTCCTTTCTGTATTTGCAGGTTTTTTGTTCTATCTATTTCTAGAACGTATGTCTTTTGGCTTGCCAGCAAACTATAAATTCAAAACATTCGTCAAATACAACTCACTATACAGTTATTTTTTATAATTTTTACAGTAAGAGATACCAAGTCTGTTTTACCAATTTGAGTTCCTAACCTCCGCCATCAACAAACACGGAAAACAAAATAAATCGTTTTTTATATCACATATCCACAAGTTTTTCTTATAAACATATTTTTTACGTGCTTGAAACCTTTTTCACAAACTGTTTTTTGATTAAATTTAACTCAGAAAGAACATTTCAAGGAGGGGCTTGCGGTCCATGGGAGCAATGGAAGCACTGCTTTCCCTAAATATTTGTAGTAAAATTTTGTTTTTCCTTTTAAATTGTATTTTTCCTTTACTTAAGTTAGAATCTAGTTGTAGGTAGATATTTTGAATATTTATTGAGTTTGGCAATGTCTAAACGCCTGAGAAACGAGGTGATGCTGCATGCTTTGCGATAGACACAAGCGCGCTAATCCGATAATCAGAAGTCGGGATCGCTTATTTCCTACTGTCTCTGTCTATACCACTACAGTCCGTGCGAAGGCTGTTGTTTTATCTATGCAGAATATCGTCTACAGTTCAGCGATTTAAAATCCGCTTACGCGAGTCAGTATTGGTCAGCGCGTGATCTTTAGAGTAAGGTGCAATGGAATTACCTCTCCCTGACCCGTCTACGAGTGGCGCCGTACAAGTTTGTGAATGTGTGTGTGTGTGTGTGTGTGTGTGTGTGTGTGTGTGTGTGTGTGTGTGTGTGTGTGTGTGTGTGTGTGTGTGTGTGTGTGTGTGTGTGTGTGTGTGTGTGTCTGTGTGTGTATGTGTGTGTTGACGAAGGAAATGAAAAGTTTTAAACGCAACTTTATTAACAGTGTTTATTAAAAATGTGAGTAGTTAACGGGTTGTGAAACAATTTCCAAAATCTTTTGCTGGCCCTTTCTTCTGTTTTTATCGACGCCTGTATAAAAAGAACAAAAATCGTGAATATGTGGGAGTTTTCAGACTTGTTAAGACATATCAACAGCAGGTGCCACTTGGAATCGTGTTTTAAGCGTTTAAACCGTTTCGGTTTAGTGCGTAAATCAAATTTCTAACGATCTGAGAAATCTGGCCACTATAATCCATCGCTTCATCTATTTGAAAACTCACAGCACGGCTTTGATTTTAAGTGTTTTACAGCCACTTTGTGATCGTTAGATAATCTGCGAAATGTATTGTATGAGAAATTTTATACAGCGTTCAATTTCAAGTATTAGGTACCAGTTAGTTATTTACTTTATTTACTGATTTTAAACACTACCTTACAGAGAAAACAGATTCAGGTATGTGAACAAACAGGTGTGAATGGAGCATAACATTAAAATATTATGTACACATGCAAGTGAAGGAACGAATGCTTTAAAAAAAGCAAAGGTAATTTAAAAAACATAAAGTGAGGTAAAGCCTTCGCTTGCGCAAAATATATCAATGGCATCTTAGACACTTGTATAACCTCATATAACAAAGAACTTAGACGATCCAAAAGAAAAACTTCGAGACAGTTTTGCGAAGGGATAGATGAACTGACCGCCGCACAGCGTCTACAGAAAATCCTATCAAAGGGTCATTCAAACGGCATTGCTCTACTTAAAAGCCAAACGGTGAGTATGCAAATCGCCCAGAGGAAAGCACTAGAGTTCTCCTACAGACTCGCAAAATACAAAAGATAATTTGCTGATCAAGGGTTGAGAAACCCAGTGAGAGTTGGGAAAAGACTGGCGATAGTTTTAAACCCTATAAATCCCCTGGCAGAGACGGCATATTTCCGGCCTTACAACGGCGGGGTTTTGATATATTAAAACCCCATCTGCAATGAATATTCTGAGCTAGTTTAATCCTAAGCTATATTCCACAGGCATGGATAGAAGCAAATGTGGTGTTTATACCAAAAACAGGACGTTGCTCTATGGACGAAGCAAAGTCCTACCGTCCCATTAGCCTCACATTCTTTGTCCTAAAGACGATGAAGAAGGCATTAGACCAATATATTAGAAGCGAAACCCTAACAAGAAAACTGCTCCATGTACAATAATTCGCCTATCAGGCGGGCAAATCCACATTAGACGACATACACTGTCTGGTGAGGGGATAGAAAAAAACTTTCAGAACACCTCATATCAATCCATTAAACGGGCCCTACAAGAAAGAGAAGTGGAATTCCCCATTGTGAGATGTATTGAGTCAATGCTAAAAGACCGTGTTGTCACAGCTATTACAAATGTAACCAACGCAATAGTGACGACGGCAAAATGTTGTCTTCAAGGGGAAGTGCTATCACCTCTGCTGTGGTCGTTCGTTGTTGATAAACTTACGGCTACATTGAGCGGAGCTGGATTCATAGTCCAAAGATACGCAGATGATATTGTCATAACAATAAAGGGCAAGCACGATGCTGTAATCTCCAGCCTAATGCAAACAGCCCTAAATATAGTAAAGAACTGATGTGAGATGGCGGGACTTAATGTTAATACTCATAAGACAGTTCTTGTCCCATTCACGAACAGAAGGAAACTAAATTTGAAAGCTCCCACTCTAAATGGAACACAGATACAATTTTCCAATGAAGTTAAATACTTAGGTATCCTCTTAGACCAAAACCTAAATTGGAACACGCACTTGAAAAAAACTCTTTCGAGAGCCACACTGGCAACCTGGACATACTGTAGATTCGTAGGAAAGACATGGGGGTTGAATCCCAGGATGACATACTGGCTATACCAAACTGTGGTGAAACCCATGGTCGCATATGCATCTATAGTATGGTGGCCAAAAACGGAACAAACCTCAACACAAAGCAATCTGCAAAAATGGCAGAGGCTGATCTGTCTTGGAATAACGGGAGCTATGGCATCATACCCTACAGCTGCAATAGAAGCAATGCTAAATCTTGCTCCACCGCACATATGCTTGAAGAGGGAAGCAGCACTAAGTGCCTCAAGACTACCCCAAACGGACAAATTCAAACCAGGAGACTTGGTTAGTCACTTGAAAATCCTGGAGATTATTTCACTGGAATCACTCTCCAAACCAACAGACCGAATGCCAGCCAAACTGGACTATATAATTCCATTCGCCGTGGTCATAAATGGCCGCCAAACACGTGACAGAGACAGTGCAAGACTGGCAAACAACTCATCTGTGTGGTATACAGGCGGGTCTAAAGAAATAGATGGAGCATGACTGGAAGTAAGAGAACCCAACTTTAGACTCGCTAAGTCTCTAGGAAAAACTTCCACCAGCTTCCAAGCAGAAATATTTGCTATAAATCTCTGTGTACTGGAGTGCATACAAAGAAGACTCAGAAATAGAGAGCTCTACATCCTGTCAGGCAGTGCTAAATACTCTGAAACCTTTTAAAACCAATCTAAACTGACCTGGGAATGCAAAAATCCTAGAAGCAACTGGCTACGAACAACAAAGTAACTTTGATGTGGGTACCACGGTATCAAGGCATCGAAGGAAATGAGGAAGCAGATAGCCTTGCAAAAAGGGCAGCAACAACAGCATTCTATGATCCAAAGCTCTATTGTGGACTAACAAAAATCCACGTGAAACAATTAACTACTTGGTAGATGAACCAAATACTGTCATACTGGAGGAAAACGCCAGGCTTAAGTCAAGCAAAACGGTTCATCACCATATCAACAGAGAAGTCTGAACTCTGGATTAAACAGGAATGACTTGAGAATTATCACATGACACAGTAAGGAGTCACCTAATGAAGTTGGGCAAGGCGGACAGTGAAAACTTCAGATACTGCACTAAAGCAGCAGAAATAAAAGAAGACTTGCTATGCAAATGCATGGCTCAGTTCTGCAAAAGGCTAAAATACCTTGGAGGGGTGACCCTAATACTGCAGGAAAAGGTAAAATAGTCCCGAAGAAGATAGTGGAGTACATAAAAAGTCTGAACCTTTTGGGCAACTATTAGGAAAAAGAGTCATGCACAAAAAATCGATTGGGGTCGGAACGCTGAGAGTCCAAAGGCCTATACGACTCATTAAACAATCTACAATCTAGACACTTTTATAGTTATTGATGCAGGAATAAATACGAGAACACTCAATTTTTTTTTCAAGAGGCTCCGTGGCTCAGTGGTAAGAACATGTGCCTCTGAACCGAAGGGTACTGGGTTCTATCCCAGGGTTCTTCTTTCACTTCTTCAGTACAAACTAATATTAACAACAACCGAGGTTCCGGCATTGTATTTGAGCAAGTTGAATGTCTGCACGTTCCGCCCTTGGGGGGGGGGGTATAGCCGTCGGTCCCGTGTCCATGTGATGTTGGGCACGTTAAAGACTCCTACCCTTCTTAGAAAAAGGTTGGAGATCGGCAAAATTTCCAGGATAGTGGGGTGAAACTACTTCCTGGCGTCGGTGATTGGCCATAGTCGCGGAAACAGGCCGACGTTAAAGAAACAAAAAACACACACACACAATACTCAATTTTGCGCGTATGATCTTTACTACTGATTATAATATCGGTGGTAATGGTATGATGCCGTGACAGGGTGAATATCCGTGGATATGGTGACTGTAATCGCGAAACGTTGACATTTACATTCGACAAAAGTATTTAGTATTTCATTAACAAGTTTTAATAAAGAAAAATTACTGCTATATATCTTTTCACTATAATGATTGCACCCCCAATCTCCCCACTATAAATACCTCATATGGAAGGATACATTACCACCGGACAAAATCC